>UESW01004038.1:1276529-1728925 GCA_900491605.1 Calamus simplicifolius
GCACCAAGACCGGATCCGCTCCGGCAGTCAAAGACCAACTATGCGTTGATACAAAAAACCGACGCCCAGCGTCCAGTAACAAAGATCAACTACGCGTGGCACCAAAAACCGGCACTTAGCGTCGGCGCAAAGACCAACTACGCGTTGACACTAAGGACCAGCGCCCGCGTTGGCAATAGCAACTGACACCCGCGTTACCACCGGATATTGGCCTTGTCAACACTTAGGCAGCGTCACGGCTCGCGGTCCTATTAGCGTAACCTACTGTACATAATCCTATCAATTGGCGGTTCATAGAAGTTCGAACAAATGAAGTTATCATAATCAAAGGGGTGAAAAGAGATTGAAAACATTCATTGATAGTAAAAGTTACAAAATGCCGACTCAGTCAGGCACAACCGATACAAGGAGAAAATCAAAAGCTATAATGACCATCCGGAGCCGGGGCGTCATCCTCAGGGACATCGTCGGGCTTCAGCCCCTCGATATCCTCCGGTCGTAAAGCTCCTGGATTTTATCTTTACAGTCTTGGAAGCGGCGTCATAAGCTAGCGCGCTAACTCGGCTACCTCATTGTCGAAGGCTTCGGATTTCTTATAATCTTCTACGCATCGGCCCCCTTCTTTTCAGCCTTGATGGCCCTCCTCTGGGCCTCCGCCACTGTCGCCTCTAGATCTGCAATTTTAGTTATTGGCGGGTTGGCTTCCTTGGCCGCATTGTCTCAGCGGAGGCAGACTCAGTTGAGTCTTTAAAACACATACCTCCAGTTCTGCCACCCCCAGCTTCTCTCAGCCGCTCTTTGTTTTTCCTCTGCCACCTGAGCATTGTCCAGCCATTGGCGGCACGCGCTGAGCAACCTCCAGCGCATATTCAGCCTTTTTGGCTCTAAGCCGAGTAACCTCGATCTCACCCTTCAGGTGGCCCGAGTATCCTCTAGAGCCATTGCCGCCTTCTCTGCTTTGACTTGGAGGGAGACCATCTCCTCCCGCTTGTTCAATGGCGGTGTCGCTCAGAGTCCAGAGGTTTTTAAGGGCGCAAGAGAATTCAAGGCCTGGAAAAAATATCCAGATATAAAGAAAGAAAAAGAGGGGAAGGAAAAGGACAATAATGGCAAAAACTCACCCAGAGATGCGCCCCGAGGTTCACGAAAAAAGGCAACACACCCTTGACCTCGGAGGTATTCTTGCACCTCATCCACCGGCTTCCTCTATGATCCGTGCAGCCCAACGGCCGTGGTTTGCCAGTAGCGACTGGAAGGAAGGATCGACGCCCCTCTCTTCCCTGGACGTCGGCCCTACGAGGCTGATTCCGCCTGAACCTGCCACCTCCGGCTCTTTCGCTGGCTGAGGCGCTTCGGCTGTCGCCCCCGCGGGGGGCAGTGCAGCGATTGGAGTCGCCACTATTGCTGCCAAAGTTTTGTCCATCTCTTTGAACGTGGGAGACGGTGTCTCCCCCTCGGGAGATAAGTCAAGCAAGATAATCGAAGGAGCCGAAGCTGGAGACTCTCCCTCCGGTGGGTTCCGTTCCACCTCACCGGCCTCGGCCTTCGCCGCGTCTGCCGTGACGGGTTTGTCGGCTTGGATTTGAGCCGCCTCGCTTACGCGCAAGGATTCCACTGTTTTGGCCCCTGGGCCTCGTCCTCCTCAGCGTCGGCCCTTTTGGGGCCGCCCTTCTTCAAGACCTTGGCACGGAGGGGCTTCACGACTTTAGCCCCTCCGGTGTCGACCTCCCCAGCGTCGGTCTCCCTAGCGCCAACCCTCCCAGCGTCGGCCCTCCGAGGAACTTTAGCGATGGCCCTTCCTTCAGCAGGAGGTGCGGTCCCGCCAGCCTTCCTCTTCCTGGCGGCCCACTTGTTTAAGCTTATGCAGCGTCGGCGCCATCCCTACACAATCAAAGGATAGTTAAAAAAAAAAAAAAAAAGAGAAAGAGAAGCAGAGAAGAGAGGCGAGTAGTCTATGCTCACCCCTCGCGGGAATTAGACCGGCACGGTGAAGATTCTCCTCGGCTAGAAGCTTATTACACCGAGGAATGTCGGCGTCAGAAGCGCTGCCCAACGTCATTCGATCTCGTGGAAGGATGGAGGGATCCTATTGGCGTCGATGTTGGTATCCCCCAGCTTCCACGAACCCCGCTGATGTCCGCAAAGAAAAACTTGTCCTTCCACCCTTTAACGGAGGAAGGAAGGCACAGTTTAAGAATCCTATTGGACCTAGGTTGAAGGACTACAGCCCGACTGTTTGCGAAGGGTATAGAGCTGCGGAATGGGAAATACTAGCCTCAATGCCCTGCAGGTGGCAAAGTACTAAAAAACCACAATGGTTCGGATAGAGTTGGGAACTAGTGGGAAGGGGTCAAGGAGTACCGTCTAGAAGATTAAGAATGAAACGATGGATCGGTAACCGGAGCCCGGCCTTAAAAAGGCTCCGTACAAAGCAACCCTTCGGTACGGGAAGAGGTTGCCCTGTCGTTAGGGGTAGGAAAGAAAAGATGAAGGTCTGGAGGGAAGCCATACCTGGCCTTTAAGTTTGCAATGTCTTGAGCAGACATGGAGGACGCAGTCCCTCGGGGGACTCCTTGGCAACCTTAGAAGGACCGGCAGCCACCGACCGGTTCCGGACGGAAGTCCGCCCGCCGGCCGAACGAATCCCGGTTAGGGGACGGTTGACTGGTCGTGGCTCCGGTGAGTGGTTAGAAGAAGGGGTGGATCATTGGCTGGACAGGGAATCGGAAGTCTGGGAAGGATGATGGGAACCCCCCCAAGAACCAAAATGGAGCAAGAAGAGAGGAAGCCATAGGAACTAACCTGAAAAGAAAAACTCGAGCAAGAACAGAGCACGGAGAGAATGGATGAGAGAGAGAACGCTGGCGGACTCAAAAGTGGGGCACGGCGAAAGAAGTGGGGAAGATAGGAAGATAAGGGCTATTTATCCTCATGACGCCATCTCGAAACACCCCACAATCGTCCGATCTGACCACGCGTCCATCTTCAGTTGGGAGGCGCTTCGACGACCTGCCAATGCGATAAGCTCGAAAAGACACCAATGAAAAGGGGGGCGTTAACCTTATCGCAATGATACCGTTCGCCTTTTCGTAGCACTGCCCGAGGGAAATCCTCCCTAATCCCAACAAAGGCGAAATAATGGCGCGAAAAACCGGCCACCTAGAGGATATTCACACCCCTTTCGCGGGTAAGTAAACTCACCCATCTCAGGGGCGGGGGGGCATCTAATACGGCTGGCCGTTTCCCCGGGGTAGTATTATCTCCTGCGTGGTTTTCGAAAGCAATATGTGACAAAACCCAAGGCCACGCGGCCTCCAATGTCGGTCTCCAGCCTTGACCTCCAGTGCCGGTCTCCAGCGTCGGCCTCCGTGCCGGCCTCCAGCCATCGGCCTCCAGTGCCGGCCTCCAACGTCGGCCTCCAGCGTCGATCTCCAGCGTCGGCCTCCAGTGCCGGCCTCCAGGTCGGTCTCCAGCGTCGGCCTCCAGCGTCGGCCTCCAGCGTCGGCCCTCCAGCGCCGGCTTCCAGCGTCGGCCTCCAGTGCCGTCCTCCAGTGTCAGCCTCCAGCGTTGGCCTCCAACAACAGCCCAAAGACCGGCACCCAGCGTCGGCATCAAAGTTACACGTTAACACCAAAGACAGACATCCAGCGTCGGCCTCTAGTGCCGGCCCCCAGCGTCGGTCCTCAGCACCGACCTCCCGTGCTGGAACTCTGACTCTGGCCCCTAGCATCGGCCTGCAGTATCTCCCACATACACAATGTAATTTCATACGCCGACCCCGCATCTAGCACCTCGCTCACCAAAATCATGGGCAAGTGTTAGCCTGATAGGCAGTTACCGCTGTAAGCGGCCCTTATCCAGCAACAGTCCAACGACTTGTCGTTCGATGAAACATCACAATAGGACGGATTCGACGGTTCCAACAGACCGAGGTAAACGGGATCCCCAACAGGTAAAAAGAGGACCCGTGCTCCATGCAGGGGACTCTCTCTGGAACTTCCTCTAGAACAATTCTACAAGAATCATATCCCTGTTCGACGACTCACTAACTTGGGCGCGGAGGTCCCCGTCGAACCACCGGTCCGGGACTTTTGCAGGCTCCAGGAGGAAGACGGCGGTCTCTCTGCGCACACGGTGATCCTAGCCTGCCCGACGTTCATCATATGTGATTCGGCCGCAACAGTGGGCCTTTTTCTCTAATTCTCACACTTTTTCTCTATTTCTTACAACTTGACGCATATAAATAAGGATAAAAGAAGGAGAAAAACTTTTCTTTTATTTTTTTCATGTTCTCTGAAAGTCTATGTTATGCCCTATTATAGGCTCTAGGTGAATTAGAAAAATTTATTTTTAAATTAATTTAATTTAGATAACCTTTATATGTTACAACCTATTTTGACCGCATGAGAATAACTCTCTACACATGTACGTCAACTCCTGATCATATCAAGAAAAAAGTTATTTCTTATTTACAACTAATTTACAAATAATATTTAAATTTAATATAATAATATCTAAATTATAAAATCTTATTTAATAATTTTAGATATTATTAATTTTAAATATCTAATAAATTAAATTTATTATTTTATTTTTAATATTTTCAATAATCATATTATCAAAAATATCAAAAAATTAAAATTTCTTTAAAATCTCTTCATCAACTCATAAATTTCTCTCTCTCCATCAACTCATAATATGCTCCACTTACAACAGTAAATTCTCTTATGTGATGTTTCATAATAACATTTATCTACAACAATTCATATCAATTATTATGAATAATATGTCTAAACATATTTTTTTTTATCCAATAACTAATTTATTGTAGCAAATAAATATGAAAAAAATAATCAATAAAATTGATTATTTATCTTCATAATAAACTCTTTATTATAAAGTTTTAATAAATATTTTATTTAAGAAAAATATAATTAATCATATTAATTATTCAATTCAAGAGTATTCGATGCGATTAACCTAAGATGGTATGGGGACCATGGACCCATAATTTCAAGCTTCAATAAACTTGAATAAACTCAATTAAACTCTTTAATTATTTATTTAGTTTATTAATCTCGAAGTTATTCTACTAAAAACTCGAGAATGCACTCTTAAAAATTACAGATTAATTTACTCAAAAACATGAGATCTTTACATGTAATTCAATCCTCCATAATTAGTTCATAATTAGAGTTAGGTGAAATAACCATTGTACCCCTCTAATTATCTCTTGTTCTTTAAATACCATTGACTCACTAGTTAAATAGTTAATTTATGATCGGATCATAAATTGCGTGCATAACTGTTTTAGCTACATAATCAATACTTAAAGGAACTAATTTTAAGCTTCTTTTTAAAAGCCATGGATTTCATATCTTTAAATCACATTCCCAACCCAATGTGTTATTGAATCTCTAAGATGTAAGTATTGGGTCCAACATCAAATGGGCTTTAACAAATAAATCAAAAGATCCAATAGCACAATCAAGAGTCTGTGATTTAAGTCAGGATTAAGGTTGATTTACATATGATCATCTTGTGACATAAATTGAATTCTTTATAACGATCTTAAATAAAGATTCAAATTATGTCGGTCCAAGTCCTATATAATCTTATTATATATAATACCTCCATTAAGTATCTCTACACACAATTCGGATAAGATTGTCACATTCATAATATTCATAGACCGTATTAGTGATTAGCGATAGGAGATCCGACTTCTATTAATTATGAACATGTTTAAATATATTAGCTATAATTTTAATCCTCTTGTATACAATATACTAAAATTACAACCTCATAATATATTTTAAATTTTCATATAAACATTCATCTTTCATATAAATGAGGTAAAATTAAAGAAAAAATATTTTTTATTAATTTAAAAAATTAAAAATATAAATACATCTGATTTTAAGGGTATTATTCCTAATATGAAGAGGGTTAGACAAAGGAAGAGAAAAGGTTTCAACACCTTTCTTTTCATTTGACAAAAGCATCTTGTAGGCGGCGCGTGATAAATTAACTATATAGTACGTAGCAAAAGATTAGACTAGGTGAGTTTAAATGATTTTTCTTATGTTGACTAGGAAATGGTCTGAAGAGATTGAACTTTCCTTGAAGAGTTATCGTCGGCCATGGAGTTAGGAATCTTTTGATCTGGCTTAAACCTTTTTTTTTGTTTTTGTTTTTTTTTTTTTTTTTTTTTTTTGGTTTTGTTTTTGCGTACACATGCGTAATCACAACTATATGCACCAAATGACATAAATGACATGACTAGTTTTTGCAGAATAATTACCAGTGATCTATAAATTCTGTGCGTTTTGGACATATAATACAGCGCAACATACTGTAAAACTCAATATAGATATCCATCCAAGTGAGCAATTATGTATGATAATCACATGCATACAATACATTCCTCCATGTTTATACGAAGATGCCTATTATGCTTTTTTTTTTTTTTAGTTTTTAAGTATGTACGTGTGTGAATTCGCGCACATTAATGCAATATGTCTGCATGAATGTATGCGACTTGTGCTATGCCAAAATCGACTTGGCTTCTATCGTTCTTTTTTAATGAAATTTCAACCTTGGGTTGTTGCATCATCTTTCTTAATACATATTAAAATGTTTTCTAACCAAAGAAAAAGGTATACGTTAGAATATTAAGCAAGATAAGGCATTGATCTTGAACTTTCTGTCTCTCGCTTACCAGACGTACGATAGAAGGAATATTCTTCTCTAGCCACTTGACTTGTATGACATTTACCTTCCAGTTGTCAAAAATACGGGTAATCCGTATGACTGGTTATAGGCCTTGTAAAGCACGGAAATAAGAAAATATCTTCTCCAAGTATGGAGTTGGACCTTAACATATAATGATCCCAAAGGCATCCCAAAATATATAATTACCCCAAGTCAAGACAACTGTGTCATTTTTGTATGGTATATTGCGGCACGCCATGGATAGAATTTCTCTGCTTCTATCGAGACAATAAGAGTATGGAGATAATTTCTCAACTCGTGGCCGTCAGGAATTTTATATTGGATTTGTCATATAAGATCTTTCAAACATGTCATCTTTTGGGGTCTGGCGATAAGGTCATAGCGAGTTTGTGTGGTAGAGTTGATCGAGCTCTCGTCCGATATATGTGCACCTCCTTCATCATGGCACTAGGCTGACTTTTCAATGTTTCACAATTCTATCCTCCAGGATTTGATTCCGTGCCTTTCATCCAATCACAACTGACCATCCATCGTGACATTGGGCATTAAATCCACTTCAGTTGCATTTAGACTTTGCCAAGATCAGCGTTGTTGCTGTTGAATTCCGTTCTTCAACTTGAGGGTGATGTACGTCAGAATCCGGATGGTATTCTTTTGTTCGGATGAATCTGCAAGGCAGTTTTTACCCAAAAAATACAGAGGTGCGTAAGACCCTCCGACAATTAAGTCAGTAAAAATTTTTGGCAAATATATGAGAAAAGAAGGCTCTGACGATCAAGTCAATAAAACTTTTGGCAAATATATGAGAAAAAAAGGCTCAAGCAGAAGGATCTCTCAAATGTGGCCTCTCGAGAGCGATGATCTCTACTAGATTTTTTTTAAGCTTAAGTAACGCATACTTAGGGTCCTGAGAATGGATATTTATATACCGCTGGGATGATGGTAGTTGTTACCTAATGTTTTAGGCACATTTTAGGAAGTCAAGAACCGGTATGATTCGAATCTAGTCAGTTGCGAACGTCAACGGTGGCCAATTTAATTCGAATCCCGTTAGTTATGGGGATCTACGGTTAGAGGGGGTGATAGATGCCCTTCAAGATTCAGTTATTCATGGGTGTTATGCCATATTTATTTTCTACTTCTGTTTTGGGAATGTGGGGAGCGATGCGATTAGAATCCCGCCAGCTAATCAGCCTCATTAGGGATTCAAAATTTCGTTGATTGTGGTCAGAGGATAGTGTTTAGCTTTCCGTTCCCATTTTAGAAAGATTGTTCTGAGATTCGTATGATTAGAGCGATTTATCTTTCGAAATCCTCGACATAATCCAAGGCGATAAGGATGCCTATGTCGAGAAAGGGTTCCTCGGTCCTGCCGAAGTATGGGGATGGTTCGGTCCTGCCAAGGTAGTAAGTTAGCTCGGTCCTACCGAAACATTGCAGTATAGCTCGGTCCTACCGAAGCACAAAAGTAGCTTGGTCCTGCCGAGGCGTAAAGGTAGCTTGTTTATATTTTATCTTTTTCTGAATGTGGCTATTAGTGGATTAAAAGTCAAAATAACCTTTATCTTTTTGTTGTGTATGCCAATATCGATGCGGTGATAATTTTACCCCGCATCAAGTGTCATACTTAAATTAATTGTATTCTTTTTTATTTTTAATTTCTATCAGGTTATTCCATCTTCATTGTCAGGTTCATTGGTATTATACTCAAGGACGTGTGTTCTTATTTACCCCAAAAAAAGAAAAGAAAAAAAAAAGGATTTGTGCTCCTTGGTCAATTCGACGCCTATAACGGCAAAAAGAACTGCAATATTTTAAATTTTTTTGACTGACGATTTTAGATTTTATTTTAATGGAAATTGTGATAACTGGAATTTTGTGGGTAGCTGCTTTGGTTTCTTCCTGGAATTTTGACTTTAACTCCTCTGTTTCTTCTATGGCATGCATGCAATCAATTGGCAGCTTGTAAGTTCGGTGTATAGATTGTTAAATATAATTATAGGGTATTCATTAGCTATATTTCATGGCACCAAGTTGATCAAACAACTTGGTAATGTATATGTCCAAGTCATGAGATGCCAAGTCTATATATTATAGGAAGTTTTTTTGACCTGTGATAAAAGACTAATAAAAAATAAAAGGAGTTGAGGATCTCTGTAGGATCATTACCGAGGAAGTCAGTCTTAAACATAATTGCTAACTGGAACCAAAAACGGGACATTGAATTAAATTAATTCACTATTAAACATATTGTGGACAGTAGAATGCAATATGATCCCATAAGAATTAATAAATTTTACCTTCATGATATGACCACACAGTCCCCAAAAGAATCCCTGTGACGAAGCAATACCCAACAAGGATTAAGGGGTTTATCCCTGGTTGGTGAAGCCAGTGTTAGATTTCCAATTGTTATGAGGAAGTTTGCTAAACAATTTGGCTAGTTGCATGCTTAAAATTTGAACCATAGTCTGTTCCAATAGTCATCACATTCCTCTGCTTAGCAAATAGAAGCTTTAAATTTGACTTTTAGAAGATTATTATAATTTGGAAATTGTCGTCACAGCTCTTGTGTAACTTTCTTTATCCTTCTTCACTTCCCTGCTCCCCTTGCAGTGATACGGTAGTGTATGACCCAAACTCCATTATATTCTTTTTTTTTTTTTTATACAGAAAAAGGGGAAGGAGGGTTTTACCGACCCGTAGCTAGGTCCCATACGGTCTCATTCCCTGTCAAGAAATATTGGCTCTACGGTCCCGTTCCCGTCAGGAAATGTTCGGCGCTACGGTCCTGTTCCCTGTCAGGAAATGTTCGGCGCGAGATTGAGTTGGTCAATCTGACCCATCCAGGTGCCAGCAGTCAGAACAGAGAAATTAGACGGACCTTAGCCCTTTCAACACCCACGTTTTAGGCTTCAAGAATTAATCTTGCAACCTTAGCCCCTTTCAATACCCACATTTCAGGCTCCAAGAATTAATCTTGAAATTATTTGAGTCAACCGAAGCGTTATTCCTCAAACCCGCGAAGTGTTGATAGCATTGAAAAGGCCCTGACCACTGGGCTACCGCCGAACGGTAACTCCATTATATTCTTCGTTTTAAAGCAAACTCCATTATGTTCTTGAGATAAAGAGGCTTTTTTTTTTCAACATCTAGAAGAGAGGATCAAAAACACATACACACAAGAACTACTTGGTCACGATTTCCCATCGGAATATAATAAATTCATGTATCCAAACAGTGTTTAATAACAATATTAGGAATAATTTTTAGGCCACGAACCAACAAAGCAACAGTTGTAATTGATCTTCCAATAAAGAAGAGCAATTGCAGAAGCGGCAGCAGGAACCACTGACAAATAAAAACAATATTCTACTGGAGATCGAGGAGGAGACAAGGAAGCAGCAGCAGCAGCAGCCTAGTTTCCAAATTTCGACTTTATTATGTTAACAACCTGTTGATCAACCTGGAAAGCCTTGGTCAGCACGTCACTCGGGATCGCAGGCTTCGATCCAAACAAAGCAAGCGAAGCAACCATGGCCCCAGGCAACTGGCTGTTGAAAACCGCGAACGCGAGCGCCTTGCTCTTCCCGGCGTTATACTGGAAGTGAATGAGCCCCTTGGGGATGACAAAAATCTCGCCCTCCTTCACAACTTTAGAGTAGAACACGTTGTTTGTGCTGATGAATCCCACCAGCAGCTGGCCCTTGGCGACAAGCACAAGTTCATCGGAGCGGGGGTGGGAGTGAGGGGGGTTGACGCCTCCAGGGGCGAAGTCGATTCGGTTCATGGAGAGGCCGATCGTGTTGAGGCCTGGGAAGCTGAGGACGTTGGCAGAGGTGAGGTTGGAGCCGAAAGGGCTTTTCGGGTCTCCCTCTTTGGAGAGCACGGTGGAGAAGAAGTCATCGGAGACGACGCCGGAGGCCGGTTTGCAGGGGAATCCATTGAGCGTTACGTCGCCAGCTCCGAGGTTGGCGACGCAGAAGTCCTGGAGGGGATCGGGGTCGGACCGGCATGGGGAAAGGAAGAAGAGGAGCGTTGTTAAGCCGAGGAGGAAGAGGAGGAGCGGTCTCATGACCATCGAGTTGGGATGGATCGCCATGGATTATTGTCCAAGGTTTGGTGAGACTCTTTCTTATATAACCGCATGAGCTTGGCGTTTGATGGGTTGATTTGAAGGATTCAAACTGCCTTTTTTTTGTTTTCTTTGACGAGAGCGCGTGGGTGGTTGCGGGAACTGAGACTTGCCTTTGCCTGGACCTCTGACATTTTGCCTGCAGGCTTCGAAGCTTGGAAAATTTTGATCCCGCTTGAATAATCTCATGGTGCTGCCATTAATGTTCTCACCTAATCTAAGGCAAGATGAGATCAATTATATACCTGATTAAATTTCCGAGGCAATAACTATTTTTTGTTTGATATCTAATTTTTTCAGAACAAGGATGACAGGAGAGGGCCTTATACCAAAATCAAATGAAGAGTAAAACTTGGACCAAGTATACCAACCTCAATGACTCCACCAACTGCTCCTCTAGTTGGTGTCCTCTGGTTAACAACTAATCATCTCTAATATCAAGTTTACTGCCTTTTTGGATATAAGTATGGAAATAAGTCTAAATTTAGCATCTTTCTTTGATGATAATTGTATGCATGGTAGACTACTCAGATACATAATTTTTTTTGTTACTTTTTTTTTTTTTTGTAAGTATAAAATGTAAAATTGCTTCCACAAGAGAAGAGGGTCTAGCTTTTTCGGTGGATCTATCTCATACTTATTCCCCTTCATTGTTCTTTACATCGTTCTCTTCTCCCATTATTTCAGTTTCTTAGGGAGAATAGACAAGAGCGAAGAACAAGTAGTATTATTCTAATCATTTGTACGTCTTAAAACATTTTAAAATATTGAAAAAATAAGATATTATTCTAAATGATTACCTTCATTTTGTCAATTAGGGAGGCAGTGGTTCCCCCATCACATCCACCTTCTAGAAGCAAAAAAAAAAAAAAATAGGGCAACAGATTGGACAGGATCTTGTATATTATTTCTCCGTCTTTTCAGCAATAATCTTGTTTTTTTATATACATGATTCCATTAATGAAGGCTTTTACCGTTTATCCGCAGGTCTCTACGCTGACTTGGATCACAAATCTATGCCACATCTATTCCCCAAGTTAGGTCTGAGAGTGGTTGATTGTTCGCATTGTTAGCAGCTATTTTGCTGGTGTTCAACGAGAGCGTCGAACGAGGTGCCTTGCAACGAGGGCAATCGTTTTGACACCTCCAAAACAAAATTTCAACAATTTTAGGTGGGGACTGGCATGGATGTGAACTCCCGGGCTAGACTGACCTGCAAAGAGATTGAATCACTTGTTATTAAATTTCTTCCTCCCATTTGTGATCATGAGAACGTACGTAAGGGGTGACGAGGAGTTTTAGGTAGGTGGCCGAGTTGATCTTGCCGTAGTTATATGTCTACCCTTCATGCATGTTTTTGTTTCCTTCCTGGTTTCCTTTTTTTCTTTTTAAGATGATTATTACTTGAATCTTCTGAACAAGCACCATCATGACAATTATAACGTTTCAGGCTGCAAACCCGTTTCGTTACAAGAAAATAAGACGAATAAGGTACACATCAACTTAAGTCATCATAGTCTAAAAGAAATTTAATTGATACTTATTTATCTTCCTGGTTATAAATCATACAACCAACTATTCAGGTAGGCAGAATTCTAGAGGTGGCCCTCACACGTTCAAAAGGTAGCTTCCATCAATGTAGCACTTTGTCTTGGCCTTCACCTTCTGTGGTCCCACAGGTTCAAAAGATGGCTCCCATACATGGCACTTAACTCATTCACTTCCGGCTAGTGCAGGCTCTGATACCATATTGAAAGCAAGACCAATTTGAGCTACCACAGCCCAAAAGGATCCAATTGGTACTTATCCATCTTTCTTAACCAGTTATAAACCATACAACCAACTTTCAATTTTTCGATGTGAGACTATTGAGAGGAGCATTACAACAATAAATTAAGTTTTTCATGTTTCACGATTATATCCTGTAGGATTTGATTCCAAGCTTTCTGACTGATCACACAGATGATTACATGTTCATTTTAAGCCTTCCATTTTGTAAAGATGCCTAAAATTTCATCAGAACTCCTTTCTTTTCATTTAGAATAAGATGTATGCATGTGACATCACTGGGGTGCCACCATGCTGAACGAGTCCTCTTCCTTTTTCTTCAAAAAAAAAAAAAAAAAGTTGACCTGGGCTTTGCGCGTTCTGTGCAATTAGCAGGACTATTGAGCTACGAGTAGCTATCAGCAAAGCTGGAAGTCATTCCAAATGCTATCACAATCCTGATGACCAAAAAAAAAAATCATAGAAGAGTGGCATCACAAGCCTAAAAATATTCTGTTGAAAAGTAAGTCCCATTGAAGCTTCTAACAGGCTAATGATTTCCCATATGGCTCTTTCAAAATCAACTGAAATCCTTACAATATTTCAAACTCTATTAATGATATCATTGTCAAGGCATATTTAAGCTATAGATTCAATTCGCGTGGGCGTGGTGGGACACGCTCATGATAATGATTCATGCCGTTGATGGTGATTTGGATGGTAAACTAATGGAAGTTGCTATGGTGACAACAACAAAAAAAATGTTAAAAATTCTTGCACATTTGTCTTGTTTTGGATAAATATTTTAGTCATAATTTTAAATATTTTTGAAAGAAAAGATGGATAAGATCTGTCTATATTATAATTATCTAATTTCTAATTCTAGTTGTTTAATTAGTAGACAAGCCCTTGTCCTACTAACAAACTTCAAGGAAAGTTATCAAAAACTATGTAACTTATGGCCAGTTTTATTTACCTCCCCTCATATTTAAAAGTTCAGTTGGTCCCTTAAGTCAGCTAGGTGGTTCTGTTTTTTGATGGGAAGATGGAGAAGACATAGGCTTACCCATTAATTTTATTAAAAGGCAAAAAATCAGAATATGCATGAAAAATAAAGAAAGAGAAAGATCATGAAAAATACATGAAAAATAACGAAATCATGGAAGAAGCGAGCTTGAGAGAAGAGAAGGATAAAAGAAAGGAAATAAGGTTAAAAAGAATGAGTTTAGAGGGAAGGAAGAGATTGACAACTGAGCTAATCACCTGTTAGAGCTCATGGCATGACAATGCCTAAAAGCTGATGACTCTATATAGAAACTGCTAATAAGCAGAGATGGGCCTATAATTAGAAAGTATGGAAAGCTTTTGTAATAACCCGGGCCTACGGACCCGTTTCATTACAAGAAAGTAAGACGGACAAGGTCCACACCAACTTGGGCCACCACAGCCCAAAAAGGGATCCAATTGGTGCCTTGTCCTTCTTACTTTACTACATATAAACCACTTAACCAACTCCCAATTATCCGATGTGGGACAATTGGGAGGGGCATCACAATCTATCCCCTTAACAGAGGCGACGTCCTCGTCGCCAGGGGTAATTGATCATAACCACCAGGCAGGCAGGATTCTAGAGGTGGCCCCCATGTGTTCAAGAGGTGGCTCCCATCAATGTAGCACTTTGCCCTGTGGCCCCCACATGTTCAAGAGGTGGCTCCCATCGATGTAGCACTTTACCCTGTGTGGCACTTAGCTCGTGCACTTCGACTAGTGCATGAATCTGATACCATATTGTAACGACTCGGGCCTACGGGCCCGTTTCGTTACAAGAAAGCAAGACGAACAAGGTCCACACTAACTTGGGCCACCATAGCCCAAAAAGGATCCAATTGATGCCTTGTCCTTCTTACTTTACTACATATAAACCACCTAACTAACTCCCAATTATCCAATGTGAGACAATTGGGAGGGGCATCACAGCTTTGAAAAGGACTAGGGTGCATAACGCTCTCTTAATTAAGAAAGATCATAGAATTTCTTTGTACTCAAATTTATCTGACACACAACTCCTACTAGTTGAACCCAAGCTTTCCTTAGATTGGCTTTATTAATATTTCTTTTCCTTTAATCTTGCCATAGATATGAGAACTTGGATGGCCACTTATGTCTATCTGACCACATATCCACTTACCTGAGCTCATAAGATTCTACCATGCAAAGATCACAGGATAGACTTAGAATTAAATTCTTTCATTAATTTTATTAGAATTACCTAACCTCAGTTAGCTCCCATCCTATTACTATCATTGATTGTGAGATGTTTTGAATGAGTAGAATTGGAGAGTTTGACTGAGTTGTTGCTAGTGAAGAGCTTTGATTTGATGATTTTAATAAGGTTGTGGGATAATTATTGCAATCGTGGAGCTCTCGCCCCTACTCGTTGATCCAAATTCTCGCTCCCCCCTCCTCACTGTAATGGTGGAGCTCTTGCCCCCTACTCATTGATACTTTTTGTCTTCTGCTCTACTACCATTGGCATTCTCGTTCCTGCCTCCCCCTCCTCAAATCTACTTGAATCATCGATTCTTGCTACAATAAATAATGGCATCCCCTACAATTTATAAATATTGGGAAAAGTTGAATAAAAGCCACCCATTACATCCTCTGCATCTAACAAATCTATAAATATTGGCCAATCCAATGCAGAGAATTATGTCCTTGCATTTATTAAATACTGAGTATTTACTTAATTATTTAGGTGGCACTTTAGATAGATCTTTCCCCACATTTATTAAATGTTGGGATTTACTACCTTAAGTGGCATTTTAGATATATCTTTCTCAACATTTCCTAAATGTCACAATATTTGGCTGACATTTATAAATGTCAAAAATGTTCACCTATAAAACCATTCTATATAAATATCAACTATTTTGTGGCATTTTAGAACTGTAGGAAATTTTTTCGATGGCATTTTACATGGATATTTGCTGGTGTTTTTTCAATTGTTGGTTAGCATTTAGAAATATGGGAGATTATGTACTTAATTTTGGCAGCATAATTTATTAATATTTCGCAACATTCAAATTTATAGGGGATTTAATAGTTATGGGGCATTTTATTAAAATTTGCCAACATTTTTAGGTGCCAAATTTATTGCAAACACTTAATAAGTATTGAGAAAGTAAATTAGTAGCAAAGCTTTTCACAACATTTATATATATGGTGCCATTTTAAATAATTAAGATTTTACTTGGTGTAGCTGTTATACACATTAAACTTGTATAATAGCATGATATTTGGACCTATATGATACCATGATATTTAGGCCCGTATAAATTATAAACCTTTTTCAATAAGATAATAGTATATTTAAACTTGTATAGACATTTTATCTATTACTCACATATTCCTTTTAACACTTAATTCATATTCATAGAAACCAAAGACATAATAAAAGTTAAATTTTATAAAGCAAAATAAAACAAGGATAATTACATGGCTCAACATACCAAATAACATTTGAAGATGCAAAATCCATTCCCAGCAATGATACTAAAAACTTCACAATCATATTTACATGGCTCAATATACCAGATAACTTTCAAAGACACATAATCCATTCCTAACAATGGTACTAAAAACTTCTAAACAAAACAAAAAGTGCATAAAACCAAAATAATTATGTTCTCAACATTCAAGATAATTGTAAGATAAAAGGTCGTGCCTTAATTCAGTTGGCCTTCAGCAAGGAACCACCTGCATAAATAGAAGAATATATAATTAATTTATAATTTAAAATATTTGTATACTTAAGGAAAGTAAATTTATAATAAAGACATAAATAACCTGTGTTTAGTGTGATACATGTATTGAAATACATATGTTGAAGGCCAGGCAATTGAATATTCCACATCATCTACAATCCTTTTTAATCGATCCTAAGCTTTATTAGAGATTCCTGAGGTACACATGCCATATTACCTATACTTTCCAAAATTGATCTTTAAGTATATTCTTTCCTGTTATAATAGATGGATCTTTACCCATAAAAACTCCTCGTGCAACAGATTTATAAGATAATTTATAACTTTTTTTAAGATAACCTCACTTCCAACCTATAATGTTTACATTAAAAATAAATAAATCTAATATAAAAGTATAGCCTAATAAATTATAAACACATTTGAATATATTTGATAAATTATATCAAATGCAAAGGCTCACAAGTATTTAATTTACCTTAACGAAATTAGGTTGCATTTGGTAGTCGGTAATCTATCTAGATTACTGGTAATTTAAATGAGACCCACCTGATAACTATGTTTGATACATATTTTGAATGGCAATCTATCTTATAGTGGTAATCTGGATTACCTATAAGAGGTAATCTTATTAGGTAATCCAGATTACCTCAAGAAAGAGTGATTATCCACATTATCAGAGATGTGGTAATTTGATAAATTTTCTTTTAACAAAATTGTCCCAGCTTCCTTTGATCGCTGCTCGCCTCCTTCTCTACCGACCTCGTTGAAACTCTGTGTTGAAGGTCCCGAGCCACACCCTCTTCCATCGAGTCAGATCACGAATCTCTACCGCTCAGCGGCTCCACGACTGTCTCCAAACACCGTGAAACTTCTTTCCATCAGTGGCCTCTGCATCCTCATCCACCGCTTCGGAAGCAGTACCCAATGAGTCATAGGGCGAGTCCCTATCTCCTGCACATGCTACTTCACCCGTCGTAAATGGTCTTGAAGTGAACCGAGAACTTTTGTATGGATGAAAACATTAGATCCAATCTCTTCCATTTTATTACATACAAAATAATTTTTTTTAATTTAAGGATAATTAAATTTAAATATTATCATTTATAAATATAATTTTTTTAAAATTAAATATATAATAGTATATGAATTTTTAATATATTTGATTTAGGGATATTTTGAGAATTTGATGTTATATGGCTGGTAATCTGTTTATCATACTAAACATAGTAATCAATATTACTGTAGCATTACCTGTGTATATCAAACACAGTAATCAATATTACTGGTAATCTCTCTGGTGATAATCTATCTTGTAAGCAATCAACATTACCATTAATGATTGCCTAGTGATGTACCAATGCAACCTTAGAGTTTTGCAGCCTGGCCCTCTTTGATCATGATACTCTGCATATAAATAAAAAAATTATGCTAATAATAATAACTATTTATTATTATAAGAAATCTACAAATCTGATGGTGCATATATGCCTCCAGTGTGGATCACACAATGCTGGACAAATATGTGCTAAGCCCCTTTATATTATAGGAAGAAGATTCAAAAAGTGAATGATTTTTAGTCATATTGTTCCTTTTAGCCACCAAAAAAATCATTGTTGCTAGAATTTTAGTCATATTGTTCCTTTTAGCCAACAAAAAAAACATTGTTGCTGGAGTATCCCTCAACAATTAACTGTAGCCATGCACATTGCTGAAATGATGGGAACTTGCACATTGCTGAAATCAAAATTTTTCTTTCTAATTTGGCAAATTATCAGAACTATGGTAAGACATAAAAATGAAAGTGAGGGCAAAGTTCTTCATGTTAATCAAGTATAATAAAATATTATTTTTGAAAAAATATGTTCAGATATTAAAAGAAAATAGAAGCTGTGCATTTGGCATTAACTGTTTTCATCAATTAATCTCTTAGAAAGATGGACAATATAGATGCAATAATTCTTAGCAACTAGATTATCTAATAAAATGACATCCTGATATTGGTTGCTGGATATCAGATGACTTATTATTGTCTGTGCCAGTTGCTTATAATTCTCCATTTATCTTTCTGCTGCATGAAATGCATGTTATGTTCTTCATGCATGCAATTGAGGAATGAATGCTTGGTTCCAGCATCTTGCTATGGTCTGGTTGAATTTTGTTTCTAGGAAATGCCTGTATTCAAGTAAATTGCATTTAACTCGCTTGCATATCTGATGGAAACTTTACATCTTACCAAGTTTCATAGATTTTGATGAAGCTGGCTTCATTATTGCTAATAGGGACCCTTTTATATATTGGTTGTTTTCAGGCTTTAGAATCACAAGCTACTTTTCACAGCCATCACATTTGATTGAATACCTGGCGGGATGTAACAAAATAGCTTGAAAGATGATGATTAGACTTGCATAGGCATCAAGATCCTACATATAATAACAAAGTATATTTTCAAATTAAAATTTAATAATTAAAGATAAATATTTGTTAAAAGTAAATGTACCTATCTAATTGGGATAGCTAGGAATAAAGTTAACCAAAGAGTTAACATTTATCTCTGCTTTTACCCGATTCTACCAATGATATGATCAATAGGATAACCAAGGGATCCGTAGGGATAGTCAGGGGATAAACTCTATCCCGTACACTTATTCATGCTTTAGCTTTCACGATCAGCTATTCTCTTAGCTTTCACATCAGCATTCTCTTACATATTGCAGTTTCTCTTTAAATTGTGAAGCCTTATTAACAGTGTCTATTTGCATTCTTGTGCTTTCCACACAACTAGAATTGTTACCCCAAGAATTAAAAACGCGTTCTCACATGCCCATATTTTTCCTTACTAACACATCATCATGATTTTGAGTTGACAGCGTCTTCAGAGTTCTCGGATAGCTTTGCAAGCCTTTCAAGCTCACCTACAATTGTGGTCAAGTATATATTAGTTAGCAAATGAATAATTAATCAACATACTTTATCTAGTATTGTATCATATACAAACAATTTTTTCTGCTGATTTCACATACACAGGAGTCCTATATTTGTGTTTGTGTGTTTGAATGAAAACTTTAGCTCTTGTTGGTTCCTTCCCATCAGGCACTACAGTAAATTTAAATTTTAACGATGCTTTTAAGTTATTTTCCGATGCTTTTTTAGCATCGGGATATGGTTTTTCGACGCTTTCTAAAGCGTTGGCACAAAGGGGTGGTTACGAAATTTGCCGACGCTTTGGGAAAGCGTCGGTAAAATAAAATGCCGACGCTATTCGTTTTCGACGCTTTTTAAAGCGTCGGCATATAAACCTGCCGATGCTTTTTAAAGCGTCATATAAATCTGCCGACGCTTTTTAAAGCGTCGGCTTTTAAACCAGCCGACGCTTTCAAAAGCGTCGGGTTTTATATAACCTACCGACGCTAAAAGCGTCGGCATATTAACGGTCAATTTTTTAAAAAAAATTAAATTTACAAACATTTAAATTAAACATGTATATTAAACCAAAATTAATGCAATTAATAATCACATTGCTTACATTAATTCCAAATTACATTTCATACATTCTTAAAATCACATTGCATACATTTCATTGCATCAACTAAGAGAGTTACAAGCTAAAGTTTAACAAAATTTAAAAATACATAAAATGGAAGATCTAAAATAAAAGTAGGTGAGGTCAATGATCTATAGGAGGAAGATCATTACCCTGTCCGCTCCGATCTGATGCTCCAGGAGCCTATAAGAATAATTAAAAAAAATTAATTTGCTTAACTATCCATTACAATATATTAGATAAATAATTGATATAATATAAGAATATATATTTAATAATAATATATATATACCTGGTGTGGAACAAACATGTGTACGATAGATGTAAGCCGCTCAATATGCTCTCTCATAGAATCCATCGCTGCTCTATCGGCGGCACTCCTCCGTCGCATCTCCTCCATCATCTGCTCTATCATCGGCACTCTTTCGTCGCATCTCCTCCATCTCATGCTCAAGTCTGCGAACATCTGCAGAATCTGCAGCAACACGTTCATTTCTATTCATCTCAGATAACTGAGTGGGGGTGACTCCAACTCCATAATCCCTCACTCGACCATAGCGCTCCGGCCCCATCAGCTCCGTAAACACGTCGGCCTCAATACGACTACTCTGTGTAGAGTCATCAACACGCTCAGCAATAAGAGCTGTAGCTCTTTCCTGTATTAATTTAAAAAAATTAGTTAGATCTTATTGAATAATAAAATCAAATTAAAATCGTTGCATGAAATAAATTGTAATAAATAATTGCATATAAGTCCCTTGACTCTTCTCTGACAAAAGTGCCATCACGGTGAATATGAGTCATTCGGTAAAACTCCACCTCACCAGGTTTCCGTCCATGCTCATCCATCTACAAGAAATATTACATTTTTGTAAAACTAAATTTGATATTGATAAACTAAGTTGTCCGTTCATGCATTTATACCTACATACACACATTGTTCATGTCGATGTAAAAGCATGTGAAACATGGGAGTTTGGGTAGTCTCCTCTCTGTAAGATAGAAGACAATCTTAAGTAATTGCTGCCTCGTGTATCTCAATACCAACAAAAGAACCAAAGAAAGCTTCTTCTTCCTCTCTGGAAATTAAATCAACAGCTACCTTACACCTTATTTTGAGGTTCAAAATCAGTCTATGCACCGACCAAAGGAAAAAAATAAGGAAACTAACTAGAACCACAAATACAAATTATTCATATCATATTATTCTACGTTTGCCTTCAATATGTAATGGTTTAACCTTAGAGTGAATGGTAAAGCCCAGTACTTCTCTACAATTCATTTCATTCTAACTGCTTGTATCACAGTACATGAGGCCTGCTGAGCTATTCTTTGAGGAAGACTGTGACCCAAATTTGCAATGCTTGCTAGAAGATTATTTGACCAGTAGAGTAACCTGATGTATGGGCTTGGATGATCCTGGACAAAGAGATGAGACAGAAGACCAAACCAGAAAAAGCCTGCTACATCCTACGCACGCATATATGTATTCCCTCGGCTTGTTTGAACGTAAGTCTCTTGTGACAACCTTATAACATGTATTGAACCAATGGCAAGGTCACCAGGTCACTTTTGCATCATTAATTAGAGTATATACATCTAGAGTAATGCCATGGTAACAACAAGATCACACAAAGAATCATAGATCTCTGAGACAAATTGGATGGTGAGACATATATCATGTAACTCCAAGCTCATAGGAAACTGGACCTGACCTGCAACCTATGCCAGTGTACTCTTTGGACAAAAGGAGAGTATCCCATGCTTGCTTAATTCTGACTTACCAATTACAAGTCTATCAAAAAGAGATTTATGGTACGAATCCTAACATTTGGCAAAATGAGTTACTTCTCACAGCCTATATATAATTCTGAACATGCAAAATGAGTTACTTCTCACAGCCTATATAAAATATAAATCAAAACAATGGGAACTTATATCCAACCCATCTGTTAAATTTTTTGGGAACATAGTAAAAATAAGAATACTTGCTAGCTAAAATTGAGAAACACTTCATTTTCTGTTTTACTAATTAGGTCTGTCAATTATAAGTGCTTTCACCTCAAAGTTCCATAATGATTCATCTGATAAATATGTCTCATCCTAAATGACAAAACTATATGTTAGTATGCATGCTGCTGCAGTGTAAAACAAGGTATAGTACTCATGTCTAACATGATGTTAGTGACATGTTCTTTAATTCCTAGTGCAAGTCTTCCCATCAAAATGTCATCCTTTAAATGCATGCACTCCAAATGTGGTGAAGGTATTCTAAGATGCGAGTTATTTAATCATATATAGTGACATCATGCCACAACAAGAACACTGATTCACTCCAACACTTGCTTCCCAAGTTTTATGGTCTCGAATAATGGATTGATATGGATAAATAAAGCTTTGAGGCTCTAAAACAGTAAAATATGTCATAGAACATTAGCTCACATCAAGTCTATCCAATTATTGGATTGATTCACTACCCAACGTTTAATCAATAAAAGTTAAACTACTGCATTATGCTGCATCATCTTATACATATTACGTGTAGAGTCAAACAAATAAGAAAAGAAGAGGACAAATCAAGCATAATTAAATGACTCATGCAATCAGATTTGACATAGAACAAGTGCAAGTACTAAGCTAATAAAAAAGAATCATGTGTTAACTATCATGAATCCTGAATTTTATAGTTTCTGAAACAAAGAAGTATACTAACGTGTGCTCGAGGTCAGTTAGAGAAGAGCCATTTAATAAGTAAATGATTTGATATAAAAAATATAAATTTTTAGTTTAAGGAACATACGAACTCTTGTCTGACTCGCGCATAACTCTTGGATCCCGATGTATGGGGAACAGACAGAGAATATTAGAATATGTCTGTAAAATTAAATAAATATATTTATTATATTTCAAAAAAAATAAATATTTTAAAGTATCTTAAATGATTAAATAACAACATACCTGTCCCCTCTCGGAGAACCAGTAATGAATCAACTCCATCCACTGATGAGGGGGTACATCAGGAGGACAAGTACCAACTACTTGCTCCTCGGTCATACCCGGCAACTTGTACTTCATCTTCAAATATGCCTTATATTCTTTCCATTTTCGGTTTAGAGACTTCAATACAAAATCATGAGTGGATGGAGGTAGTACAAACATGGACTGCAAAACAATTTAATTGTTAAGTCTAATAATTGACTTAATTAAAATAAAATAAGCTGTTTGTAAATTAAAAAAATATAAAACAAAGCATAATATAACAAGTATACAAAATAAGAAATGTTTAGATTCAAATTTTTACCTGTACAACTCGTAAAATCTCAACTTTATACGTTGGAAGCATGTCATTCCATTTTGCATAACTTAATGGACAAAGCTGATGCCTCCGTGCAACTGACCCTAAAAAGGAACTCAATAAGCTAGCGGCTTTTTTAATTGGTTGCCCCAGCTGATTGCACTCAACCACTATCTACTCATCCTCGCGCATCTGCCATACATCCCGAACTAACATGGGTCCGCGTCTGCGTGTAACCCTCCCAGATTCGTCTGCATAAAAATAGATATGCATGTGTAAACTATAGTAAAAAGTGTAAAGATATTATATCAAACTAAATAAAAAAATAAATTACCCTGAATGTGTAGCTCATCATCTCCTACACCGACAATAGGATCATGATGCTCAGAAGATGGACCTCCTACACCAACAATAGGATCATGATGCCCAGAAGATGATGGACCTGCTGTAGAATGTTGTGCCGAAGGATTGAACGCAACGTCCGGTACTGAAGAACCAGCATGAACCTGCTGTGATGAAGCAGAAGTGCGACCCTCTGTCCGTGAGCGCGGCATAATGTCACCTATCATTTACATCAGAGTAAGAGTTAGTGAAAATAAATATTAAATATATATATATATATTAAACAAGGGGTAAGAGTGAGTGAGTTTTTTTTTGTTCCCTCACATGCAAGACATTTTCAAACTAAATTCAGTAGAAGAAGAGCATACAGACTTTCAATTTGTCATCTGTTTGCATAGAACCGATAACACATGAAAAACAACCACCCAATAATCCATAATACCGGTACCAAATGCATAATTTAAGAATGGCATGTGAGACAGAGTATGAAATATGCGAAGACAAAACAGAAACAAACAAAAACTAAGTATAGACCTTTCAAAACTTTCCAACTGAGACAAGCAGGAAAAGAAGAGAATAGAAAATTAATCCATGGAAATTTAAATAAGAACTTATATAAGACAAATATGGAATGTTATTAAATTTAGAATTCTAATGATAAATAAAAGGGTGAACAATTTTTGCACTAATCTACAATCAAGAAACACCCCAGCCCTTTTATTAGACCACATTCTTCAAATTTATAGCATCATGAGCATTAACCCCAATATGAATTTCACATATTCCACAGTTACAAAAATAATAAAAGCATCAGATAATGCATATGAGAAAAGGGCATTCCACCTATGATCTCACCACTTCATGTGAGTGGTGCCTGCTTATACTTTGATGGTCACATGTCTAATATATTATTAGATTACTTTATCCAAACTTCCACTTAAAGAATCTTTGTTTTCCATGAAATTTTTATGCATGTATAGCCATTACTGATCCTGTAGATTAAATATTATCCGCAGTCTTATCTACAGGTATTTTAATTGATGATACCACATCTCAAATGCCCCACATGTTCTAAATGAATCTATCAAAGTTTGTCTGTGAAAGAAAAAAGAAGGTTCCCATCTGTGAATTTAACATCACAAGCACTTGGATCCTGTTAAATAGGTAAATGATCACTCCTATGAGTTTAGGTATGTTCAAGCATTTCTGCTCCCCGTAAAATACCAGTTGGTATTTAGATCAACAAATTCCAATCTTTTATCATTTTATCTGCTCCCCGTAAAATATATTTCACTAAACTTGAAAAAAAAATGGCCTACAAATGTGAACGGTTATGACCATCACCCATCTAAATTGTACTGAATCGCCCATCTATTAAAAGCCAAACATGAATGAAAAACTAGAGATCGATGACTATTGACTTAGGCTAGCTAGCTTAAAATGCCATGGAAGTCTACTTGTTGTCACAGATGGAACAATCTGGCTACATAGGATGCTGTCTTCAGTGTGGGCTCCAAAATTTCTCTTCCCATGCCTGTGGTCCTTGGAATGCCATCCTAGGTGTTTGTGGTACGACATCACATGATCAAAAGGAGGAAATAAAAGCTCGTACATGACATTATATATATGGAAATATGAGATATATATCAAGGAAAGAGTGGACTTGAGAAAGTGGGTTAACAAAGTGGGATAAATAGTAATACTTGTCTGCTTATATTATCCATGAGCTACAATGGCTAATGACTAATATGCCATCCAGAAAGTTTAACTTGCACTGTAGCAGTCTCAGTCTGGTGTAGTTCCAATAAATTCACCTCTTGGACATTGCACCATACATGCTGCATCTCCAGATTCAGGGTGATGGTAGAACCATGGCGGATTTACATATGCAGAAGGAGGTCTTATAGAGGTAAATTGTATAACAAAAGTCTTTCCAAAGCTCAAAAATAGCATCACTACTCCAAAAACCATATCTAAACAAGCAGACCAGCTTCTTAGATTTGCGATAAGATCTACTGGTAGGATTACCAGGCATTTCTTCATGGAAGAATATAAGGTGATACTTGACCGACAAGTTTCTAATAAACTTAAAATCCAATTTTTATATCATACTGCATTTGGAAGATCAATCCAATGTATATCAGTCCAATAGAGCCTTACCAAGAAATACTAATAAAATTCACATATGGAACCACTTTCATTACATCTGGTATGGAGTTAGCTTTCTAATACATCCAAATCGCCTAAGATATAGACTGAACAAGAGAGAGATATTGCCAAGTTATCAAAGAGACATCAATGCTAACAATTTTCTTTTTTTGTACCAGTATACAGCATTGACATTGTACTTGTCATGCCCCAGACTGAGGTGGATATAGGACGCAACAATCTACCACATGTCCCATGGCATGCAAGGTATCTATCACAACATATCAATATTTAATTTAAGTAATAAAAATTGAATTAGTATTCATTAAATCAGTTTACTGCTAACAAAATGTTAATAATCACATAGTCCAACGTCATTGAAATTGACAAACATTTACAAACTACCAACATGGTCAAAAACTAAAACTATGAGATAACTACATACTTTGGCCGGTGACTTCTTGCTTCTACCCAGATCCCATTTTACTTCTCTATGTTTGAAAAAAAAAAAAAAATACAACAACAGAGTTTAATGAGCTTTCGCTCAGCAACACTAAGCATAAATTAGTGGATCAAGCAAACAATATTGTAGGATGACCAAATGAGATTTTTTCCACTTTAGAGAATTCCAGATTTCACCATCCAATGCAAACTAGTAAGCTAGTAATCTATCAATCAAGCAAACAACGACATTTACAGCTTTGGTCTAAAAAGATTTTACAAGTCCCAATTGGAATAGCTTGCTTCTAATGCACTCTACAATAATTCTAATGTCGATTCAGAAGAAACAAAACTTGTTATGTTGTACAAATTCTATAAAGAACATTCTTGCCTTATGTGTGCAACTACCAAACATTTCCTAGTAAGGGCTTCCCATTTTGACACTGTACAGACCTAATGGGAGATTTACATGCTCATCTAGAAAGATGCTAATGCAAGAAGAAAGAACTAATGGCAATTGTATGAAATAAAATGTAATGCAACACTAACAAATACAAAAGAAAATTAGACTACTTAGGGGAGTAAATAATCGGAAAATAGTGGTAATGCCTTCAATCTATTTAATCTAATATGCATGAATTGTAAGGATTTAAGCTACATACAGACTCAAATTACAAAGGCAATCAAAACTCTACACCACCACAAATTCTGGCAAGAAACAAAAATTCAAAAAAGAAAAAGAATCAAGGCTTGGTGATTTCAAAAACTGCTAAAACAGAATGGTATGTCCAGTAACATACCATTCTAGAGCAAAATCAGCACTGATGTTGGGACAATAAAACAATTGTACCAATATGCACCATCTATGCACTGGTGCATACCAAAGTGACATACTAATCATACTGGTTGCTATTGGCATTTTAATTTTTCAGAATATACTAGTTTGGTGCACACCATCGATACTCGCACCATATCGATGAAAATGGAACAGTTTTTGGTATTGGCATTTAAAATCATGGCTGGAGGGACAACAACAACAAATTTTTATAGGCATTAAGCACTAACTGGAGCGCATTGAGTTTTAGTTGTTATTGTTATTAATATTTCTACTGCTATTATTTTCTTGAATTAAATATATTTATTCCTTAAAATTTAAAACTAATAATTGCATAAGTGCCTTGCATATCACATATAAGATCCCTTGACTACCGGCATACCATATACACTTTTTTAAAGATTATCACTATGCACTCCACCCTGTCATATGATACCTACAATACTATAGCCACATGATGAAAGCATATCTTTCGCATAGTAGGAATATGTGTTGACTTAGTATAATTTGCATAGCTTTGTATGAATTAAAACATACAGGATACACAATGGTACAAAGAGATCTAATTGATACTTACAAAATCTAGACTTCTTCATACATACATACACACATACATACATGTATATGTAAGATTTTGTTTTCCTTTGAAAAGCTATTTTGACATTGTTATGTAATACAAAATTTCTAACATGTTGTAGTCAGTGTTTCCTCATTGATTTTATCATTAACAAAATACAATTTTAGAGGATTCACCAAGTGTGAAGTGCCTATGAAAGCCAAACATTTATTCTTAAGGCTCAAAACATATTTATTTGTCATTATATAACTACCAAAGTCATCTAGATTGATAAGTTAATATAAATATCCACTCAGAAGGAAGTGAATACATTAACAATTATGCACCAAACGTCAACAAGGCATGTGAATAATATAAAATTTTGATTAAAATAAGCAAAACATGTTATGCTTAGAAACTTCATTTTATCTGTGACTTATAGGATGCAATTTAAGTATATATGTGCTACATAATAAAAGATAAAATAAGTTGAAGACAAATTAAAGGGAGGACATCTTAAATATTTCAGCATGAGCACATAAAACATAAAGATGTGTCTAAGTACAAGAAAACAATAAAAAATAAAAAATTAAGATACCGAAAATTATATGTGAGGGAGTGATTAAAAAAATCCAAAATCTTTAGACCTTCATATATATATATAACACTCAAAACCAAGCTAAATTAAGGAAAGGATTCATTAAGCAGCTCCAACTAGCTTGGGATCAGGACATTGTTGTTGTTGTTGCCGTCGTCATCCACTTGTATATGTTTTTGTAAAAAAAGAAATATAGCCTAAAAGTCTAGTTTTCATACAGTGAATGCTTACCTACTATTACAAATAACATGCTTACCTACTATCACAAATAACCCACCATCCAAAATAAGAACACATATAAAAGGTATGTGCAGAACTCAATCTATTATCCAGATAAAAATTCAAGGAAATGCATACACCTTATTAAAAAAATAAAATAAACACAAACACCTTATTAAAAAAGTAGAAGTTAAGAAAGCAAAAAAAAAAAAAAAAAACTCAAATGCATATAAAGAACATTCATTGCACAATAACTTCTTATGATGCAAAATCTATTTACCAAACATAAGGAAACTCAAAGAAGGTATTCACCTCAATCAAATCAGATGGCCCACAATAGAATGCTGAGCATGAGCTTGAATAGAAGCAAGTGCAGAAGAACCTAAATTAATTTTATTCGGGCACATCCCTAGAATGCCTAATGGGGGCAAACTTTGCTCCACGAACCGCTTGGCTAATTATCAGGTGACATACCAAAGCAACCATGTACAAGGAAAAAAATTCCACGGCAAACTAAGCAGGAATCTGTTGTGAAACAGAGCCTAAGTACCCCCAATATACTCCAGATAACACAAACAAAGCCATCATTGTTACTATTTTTTTAAATCCTGTTATATTCCCACAAGAGGCCTTACCAGTCAAACAAAGCCGCTCCCCGATGCGGTTGTTAGCTCTATTTTTGTTAAAACTTAGATGCTACTAAAATGCGCAACAAAAATACGAAGAGCTTGGGTAACAAGTAACAAGATGCATCTAAATCAACGTGGTGTGAAATATTACGACTATAAATATAATCATCCACAAAAGGCCTTACCAGTCAAACAAATAGAGTGTCCTCCCTCGCTGCGATCGACGTCCAGCTCTCTCTCTCTCTCTCTCTCTCGAACCCCCGAGATCTCAAAGCAAGTCGATGAATGACGGGGGGATTTGAGAGACGGCCGAAATCGGTTTCGATGAGACCCAGGCGCGGCGCTTCCAAGAAATCGACAGAGAGAGGGAGTCGAAGATAAGGAGTCGTCGAAGATCGGGTTAGAGTTAATCGTGGAAAGAGAGAAGGGTTGGGTATTGGAAGGAGGGAGGCTCTCGGGCTAGGGCTCTGGTGGGGAGGAGGGGGGAGGGGGGCGGCGAGTGGGGAGGCTCTCGGGCTAGGGCTCTGGTGAGGAGGAGGGGGGGAGAGGGGCTGCGGGTGGGGAGGCTCTCGGGCTAGGGCTCTGGTGGGGAAGAGGGGGGGAGAGGGGCTGCCACGCAAAGTTAGAAGAAATATCGGGCGGCGAGTGGTGAGGATCTCGGGCTAGGGCTCTGGTGGGGTGGAGGGGAGGAGGAGGCTGCGGCGGTTCCGTGATTAGGGCCGGGAGGAGGGGAGGAGGGGGGCTGCGGCGGTTCGATTCCGAAGGTTTCTCGATTGGAAGACAACTCAAAGAATTAGGCTGGGATAAAGTTTGTTCTCTTGATGTTCCTACATACCCAGCACTAGTAAAAGAATTTTACTTCAATTTATCGAGAGGTGATGGCGGTTTAGTGAGCTCTGTCAGAGGTAAACGGGTTCATCTTACTTTATCTGAGGCGGGGGGGGGAGGATAAATCCTGAGAGAGAGAGAGAGAGAGGGGGGGGGGGCTGTGACTAATATAATTAGAGTAAATCGTTCCGACGCTTTAAAAAGCGTCGGCAGGCTTACTAAATTTCCCACGCTTTCCCCAAGCGTCGGCAAAAAGGGTTGCTATATTTAAATTTTAAAGTAGTGAGGCCTTTCTTTGCACTGCACTCATATTATAAGAAGATCCTAATAGTCTATAATTATGGGAATAGAGAATATAATTATTAGAATGAGCACTCATCATCTTTGACTTGATCGATCTACGCAAAACTTTTAGTTCCTGTAGTGCATCTTCTGCATTTTACGACTCACCGTGTTTTAATTTTCTCACTTCGCATCTACAATCATTTATGAATTGTGGAGCATTTTTCCATCATGTTGATCAAATTCATTCGTTTGAATATAGTTATGAAAACCATCTAGTCGTTTTGATACTCGAAGACATGTTGTAGCACCTCTAGTCCTCCTAACATGACCTAAATAAATAAAAGAATGTTATCAAAATTCACATTTCAGCAAAATTAAACAGCAATGTTAGAATCACACTTAATTTACCATGATTTACATTTGTAGCTGATTGAGGTAGCTCCGATTGGCTACTGCCTATAACAAGAGATGATTCCTCAACTTGAATGTCATTAGATGGCACTACAAAATAATTAAAATATTTTTGCAAAAAATAAACCTTTAAGTAATAATGCTTAAGCAAAAATTTTAATATCTATAAGTTACTAATGGTCATAAATCATTTAAATTAGTGATGTCAGAAGATATCCATACATGAAGGCAGCTGCATGGTTAGAAAACAATTAGGTTCCATTTGGTGTTCGGAATATCTTAGATGATAAGTTTTTGGCATGAATTGGTTAATGGTTGATGGGGCCAATAAATCCCATTAGCAACGGTGCGCACCCGGGTCAGACCCTCAGTTAACCACTCGGATCGGCCTTCTTTCAGCCGGCCTTGGCTTTGGTCTTAGCCTCAAACTCAGACTCGGCCTCGGCCCGTTAGCCTTGATCAATCAGCCTCGGCATCGGCCTATCGGCATCAGCTCGTCAGTTCCCGATAGTACCAACTTTGCCCTCGGCCTCGGCTCCTAACAATACTAACCCTGCTCTAGGCACCGAGTCTGCCATCGGCCTCGGCTCCTGATAGTACCGACTCTATCCTTGGCCTCGACTCCCGACGGCACCGACTCTGCTCTTGGCACCGACTCTGCCCTCAGCCTTGGCTCCCAACAGCACCGACTCTGCCCCGACCTTGGCTCCCGATGGCATCAACTCTGCCCTTGACCTCGGCTTCCGACAGCACCGACCCTTCTCTCGGCACTGACTCTGCCCTCGGCCTCGGCTTCCGACAGCACCAACTCTGCTCTCAGCACTGACTCTGCCATCAACCTCAACTCCCGACAATACCAACTCTACCCTCGGCCTTGGCTTCCGACAGCACCGACGCTGTACTCGGCCTCGGCTTCCAACAGCACTGACCCTACTCTCGGCACTGACTCTACCCATCGGCCTTGGCTCCCGACAGCACCGACCCTGCTCTCGGCACTAACTCTGCCCTCAGCCTCAGCTTCCGACGGCACGGAGCCCAGGAAACCGACACCCAGTCTTCTACCGACTCTAGCTTTCGTCTCTCGAAAGCACATCCTTGGCTCTGTCCCAGGCATCCCAGCTATCCCCTACCTTCAGAAGGGATGACTGGAACGATCCTTCCAGAAGCTAGTCTATGATCCCTGCTCCTAGCTCCTGATGATGATGTGGGGCTACTCCCGATCAACGGTGATGATCAACAACCTGGGTAGTGCCCCAGCGGCCACCGGGTTAGGACTCATGGTGGGGCCCACATGCTCGGCTCCACCACTCGCCACCGATCGCACAGGATAATAGACGTACGACATGAAGAACATGTCTAGCGAACACTGTAACGGCTGTCCATGCCCTGTGAGCCTGCAACAGCCTGCAACAATCGTCCAAATCAAGTGGCATCCACCAACTCTACTATAGCCTTCCACTACTGATAGGACCTGGCACATCAACCAGATACAGCCACCCATATTAGACGGGACATGGCCTGCCAGCTCTGATAAGCCACAAGAAGGCAAACCCCACTATTGCTGCCCTTGTCATAAATACTTTGACAAGTGGTTATACCTCAAGTCTTACAAACTCCAAGCTTCAATAAAATGGATAAGAGAGACCTCCGATCAGGTAAGCCCAAGTAAGACAGCCAAGCCCTTATATGCTTACACAAAGAGTACTTCTCTAAGCCTCTCTATCTCTTTCAAGCTTTCTCAAACTCACGGTTGTTGTCTAGAGCACTAACTTGAGCGTCGAAGGGATCTCGCCAGAATCTTCGATCCCTAAGACTTTTCGCAGGCTCATGATCGAGCGAAGCCCATTGAAAGATCCTTGGCATGCCGGAGAAGGTGACCAGATGCTCACGAACAATCGAGGAAAATGATTTGGCATCAACAGATTGACACGCTAGGTAGGAGGGCAGAGCATGGATCATCAGTGATGCTAGCATACAGATCCTCATCCCCCTAGATTAAAAAATACAAGAGCCCAACAGGTTTCCACCCAATAAGTCCAAGCACTGGTGGCAGCTATCCTATAGGAGCAATATTCTATAGCCACACAGCAGCAACTAGGAGCTTATGCTCTCCCTCTAGTTGCTGCCCAAGCCAACCATCATTCAACCTGCGGAAGATCTTCCCAGTGAGAGACTCACCACCATCATGCCTCTCCGGAGCACCATCAAGCTCACCAGCAAGAGCACCATCAAGCTCATCAGCAAGAGCACCCTCAAGCTCGCTAGTAGAGTACTATCAAGCTCATCAGCAAAAGCACTACCAAGCTCACCAGCAAGAGCGCCACTATCATGAAGCCCCCAAGCAGCCTTGATCTCCCGCACGCCATCCAAATGGTCCCCCATCTCCTACGATCGATGACACAGGAAGGAACCCAAGCGAGGGCACCGGCACCTTCCACCTCCAATCAACATGATTCCTTGGAGGGAAGGTCGCCAACATGCTGAAGCATTCAAATTAGTAGAAGAAGATAATTTTTTTTCAAAGACATTTAGCAAAGGAGTTCTAGGCATGCTGCTTCATCGTCCAGTCTCTTCATGCAGTAAAGATGGACCTTCTGGCTCCGAAATGAATGCTTCCAACAGACCACCTGGGTAGGACCTCCAGTTTTCTTACAGAATGAAAATCAACTTCTCAACAAGCCTCGGGCAAGCCCAAGCAATCACCAAGATGGTTCAAAAAGGCTCTCAAGCATGGTCCCAATGACCCTTGAGTCAACTCTTGGGCCGACGCTAGAAACCCCCAAAAAGGCTCTTGTTGGTCTCAGCAACCTTTGAGTCACTCTTGGGCCGATACGAGAAACCCCCGACGCGGTTCAAAAAGGCTCTTGTCGGTCTCAGCAACCTTCAAGTTACCCTTAGGCTAGTGCAAAAAACCTCCGAGGTGGATCAAAAAGGCTCTCATCGGTCTCAGCGACCTTCGAATCACCTCCAGGCTGGCGTGAAAAACCCCTAAGGCGGTTTAAAAAGGCTCTCGAGTATGGTCCTAGCGACCCTCGAGTCAACACCCAGGTCGGTGCGAGAAACCCCCAAAAAGGTTCAAAAAGGCTCTCGAGCATGATCTAGCGACCCTCGAGTCAACCCTTGGGCCAATGCGAGAAACCCTTGAGATAGTTCAAAAAGGCTCTTGTTGGTCTTAGCGGCCTTCGAGTCACCCCTGGGCCAGTGCGAGAAACCCCAAGGCAGTTCCAAAAGACTCTCGAGCATGGTCCCAGCGACCCTCGAGTCAACCCTTGGGCCGGTGCAAGAAACTCCTGAGGTGGTTCCAAAAGGCCCTCAAGTCGATCTCAGTAGCTCTCGAATTGGTTTCAGCAGCCCTTGGGTCAGTCTTAACAACTCCCGGATTGGTTGCAATAGCCCTCAAGTTGATCGTAGTAGCCCCTGAGTTGGTCGCAGTAGCCCCTGAGCTGGTCTCAGTAACTTCATTTCAGCCTTAACGGCTTTATCTCTGCCTCAACGGCCTTATTTCAACCTCAGCAGCTTTATCTCTACCTCAATGGCCTCATTGTAGTCTTAGTGGCTTTATCTCTGCCTCTGTAGTCTCATTTCAGCATCAGCGACTTTATCTCTGTCTCAGTAGCCTCATTTCAACCTCAGTGGCTTTATCTTAGCCTCAACAGCCTTATTTCAGTCTCAGTAGCTTTATCTCTACCTCAGTGGCCTTATTACAGCCTCAACGGCTTTATCTTTGCCTCAGTTATCTCATTTCAACCTCAACGGCTTTATCTCTGCTTTCGCAATCTCATTTTAGCCTCAACGGTTTTATCTCTGCTTCTGCGACCTCATTGTAGCCTCAGCAGCTTTATCTCTGCCTCTGCAACCTTATTTCAGCCTTAGGGGCCTCATTTCAATCTCAGCGGCTTTATCTCTGCTTTAGCAGCCTCATTACAGCCTCAGTGGCTTTATCTCTACCTCAACAGCCTCATTTCAACCTCAGTGGCTTTATCTCTGCCTCCGCAACCTCATTGTAGCCTCAGCAGCTTTATCTCTGCCTCAGCAACCTCATTTCAGCCTCAGTTGCTTTATCTCTGCCTCAATGGCCTCATTGCAGTTTCAACGACTTTATCTCTGCCTGAACGACCTTATTTCAGCCTCAGCAGCTTTATTCCAGCTTTTCGGATAGGACTCCGACCCACTCGGCCACCCGAGCTGCACTTTATTTCAGCCTTAGCGGCTTCATCTCAGCCATAGCGGCTTCATCTCTACCCCCAATGGCCCAATTTTGCCTCATCAGCCAACGACCAACTGAATAAGGCCTTAACTCAAATTATACACCTGCAAAAGATTATTGGCTACTCTCAGCCATCCAAGAAGAAGACCAAGTCAACTCACGGTTAGGAAAGACTAATTCCCCAATTCACAGTTGATAGGCATCCACTTTCAGATTTTATGTCAAAAGAAGAAGCCCTAAGTTAACTCATAGTTGGGAAAGGCCAACTCCCCAACTCACAGTTGACGGGCATCTACTTTTGGATTTCATGTCAAAAGAAGAAGCCCCAAGTCAACTCACAGTTGGGAGAGACCAACTTCCCAGTTCACAACTGACGGTGCTGGCCACTCTCAGCTAGCAAAGAAGATAAACTCATATCACAGTTTGGAAAAACCAACTCCCCAGTTCACAGCTGATGGTGCTGGCCATTCTCAACCAGCTAAGAAGACAAACTCAGCTCACAGTTGGGAGAAACCAACTCTCCAACTCACAGCTGATGGTGCTGGCCACTCTCAGCCAACCAAAAAGACAAACTCAGCTCACAGTTGGGAGAGACCAACTCCCCAACTCACAGCTGATGGTACTGGACACTCTCAACCAGCCAAGAAGATAAATTCAGCTCACAGTTGAGAGAAACCAACTCTTCAGCACATAGCTGACAGTGTTGGCCACTCTCAGCCAGCCAAGAAGATAAAATCAGCTCACGATTAGGAGAGACCAACTCCCTATCTCACAGTTAACGGTGCTGGCCATTTCCAGTCGGCCAAAGGTAACCAACCTACCCCTGATCTTTCTTAAAGTCTTTCAAGCAAGAAAGTACTCAGTTTTTGAGAAGCATGCAGACGTGGTCGCAAGTCCACACAAGGCAGACAAAAAAAAATTATCAAAAGCAGTGCAAAAAGAAAAAGATCCCTCCACTAGGAAGGAATCGGAGCCAAAGCTAGCAAGAAAAGACAAGTGCAAAGATAAAAAAATTCTATACTCCTTTCGCTTGACGGATGCAAAGCACATGATCGCACTATTTCAGGAGTGAGGGGCATCTGATGGGGCTTATATGAGCAATGGTGACGCACCCGAGTCAAACCCCTAGTTAGCCACCTGGGTCAACCTTCTTCCAGTTGGCCTCAGGTCTTGGCCTCGAACTCAGACTCAGCCTCGGCCCATTGGCCTCGGCCCATCGGCCTCGATCAGTTAGCCTCGGCATTAGCTTGTTGGCATCGGCCCATTGGTTCCCGACAGTACCGACTCTGCAGTCGGCCTTGGCTCCCGATGGCATCGAATCTGCCGTCGGCCTTGACTCCCGATGGCACCGACCCTACTCTCGGCACCGACTCTGCCCTCGGCCTTGACTCCTGATAGCATCGGCCTTGCTCTCGGCACTGACTCTGCTGTCGGCCTCGGCTCCCGATAGTACTGGCTTTGCCCTCGACCTCAACTCCTGACGGCATCGGCTCTGCCCTTAGCCTCGGCTCCCGATGGTACCAACTATGCCCTCGGCCTCAGCTCTTGACAACACTGACCCTACTCTCGGCACCGACTCTACCTCGGCCTTGGCTCCCAATGGCACGAAGCCCAAGTAGCTCACACCTAGTCTTCTACTGACTCTAACTTTCGTCTCCCGACAGCACGTCCCTGGCTCCGTACTGGGCATCCTAGCTGTCCCCTACCTCTGAAAGGGATGACTAAAACGATCCTTCCAGAAGCCAGTCTTTGATTCCTGCTCCTAGCTCTTAATGAGGCTGGTGGGACCACTCCTAATCAAGGGTGATGATCAACCACCCAAGCAGTGCCCCAGTAGCCATCAGGGCCCACGTGCTCGGCTCCACCACTCACCACTGATCACAGAAGACAACAGACATGCGATGTGGGGAATATATCTGGCGAATGTTGTAACGGTTGCTCATATCCTGTGAGCCTAAACGGCCTGCAGCAACCGTCCAAATCAAGTAGCATCCATCAACTCTACTACAGCCTTCCACTGCTAATGGGACCTGATCCACCAACCAGCTGCAGCCATCCATATTAGATGGGACATGGCCTATCAGATCTGACAAGCCACAAGGAGGCAAACCCCATTATTGCTGCCATTGTCATAAATGCTCTGACATGTGGTTACACCTTAAGTCTCATAGACTCCAAGCTTCAATAAAATAGGTAAGAAGGACCCCCGATCAGGTAAGCCCAAGTAAGGCATTCAAGCCCTTACATGCTCACACATAGAGCACTTTCCTAAGCCTCTCTCTCTCTTTCGACTATTGCTCAGAGTACTAACTGAGCATCGAAGAGACTTCACCAGAATATTCGGTCCTCGGGACTTTTGCAGGCTCTCGATCGAGCGAAGCCTGTCGAAGGATCCTTTGCATGCCGAAGAAGGCGACCGAACGTTCGTGAACGTTCGAGGAGGATGATTTGGCGTCAATAATGGTAGATGCTAACTTAGCATGTGCTGTTGTTGCTATGGCTATGGTTAGATTGGTTGGCTTATAATATTGCTGTTGATGATGTATTTTATGTTTTTGTTGTTTGTAACTATCTTTACTAGGAGGCATGATAGATATGTGCAATGTCCTGTTAAGAAATGTAATCACAAATAGTTTAATTTTACAAAAGATAAAATATAATGATATGTAAACATAAAATATAATCTACACAACCATAAAATAATATAAAAATTATAAAAATGGAAGGTGGATGAAAAATCTGGTGTATAACACTACAAAAAAAATGACTTATTATGACGAATTAATTCATCGTAATAGGTACAAAGTCGTTGTAATAACTTATTACGATGATAAAAATTCGTCGTAATACATTACAAATCGTCGTAGTAATATATTGTCGTAATAACCTATTACGGCGCGTTATTTTCGTCGTAATAGAGTCCTATTACGGCGATAACCTATCGTCGTTATATATTTTTTAAAAATTTAATTTAATTAAAAACTTATTACGGCGACTTATTTTCGCCGTAAGAGGTTGATATTACGGCAAAAATAAGTCACCGTAATAAAATTTTAATATTTTAAATTTTAAATAAAATCTTATTACGACGACTTATTTTCGCTGTAATAGGTTGATATTACGGCGAAAATAAGTCACCGTAATAAGATTTTAATATTTTAAAATTTAAATAAAAACCTATTACGGCGACTTATTTTCGCCGTAATATCAACCTATTACGGCGAAAATAAGTCACTATAATAAGATTTTAATATTTTTAAAATTTAAATAAAAACCTATTACGGCGACTTATTCTCGCCATAATAGGTTGCTATTACAGCAAAAATAATGCGCTGTAATAAGATTTTAATAAATTTTAAAAATATTAAAATTTTATTTTAATATTTTTTTGTATTGCATCTGTTACAATAATATATTAAAGCAACGATACTAGAAATAATTTCTAATATAAAAGTTCACAAAAAAATTTAATAAAAGTTTTCATTCATTTCAATAAAATCATCATATACAATGTTTCAAAAAATACATAATTTTAAAAAAAAAATACATGTACTATGGAGGTGAAGTCTACTGGGATCCACTAGGATGATATCCAGGCACTAACTGTCGCATGAAAGCAGCGAGCTCAGCAGTCGTCGCCTGTAGATCCTGGATAGTCTTCTCTTGCTGAGCGAGCTTATCTTCTTGTTGAGCAAGCTTATTCTCTTGCTGAGCGATGAGCTCTCGGCACTCATGTAATTCACCCTTAATTGTGAGTTTTCAGAAGATGAAGAACTACCTCTAATTCTTGATGTACCCTTCGGTAATGGACCCCATCCTCTTTTATAACCAGATCTAGAGCCTAAAACCTCCTCCAAAATGACATCCTCATTGATAAAATTTCCCTTTTTTATTCAGTGAATTATCGTACTATAACATGTCAAAATTAAGGAAATGATTGGTAGTAAAAGGACATTTTCAACATATGAATCCAAAAACTGGTAAAATAATGATTTCATAAGTTAAAAGAAACTCCATCACAATCAGTAACAATCTTGCAATGGATAATAGAACACCTTCAAAAAAACTCAAGAGCTAACATACCTTGAAGTACTATAGCTGTTGTGTTTGTACCTATTTAAAATTTTGAAGCTACTCACTGAACTATGCGAGGATGTGTAAACTGGTGCATGGCAGAAGTTGCATAAGTTGGAGATGTTAAAAAGCAAGGACATGCTAGTGATAACATTTCCCTTCTTTTTATTCACTGTATTGTCCTTATATACCATGTCAGCATAACATTATGTTTTAGAATGGAAGCATGGTGAAGAAGGAAGATATGGTAATGGATAAGGTTGAAGAGTTCATCAAAAGAATGGGTAGTTGTATAGATGCTGTTGAGAGTAGAGAACGGGAACACCGCTGAGGAGAGTTCATCAAAGCCTCATTCTCACTATGAGGTGACCTCCTCATATTGTTTCAGGACGCTTGAACATTTTTCATGGTGGTTCTGGTGAATGAGTGTTCAGACCTCATTCTCACACTGAGTTGTGTGTATGGCATTTTAACTGCATTGTATTTTTAATACTTTGCTTAGTAATGGTGCAGACTGCTGTCCATTTTTTGGCCTGGGACAGGACTAACTCATAGTTGGCAGTCGATACATCCTTGTAATATTGTTGGAATTGATATTCTGTTTAGAGCCTGAGATTTAAATTTCCAACAGTCCATCTATATTATATATTCTTGGCACTTATATGGTCTATGTATTGAGAATATTGTGGTTATTCACCACCACTCAGGTTTGTACTGAAGCCTGGAGAGGTAGGTGCCAACTAACTGAGCTACCAGCTGCTGGTCCCTTTACATTAATGACATCTAGTTTTTTCCCTTCAACTATCACTAGCACATTTTTTTTGAATGAGTTTGTTGTGGACTATGATAGATTGGTCTTTCGTGGGTAATGCTTATCTGAACATCTGGTCATGTAGGCCAATAAGACTTTTGTGTTTCTATGGCCCTTTGGATGCATGTGCTGTTATAGAAGGTTCAAGAGACCCTTTAATGGTAGGGAAGGTTGTTCTTATGCATACTTGTTTGTGAACTAGATGCTTATCAGGAGGTAAAGTATCAAGTACCTTTTTTAATTTTTGTAATAGAAAAAGACGGGCCATTCCCAATGTTTGTGTAGGAGGCTAATGAATTCTCATCTATCTTATGGAGGTCTGAAATTTACTTGGTATCATCATTTGAGACAGTGACAATGGCTTGAGCGCCAATTTCATGATTTTTACAATGGTCGAAACACAAATGGCAGGAAATGAGGAATTCTTTAGGATTGACGTGCCTCCACTGGTATTGGTAGCGAGCTGAGATTAGGGTGCTGAGCTAACACAAATTTGATGTAGTCAACTGATGGATTGTGCAGATTGAGGTGTAGTCAGAGAAAGCTAACAGCCTAGTTCATTTCAGATATTGAATGTAATGATATCTTGTAGAATGGGATAAGGGAGAATGCAGAATTTAGGCCAAGGAATCAGGACGTTTCCGTAGCTCAGCCTAGAGTGATTTGGAGGAGTTATGACATTGAAAGACGCAAAGGAGAGTTCATCAAAGCCTGATGTTGGACCTCAACCACATTATCTTAGCCTCAGCAGGTAAGATTATAATACGTTAAAAAAAAAAAAAAAAGCTAACAATGGCATTAAGATATACATGTAACCGGTAATATTTAATATAAACACAAAAAAAAATTCATAAATCAGGAAATCGTATTTAGAGTGCATTCTGCCAGCTCTTAAAAGACCCGTTCTTATGTAGCATAAATGATCACTAAATGAATTAACTTGGAATGGCAAAAGATAAGAGAGGAGGAGGAAAATAAGAAACAAATTTAAGGCTCAGATTAATACGTCGGAAAGATAACCACATATAACATCTGCCAACTAATCAAACAAGTAAATCACCAAATCAGCGGTTGCCTCCCCCTTCCAGCAACTCATGAAAAAAGAGTTTCATCAAAAATTACCAGTAATAACTTTCAATTGAACCTTATAAACCCCTAAATCATCGAAAACAAGAGAAATCAAAAAAAAAAAAAAAAATCAAGTGAAACAAGATCGCGAGCCAGAGGGTTTTATAAAGCCCTTCTTCTCACCTCGTCCGAGGGCTGACAGAGAGGAGCTCGGCGTCCGCAGACAGAGAAGAGCTCGAGGGCTGACGGCATCCGGGGGCTGACGGCGGAGACGAGCTCGGGGGAAGACGGCGGAGATGAGCTCGGGGGGAAGACGGCGGGAGGAGGGTTTCACAGAAAAAAAATCGCACGAGGTTTATAACATATTTATAAGCAATGCATTTATTGTATCCTATGGAATGAAGAATCATAAATTCGAAATTGAATCTTCTTATCAATATCAGTAAACATTGTCCTAACACAACTTTTTAATATATTAAAGAATGAATGGGGATAAAAGATAATTAGAAAGAATAAGCTTTTCCTAGTTCATAGTGTGATTTCATAGCATAATTCTATCTCACATTTTTGATGGGAGAGATACTGCATGGGCTACTTTAACGCATACGTGAAATAAATTTTATTTCTTCACCGCTCATTGTTTGGCTGCATAATCCTGGAATATACGTCTCGCTCCATCTTATTCCATGCTCAAAAAGGCAACAAAGAGATATATATAAAGAGGATAATTTAGGGACAGAAAAGATACGTTATTATACCCTGAAATGGACATCTATTCATCCATCAAGTGGTATTTTCGTTTCTATCATTCATCATCCTTTAATGTCATTTCTATTCCACCCATTTTTTTAATCTCCTAATTGTGTTTGATAGTAATTAATCTGAGATTTCATGAGCGTAACTTATATTGATGATTTGCATTAGTTGAAAAAATGGCATTCTTTGCGTAGTTGTAGCATCTCAATGTCCTTTAGGTAGTGTTTGATAGGAAAAATATTATCCATGGATAAGTGCACGGGATAGAGTTTATCCCCTGGCTATCCCTAGGGATATCCCTTGGCTATCCCATTGATCATATCAAATGCAAAAGGTAAATCCGATAACCTTTTTTTTACTCTTATTTGGAGGGATAACCAGCTATTCCTATATTTTTTAGAGATAAATTGAGGGGATATCCCATGGTTAACCTTGGTTATCTCTTGATTAACTTTATTCTCTGCTATCCCTTATGACTTTTGAGAATAAGAGGGAATATTCCTTGGATATCCCCTCTATCTCCTATTTCAAACACTACCTTAATATCGAAATTTCAGTGACAGATTGATATTTTTTTCTCATGTTGGCAAACTATACTTGTCATTTATTTGAGCCTACTTTAAAGGGTGCAACGAAAGGGAGAATTGGAGTTTGGTTAAATTAAATGCATAGTTTTAAAAATCAGAATTAGTTAGCCCTTCGATCTAATTTTATTATTAAAATTAACTTTATATAATCTAATTAAAATTAAAATTTCATTGAACCGATTAGCTCCGAAGAATTGGTCCAATTATGATTTTTAAACTTTTAATTTTTATAAATAAAATTAGGATCAAACTTTTAATTTTAAATTTTTAAGTTTAATAGTTCATAAAAATAAAATGAGTAACAATGATTTGAATGAAAAGAATTGATTATCATTTTTTTTCAAAAAATTAGATAACAATATTAAATTTTTTATTAAATAACTTTTAATTTTTTTATTATTAATATATTATTTAGTAAATAATTAAATATTTAATATATTGATTTATAAAATATTAAATTATTTTTAAATTATTATTTTGCATTCTTGTTAGGTATTATAATTTTTTAAGTATCATTTTGCATCATACTTATTATTATTAGATATTATTATTATATTTTTAATTAATCTTATTAATTTTATTAATTTAAATTATAAATTTAAATAAAAATATTATATGATATAAATTTTTTTAAACAAATATATAAGTTTTAAAAATATTTTTTATATTATTAATTTAAAAATTAATGATAATGTCAATCAATTTTATCAAATCGATTTATTCAATCATACCGATTGATTTACGGTTCAAATATCATATCAATTTATTATTGTATTTGATTTTTAAAACATTAATTAAATGCCATGGATGCTTCCACTTAATTTCTCCTCGCACTCCGTGCCTTCGCTGGACCCACAAACTTTCCCATCATAATGCGTAAAAGTCCAAAACACGAAGATATAAAAGATCCCCCCATGTGAACGGCAGCGTCGCATCATTCATCGGCCCAACATACTGGCCCATTCCACGGCTATCCGTATTTGACCGTTTTATGACGTCCTTTAATCATGACCTGTCGATGAGAATATGTCCAAAAAAATCTACGGACGTCTCTGAGACTTTATCATGCATGTGCCACAAACCGACCCATCTCTGTCACCAGTTTTCTTTTTTTTTTTACTGACATCTTATCAATCATCCTTGCTGTCATACAAAATGGATTATTCCTAAATGATAAAGTTAGCTTAATTTTTTTTAAAAAAAATCAATACAATCTTTTTTTTTCTCTTATTTTTTACAATAATATTAATGATCAATTCAGTTATTTATTTTTTTAGTTATTTATTACTTTAAATAAAAATAATAATTATAAATTTTTAAAATATTAATATAATATGATTTAAAAATTAGTTTATAAAAACATACCTTTAAAATAAAAATTATTAATATAAAATTATTAATAAAATTATTAAAAAAAAGTAAATGTTGAAAATATACTTAATTTTGTTAAAAGAAAAAAAAGTTATACTTAAATCTATTCTTTCAACTTTTTGTCAAAAATGTTTGAAGCTATCAATGTCGATTCTTCAATGATGCTTAACTTAAAAAGTTAAACTTCTAACTCATCAATTATTAAATCATATTAGCATCAACAATATTACATGTTAGATAATATAAAATATTAATTAGTTAATCATTTAAGCAATATAATTAGTAATTCATAGAATTATATGATACCATTTAGATAATTTTTTAAAATTTAAAATAAATAGAATTTAAAATATATTTTATTCTCATGTTTAAATAATCAATTTTGAGTGGGGATCAAGGCTTATATATTTTTTTTTTTTTGGTAAATAATATAAACCAATCCAATCCTAAAATTTTCAAAGCATTACGAGTTTCGGTTAAAGAAAAAAAAATCCTAATCTTATTTTTTTGGAAGGTTCAGATTGGATCCACGAAAAATTCCTGCTACCCCTAAAAAAATATCATTATTTTTGTGGCCACCTACATGGCTTTCAATAATCCGCAGCTATCTTGAATTATTCTTGCACTGCTCAATGATCACACATCTGGGCTAATGGATGGCACAATAGATAGAATGGTTACAATTTTTAATATAGCAACTTTTATAGCATGAACGGTAAAATTTTGAAGAACAATCGTTATTTCATTACTATTCTTTTCGAGAAACAAAATATTCTTTAATTACCAATATCAATTAATAATACAATAATTATTCAATGATCAATGCTTTACATAGACATTGCTGTTACTAATTTACAACCGTTCTGTTGATGCCAAGTTGCCTTTCTCCAACATCGGAGAACAGAAGTCCTTCTCCTCGAAGAGCTCCCCGGAGATCGGTTGCATCGGTGGGGACCCTCCAACGCTCAAGTAAGCAACTTGGGAACAGCTAAGAAAAGAACTATTAAAAAAGATAGTTAGAGAGCTTGAGTTCAGATCTCCCTCATCATTGTAAGTGTAGGCTTTTATACATGTTCGAGGGTCCTTTCCAGCTTCCAGAAGGTGGTTGATTTCGAGGTGCCATTATCTAGCAGTGGACGGGTGGCTGGGCTGACAGTGACAAGTCGCAACGGACACTGAGCATGTCAGAGGTGTCTTGCTCCGCTAGCCGCCTGTCAGGTGCAGCGCCACCGATGGCAGGTGAGCCCAATCGTGTCAGGCGTGTGTCGTTATGGGTTATGGCCACGCGTTGTTGCATACATGTAGTGGGCCATGTGGCCGCCGCAGGCGGTTGGTGGGCCACGTGGGTGTGTCAGGTGACACAAGGTGGTGGACATGAGGTCCGAGGCCAGGGAGGCTAAGGCCCGAGGCCGAGGGGATGCCAAGTCCGAGGTCGAGGCCGAGGGGACATCGGGTCCGAGGCCGAGGGGACCGGGTCCGAAATTGAAGCCGAAGGGATGTTGGGTCCGAGGTCGAGGTCGAGGGAACGTCGGGTCCAAGGTCGAGGCCGAGGGGACGTCGGGTTAAGGTCGAGGAGGACGTCGGGTCCGAGGTCGAAGCCGAGGGGATGTCGGGTCCGAGGGGGCCCCGGGGGCCAAAGGGAAACCCGGAGGCCAAGGGAGGAACCTGGAGGCTGAGGCGGGGGCTCCGTTAGTTACTTTCTCCGTTAACCCTAACGAGGTTTGATCAGCCACATCAGATGCCTCTCTCGCCCCTGACGAAGCGGGCCCACCCATGCAAAGCAAAAGGGGTGTAAACTTAAGTGGTTGATCCCGCCATGCCACCAATTGAAGAAGGGCATGTGTCTCTGGGTGCAGCGATGCCTTAGCGTGGGTGACTGGGCTCTGCAATGGCACTATTCCTGCTGGTCGTCAGTTCTACGGAGATCTGCCTTGAAACGGGGGCATCCTCTTGGGACCTACGAAAAGCCACCGCTATCATTGCCATCATGGTACTGACGCCAGCATCGCCCTGCTATTGGCTGAAGGCGGAGCGTATCACGTCGTCGGGCACCTGCCAAGTGACTCCGCCTATAGCGGGAGTCTGCAGGCCCGAGTAGGTGAGGCGGGATGATTTGAAAATGATAAGTCAAGGGGAAAGCTGGGTCTCGTCCATTTGCACTGCGATCGTCTTCTTCCTCTGGCCTTCCGGACCTCGTCTTCTTCCCGAGAGCCTGTTCTTGTTGTTTTTCTCTCCAAGTTAGCTTTCTGACCACTCCTAGCCTCCATTAGACTTCCCCAATGTCGTCTTCTCCGTCTTGGCCTTCCTCTGCCTCTCCCAAGGACTAGATTTCCTCCTCGGGCTTCGTGCCTTTCCGTCTCCTCCCCCTCGTGGTCCTCCTCCTCCCTTGACCCAGAGGACCACATTCCTCTCGTCCATCGACGGACCGCCGGTAGGGCTCCGGCAAGGAGTCGCCCGGTGGCCGCCGACACCTCCTCGATGGTGGGGGCGGAATCCCAGACGGGGACCGCCTCTACGATAAGGGCCAGGACCTGGCTAACATCAGGGCCCGTTACCAAATCCCTAGGGAAGTAGGGCTCTTCTTACCGACCTCCAACAATAGGGTAGTGTCCTCCCGACCCGGTAGGATAGCCATTTACGAAATCTCCCTCAAGGTAGGTCTTCGGCCATCCTTCCACCCCTTCCTCCCTCCTCGACCGATACTCCTTGACTCCTGCCCAGCTGGTTCTGAACTCCCTTCGGACCGTCTGCGACTTCATCATCCTCTGCCACTTCCATGGTTTCGAACCCCGAATCTCCCTCTTTCACTCCTGCTACACCCTCCGGCAACAGTCGGGTTGGTGGCTGTTTCAGCCCTGGCCCGGCCAAGCCTTGAAGCTTTGCCTTCCCTCCTCCGTCAAGGGATGGAAATCCCGATTCCTTTTTGCCAACCTCGATGGGGTGAAACCAAGGTGGGGAGACCCGGACTCAAGCCCAACAAGGATCGTCAGTATCCTCGGGGGACAGGGAAGCACTGGAGCAGCTGCTGGCGACCGAGATCCCCAGGTTCAATCTACTCCTGTCGAAGGACAATCTCCGACTTACGGGCATTTCACCCGAGTGGTGAGTAGTAAACCAATCCGATACTTAGCCCATTCTCCTTTTTCTTTTCTCTTCTCTTTTTTTTTACTAACTCCGACTGATGACGACATGCAGTGATGAGGTCCCACTCCACGCCCTCAGAAAGGCTGCCGCCAAGAGGAAGAGGGCCCTTAATGGAGCCCCGCAGGGCTGAGTGCGGGGCAGTGAGCCCAGGTCCCTGGCCAGTCTTTGGTGCGATCCTCCCTCTCTTCGAACACAGAGAGTCGGCGATTGGCCCCGACATAGACCTGACGACGAACACCCACCCGGAAGGAGCAAGGGCCGAGGGGGGTGCGGTGATGGAATCCTCGGTCCCAGCCGAACGACCCAGGCCAAGCAAAGCCGAGCCCAGGCGAGGGCCCACCTGCAGCGGCGGTGGTGCCCATGGGGGAAGCACCGGCAGCTCTCAAGCTGACACCGACCGCGCCCGAGCCTACTGAGGGAGGCGAAGCAGGGCAATTCCCTCCAGGCCTTCTATAATGAACCACGGGCACCGAGCGGAATGGCTAATCTCCCAGGTTATCCTCCTAAGTTCCAAGAGGAGCTCAGCCAGCTGGGAGCGTCGGCGTTCTTTCGGGAAGCCTTTGTGGCGCTCGTCCGGGTAAGTAGCTTCATGACCTTGGCATTCGTTATCCAGCTGGCCTTGTACTCATACTTTTGATGCAGTCGGCGAACTCCCTTGTGGCTACAAGGGAGGTAATCAACCAGGGGCAGGCCATCCTCCGCGAGGCTCTAGGCTACCGAGGCCCGAGCCTAGGCCAAAAGGACGGAAGAGGCCAGAGAGGCGGCCGAATGCCGAGCAACAGCTGAGGCTGAGCATGCTTAGGCAGCCTTGGACCAACTAGGGGGGCCATGGGGGTCGTGACCACTCGAGACATCCACATCAACACGCTCACTTCCAAAATAAAGGCGGCCGAGGAAAGGCAGACAAGGCCGAAGAGGCGGCTAGGAGGGCTGCCTCCCTTGCTTCAGAGGAGGAGGCCAAAGCCCGCAAGGCGGAGGCTGCTACCGAGAGAGGGTCGCAGGGGCCGTGGAGGAGTTCGGAGATCCGCGCACTTCTCGGAGGAGCTGGCCGAAGCCTTTGCAGATGCCTACCTCCAAGGATTCCGAGACGGCAAGGAGAAGGTGGCCCGGGTCCTCGACCTCCCTGGTGCCTTAGATATTGAGCCGGACCAGATGTCCGAGTGGGGATCATCCGACGATGAGCTCGCTGCAGCCGACCCTTGACCCCCTGTACCTTTTATTTTTCTTTTTGTACCAAAGTCCGACCCGTCGGCATTTTGTAAGCACTTTTTTGGTAATGAGAATACCTTTTTGAAATATGCAATGAACTTGTAGCCTCCCTCAGCTCGCCAAACGTAGGACCCCTAGGGGCTGCATCGACACTGGGGATAGTATCTATCCGCTCAACACGAGCAAGTCTGTGACTTAGTCGCTTTGTAGGGCTGGGCCCTAGTGGAGTGCAAGGTCGGACTCAGCCTCCACTGATAAATCTGAAGTCGATGAGCAGGCATGGACTCACGGAGGGTTTGCGGTGCCGACCCATCGTCGGGTCTCCAGAGCCATGATTTTAAGGCCGAGCTGACTTCGGGCTTGGGCGTCGCTGGTGCGTCGATCTTGAAGTGCCGAGCGGGCCTCGGACTCGAGTCCTGATGGTACATCGGTCTTCGATGCCGATGGTACATCAGTCTTGGAGTACCGAGCTGGCCTTGGGCTTTTGAGTGTCAATGGTACATCAGTCTTCGGTGTCAATGGTACATCGGTCTTGGAGTGCCGAGCTAGCCTCAGGCTTCTAAGTGCCGATGGTACATCGGTCTTCGAGTGCTGAGCTGGCCTNCTTTATTTAATGGAACCAACTATTCATATTGGAAAGCTAGAATGAGAATATTCATTCAAGCTTCGGACTATGAATTGTGGGGAGTAATAATAAATGGACCTAGTACACCCACACACCTTATTGATGGCACTATTGTTCCTAAACCCGAAAGGGATTGGAATGATAATGATAGGAGAATGGCACAACTAAATGCTAAGGCCATTAATATTTTATATTGTTCCTTAGACTCAAATGAATTCAACCGAATCTCAACTTGTAATTCCGCAAAAGAAATTTGGGATAGGTTGGAAATAACTCATGAAGGAACAAACCAAGTAAAAGAATCAAAGATAAATATTTTGGTTCATAAATATGAATTATTTACTATGGAACAAAATGAAACCATCACATGCATGTTCACTAGATTTACTGATATTGTGAATGGTTTGAAAAGTCTTGGAAAAGTTTATACTAATTCTGAGCTTGTTCGCAAAATCCTTAGGTCACTTCCAAGGACTTGGGAAGCCAAGGTGACCGCCATACAAGAAGCCAAAGATCTGAACATCCTACCATTGGAAGAGCTTCTTGGTTCGCTGATGACTCATGAGCTTCAAGTCAAACAACATGTCAATGAGGATGAGTCAAGAAAGAAGAAGACCATCGCCCTCAAAGCTGCGGAAAAGGAAATAAGCAGCAGCGATGATGAAGAGGATGATGATGATGAGACAGCCCTCCTTGCAAGGAATTCAAGAAATTTATGCAAAGAAGGAGGCCCTTCCACAAAAAGAGATTTGTTTCAAAAATGGAAGGAGAAAAAGAAAAGGATAAGAAAAAGGAAAAGGACAAAGAGAAAGAGCCCTTAGTATGCTATGAATGTAAAAAACCAGGGCATTTTAGATATGACTGTCCTTTACTTAAGAAGGCCTACAAGAAAAAGAAAAAGGCCTACATGGCAACTTGGACTGATAGTGAAGAGTCTTCTTCCGAAGAAGAAGAACAAAAAGAAGTTGCTAATGTCTGCTTCATGGCCAACGACGACGACAACGACAATGAGGTAAGTCCGAAAACCCAAATGATGAATTTACATTTGATGAAATGTTTGAGGCTTTCAATGAACTTATGATTGATTTTAAATCCTTGAAAAAGAAGTATAAGTTTTTGAAAAATGACAATATTAGCTTAGCTAAAAGTAAAAATGAATTAGCTTTAGAAGTTAAGAACTTAACTAATGAAAAAGAAGAACTTAGCAAAGAAAGAGATAATCTTAATCAAGAAATAGATTTGTTAAAATCTGAAACTAAAAACTCAACAAAAGATTTAAAAGATCAATTAGAAACTTTAGCTTTAGATAAAGAACAGCAAGTTAAAGAAAATGACTCTCTTAAGAAAGATGTTAAAAAATATAAAGACATTGTTGAGAAATTCACTTTAAGTTCAACTAAACTTAACATGATCTTAGATAGTCAAAAAGCTGTTTTTGACAAAGCAGGTTTAGGATATAACACATTAAGGAAACAAAAATCTTAAAGAATATTTTTATAAAAGCCAACCAAAGTAATATAACTTGTTTCAAATGTAATGAAAAAGGTCATAAATCATTTGAATGCAAAACGTTAAATAATAACAACAAGTTAAATGTTAAAGCTAAGAAAATATGGGTTCCGAAAGGAACAATTTTTGTTGCTGCTAACCATGAAGGACCCAAGAAAGCTTGGGTACCTAAACATAAAGTTTGATTATGTTGCAGGAATGTCTTGTAGCCAAAAGATCAAAGAAAAAGTGGTACCTTGATAGTGGCTGCTCAAGACATATGACGGGTGACAAAGATGAATTCATCACCCTAGAAGAAAAGAAAGGTGGAGTTGTTACGTTTGGCGATAACGGTAAAGGTCAAATTATGGGCCTTGGTAAAGTCCGTATAACTCCATCTACATTTATTGATAATGTACTTTATGTTGATGGTTTGAAGCATAATCTAATAAGTATAAGTCAATTATGTGATAAAAACTTTAATGTTTCATTTAAATCTTCTGTATGCACTGTAACTAATTCTATTGATGATAGCATTGTATTTACTGGTTATAGACATGGCAATGTTTACTTGGTTGATTTAGAAAAATTATCTTTGAGTGATCATTGCTTAATTGCTGACAATGCTAACATAAATGAAATTAGTTGGTTGTGGCATCGTAGATTAGGTCATGCAAGCACACACCTTATTTCAAAACTAATTAAAATGGATTTAGTTAAAGGATTACCTAAACTAGATTTTGAAAATAATAAAATATGTGATGCATGTCAATTTGGAAAACAAACTAGAAGTTCTTTCAAATCTAAAAACATTGTTTCAACTTCTAGGGCACTAGAGCTACTTCACATGGATCTTTTCGGACCAACTAGAACCACAAGTCTAGGAGGAAAGAAATATGGTCTAGTGATTGTAGATGATTATTCTAGATATACTTGGGTAATGTTTTTAGCTCACAAAGATGAGACTTTCTCGATATTCCTGAAATTCTTCAAGAAAGTCACAAATGAGAAAAACACTACTATAGTATCTCTAAGAAGTGATCATGGAACAGAATTTGAAAATCACTTATTTGAAAGTTTTTGTTCTGAAAATGGAATTAATCATAATTTTTCAGCCCCTAGGACTCCACAGCAAAATGGTGTAGTTGAAAGGAAAAATAGGACTCTAGAAGACATGGCCCGTACCATGCTATGCGAAAGCAACTTACCAAAGTATTTTTGGGCGGAAGCAATTAACACAGCATGTTACATCTTAAATAGAGCCTTAATAAGACCAATCTTAAAGAAAACACCTTATGAATTATGGAATGAAAGAAAACCAAATATAAAATACTTTCATGCATTTGGATGTAAATGTTTCATTCATAATAATGGTAAAAACAATTTAGGAAAATTTGATGCTAAATCTGATGAAGGAATCTTTTTAGGATATTCAACAACTAGTAAAGCTTATAGAGTATTTAACAAGAAAACCTTAGTAGTTGAAGAATCCATTCATATAGTTTTCGATGAGTCTTTAGCATCTAGTTCTGAAAAGCTTGATGATGAGGAAGATACAAACATAATTGAAAAAGATCTTGAAAAACTTAATATTGAAGTATCTTCTGATCATGAGCAAGAAGCTAAAGATGATGATTCACATAAGGACGATGATGTCAATATTGATCATAATGATGTAGATCTTCCAAGAGACTGGAGATATGCTCATAGTCATCCTAAGGAATTGATTATAGGCGATCCATCTCAAGGAATAAGGACTAGATCATACATGAGAAATATTAGTAATCATCTTGCATTTGTATCACAAATTGAACCTAAAACTATAGAAGAAGCTGAAAAAGATAATAATTGGATGTTAGCAATGCAAGAAGAACTAAATCAATTTACAAGAAATAATGTTTGGACTTTAGTTGAAAGACCTAAAAATCATTCAGTAATAGGATCAAAATGGGTTTTTAGAAATAAACTAGATGAAAATGGCATTGTAATTAGAAACAAAGCTAGATTGGTTGCTAAAGGATATAATCAAGAGGAAGGTATTGATTTTGATGAAACCTTTGCACCTGTAGCTAGATTAGAAGCCATTAGGCTATTACTTGCATTTGCATGTCATATGAATTTAACTTATTTCAAATGGATGTAAAAAGCGCATTTTTAAATGGATTTATAAATGAAGAAGTTTATGTAGAACAACCACCAGGTTTTGAAGATCACGAGTTTTCAAATCACGTTTTTAAATTGCACAAAGCTTTATATGGTTTGAAACAAGCACCTAGAGCTTGGTATGATAGGTTAAGTAAATTCTTAATAGAAAATGATTTTACAAGAGGAAATGTTGATAAAACTTTGTTTTTGAAAAGAAAAGTAAAGATTTACTTGTAGTACAAATATACGTAGATGACATTATTTTTGGTGCTACTAACGATTCTCTTTGTCAAGAATTTGCAAAGTTGATGCAGGGAGAATTCGAGATGAGCATGATGGGAGAACTCAACTTCTTCCTTGGACTCCAGATCAAACAAAGCAAAGAGGGAATCTTTATCAACCAAACCAAATACACAAGAGAACTACTCAAAAAGTTTGGTATGGAATCAATGAAACCCCTCGGAACTCCAATGAGTCCTTCATGCAAGCTGGACAAAGATGAAGAAGGTAAAAAGGTTGACCAAAAGTATTATCGAGGTATAATCGGATCCCTTCTTTATTTAACAGCAAGTAGACCAGACATTATGTTTTCAGTATGTTTATGTGCTAGATTTCAATCTGAACCTAAAGAATCACATTTAATAGCTGTTAAAAGAATACTAAGATATGTAAGTGGAACAAAAAATGTAGGTTTATGGTATTCTAGAGACTCCACATTAAATCTAATTGCATATTCAGATTCTGATTATGCTGGATGTAAATTAGATAGAAAAAGCACAAGTGGTGCATGCCATTTCTTAGGAAGTAACTTAATCACATGGTTTAGCAAAAAGCAAAATTCAGTTGCATTATCAACTACTGAAGCTGAATATGTAGCAGCTGGAAGTTGCTGTGCGCAAATCCTATGGATTAAGCGACAACTTGAAGACTATGGTATCACGCTTGATAAAACACCCATAAGATGTGATAACACTAGCGCAATTAATCTAACAAAGAATCCAATTCAACATTCAAGAACTAAACACATAGAAATCAGATATCATTTTATAAGAGAACATGTAGCAAATAATGAAATATGTCTTGATTATGTTAACACTGAAGAACAATTAGCTGACATATTCACTAAACCTTTAAATGAAGAGAGATTCTGTTATCTTAGAGGAGAGTTAGGTATTTGTGATCCTTTAGAATGAATTTGAAACCCCTAAGGAAATTTTATCTAAGATTCTTTCAAATCCTCAATCCTTAAGGAAATCTTATCTAGAATTCATATCTAATTGATTCACTCATATCCAATGATTATTTATCAATTTTTATGATCATTTTCCGGACACATTTCAGAAATTTCATGATTTTGGTCTGAAATGGTCTCGGAGCCGACTCGATGCGTATCGGAGTCGACTCCCGGTTTCAACTGAAACTCTCGGGTCGACCCCTCTTAGGCGCGAGTCGACTCCATGTCGGGACGGCCTTTCTGTGTCTGTGCCGAGTCGACACTTGGGTTTGCGCGAGCCGACTCGAGGTGGTCCCAATTGATTTTCTAGGGCAGAGTCGACTCGTCGCTCATTTCTATTCGACCCCAATCGTCAAAATACTCTCTCCACGCTCTCTCCAAACCTTCCAAACTCCAATAATCCCTGATTATCACCTCCAATCATCAAATGGCACCTAAAACTAGAGGATCTAGCGTTGTGGCGGGTGGCATCAAGCGGAAGCGCTCCGTGAAGAAGACGGTGAAGCGTCCCGTGCGTGAACCTTCTCCAAGCACGGACTCCACCTCATCTGCTTCTACTCCAACTGCTGCTCCTGCTGCCACGTCCTCCCAGGTAGATCGTCTAGCGGATAGGATCATTACTACTGGTAGGAAGGTGGATTTTGAATTGTTTGAGAATGAGGGCTTTCTAGTTGGGAGACAGTTAATCGAGATGGGTTGGGAGAAAGTTTGTTCTCTAGAGTGCCCGACTTATCCCTCTTTGGTTAAAGAATTTTACAAGAATTTGTCTAGAGGAGACCATGGGCTTATTAGCAATGTGAGAGGAGTCAGACTATCTGTTACTGCTGAGATCTTGTCTAGATTGTTGGAATTTACCCTTGTCTGGCACCTCCACCTTTTCTTCTGATGACCGCGCCCCAGCTTTATCCAGATTATTAAACAGGGATGTGGTTGGATTTGAAGAGGTATTTGCTAATCAGCTTTCTTTAGAGTTGAGATTGCTACACAATATCTGCAGTAGGATTCTCTTTCCTAAAACTGGTAGATTTGACTATGTTTCTGAGAGAGATGTTTTTGTAATGGACGCCATAGTGACAGGCAAGCCTATCAATCTTCCCAGCATGATTCTGTGGTACATAGCAGATTGTGGAGGGAAAAGGAAATCTAGTCTGCCTTATGGGATGATCCTTACTATGATTTTTCGAAGCCAGGGTGTGGTGATTTCTGATAATGAACCTATGAAGAATTTAAGACACACTGATTTTTATAGTCTAGCAACAATTCATCGGATGGGGTTTGTCAAAAAGAATGGTAAATGGGAAAGGAAAGGAGTGACAGAAGATAGAGCTACAGATACTGAGGCTGCAGGACCCTCTGTTAGACATCCTTCGCCTGCACCTCCGAGCCCTTTGGTTTCTGCCTCTGCTCCAGCCCCAGTTCCAACTTTTGTTCAGACTTCATCTTCTGCTAGTTTTTCAGATCAACAAATTATGCAACTCAAAGCCTTACTTGAAGATCAATCTGATAAGCTTAAAACTGATTTTGAGAATAAATTTATGCATTTGAGAGAGACACTTTATTCTCTTGATGATCGTATCTCAAAGATTGAGTCCACTCTCGGCTCTTCATCGGCATCCTTAAGTGGTGATCTCAAGAATATTTTTGAAGAACTTAAGGATATGTGGAGATGGAGAGACATATGCAAGTGCAACGCAGAGCTTCAAGACAAAATTCAGAGTGCGTGCACCTTTGTTGATGAAAAACTCAAGGATATGTAAAAATTCAATCTGAAGGAATGAAAAATATAGTTGATCATCTAACTAGAATTGTAAGAACTCATTTTTGAGTTACTAGAGTTTCAATCCTTGTTTTGTACTGAAGTTTTTATGCTTTCTTTTGAAATCAATGTACTGAACATTTGATGTATTAGACTTTTAAATGAAATGAATTCTCTATTTCCTTATTTCAATGAAATTTGAATGAATGTTTATGATTCTCTATCTTTTTGTTGATAACAAAAAAGGGGGAGAATTTTATAGTTCTATGATTGTCTATGATTGTGATAAAATGAGATAATTAATTAAGTTTCATAGGGGGAGCTACCTCATTAAGGGGGAGCCTAAGCCTAACTATGAAAACAAAATAAATTCACTAATCAATCATGAACAAACTCAATATTTTTGTCATCATCAAAAAGGGGGAGATTGTTGAAAGATTATAGAAAAATTATATGATCCAATCCTTTTGATTTTGATGATTACTAAAAGCCATTGAGTTTATTAAAGGATGTAATGAGTTTATGTAAATGAGCAACAAATTTATTTTGAACAATCAATGAGAATGCTCAAGTTTAACTTTAATCAATTTTGAAAGTGACTTTAAGCTCAATATTCAAACTTTCGAAAAGAAATGTTATAATTCATGTTTTATTCAAAAGTTTTTGGATTAGTTCATGAATCAATTCTAAATGTTAATTTTATTGATTTCATGTCAAAACAATGAATTAAAATGAATCTGGAACGATTTTAATGTCAATCAGAAAAGTTTCTGATTTTTGATACGTTCCGGAGCCGACTCCTGAGTTTCAGAGTCGACTCCGCTCAGTGTACAGAAATGTGCATCTGTGTCGAGTCGACCCATGAAATTGTCGAGTCGACCCCTGATTCTGTCGAGCCGACTCCTGGACTGTGCGAGTCGACTCCGCTCAGACACCAGAAGAGTGTTTTTCTGAGCACTCTCGAGTCGACCCCAAGTCTTTCACGAGTCGACTCCCGACTTTCAGGAGTCGACACTTCACTTTTAGCGAGTCGACCCCTAACCTTTTTAAACATTTCTATTTTTGGTAAGACGAGCTCGAGCCGACTCGGGAAAAGCATGAGTCGACTCCAGCAAATCTGGGCGCGATTTTAACGATGACACATCAGCCCCAACGGTAAGATTTTTGAATAACGGCTATTTTTCCTTGTCTCTAACGGATATATTTTTGCAGATTCTATAAATAGAGGAGCTCTTTTCAAATCAAAACAACCAGAGAAAATCAAAAAGAGAGAAAAGAATATCTTTTGAAAAGAGGGAAAAACAGAGCATATTGGAAAAATCTTTAGCTCAAAGGAGAGTGATTCAAAAGGAGTGAAATCCAAGAGGAAGTTTCGTCTGCTCCTTCTCATCAATCCACAAGAGCCAAAAGAAAATCCAAAGCGTTTCAAAGGTCAAATCGGAGGATTTTCAAAAGAGGAAAAAGCTTCATCTCAACTCCAAAGTCTTCAACGGTCAAGAATCTTGCTGAGGCGTGATTCAACACTTCAAGAGGAGTTAAAGAGAAGAAGGAAGAAAGCCCAAGCACTACCATCTGCAATATTATCAGGCTTTTCTAACCTTTTATTTTGTACTTCATTTGTATATTTGCTCAAGGGGAGCATTATTTCAAACACTATTTATTTGTTTGCTGATTCAATCAGTGGATTGAATCAGTGGAGGTTGGTATACCTCGTTACAAGCCGGAGTGCTTGTGTTGGGTTAGTTGTGAGCCCGAAAAACAACGTGTAGGGTTTTGTGCTGGTAAGCCCGAGTTAAAACCAGCTGGGTTCGTTGTGCACCCGGTAAAACAACAAGTTTGAGTTGTGAGCTTGGAAAACAACTCGGCTGTAATCTAGAGAGATTATAGTGTGGACCCAAGTGAATCTTGGGAGTGGACGTAGGTGTTGGTTGCACCGAACCACTATAAAATTATCTTGTGTTTGCCGTGATAAATTTTCTCTCTCTATATCTCTTATTAATTGCTTGTGTATTGCTTTTAGTTAATTTCACTCACTTGCACATCTTGCTAACTAATCAATTAAAGTCTAAAAAGTCTTAAATTTTTAAGAACCCAATTCACCCCCCCCTCTTGGGTTGCCATCTGGGCCAACAATCGGTCTTCGAGTGCTGAGCTGGCCTAGGGCTTCTGAGTGCCGATGGTACATCGGTCTTGGAGTGCCAAGCTGACCTCGGGCTTCTGAGTCTCAATGGTACATCGATCTTCGGTCCCGATGGTATATCGGTCTTGGAGTGCCGAGCTAGCCTCAGGCTTTTGAGTGCCGATGGCACATCAGTCTTCGTGCTGACGGTACATCGGTCTTGGAGTGTCGAACTGGCCTTGGGCTTTTAAGTGCCGATGGTACATCAGTCTTTGGTGCCGATGGTACATCAGTCTTGGAATGTCGAGCTGGCCTCGGGCTTTTGAGTGTCGATGGTACATCAGTCTTCGGTGCCGATGGTACATTGATCTTGGAGTGCCGAGCTAGCCTCGGGCTTTTGAGTGTCGATGGTACATCGGTCTTTGGTGCCGATGGTACATCGGTCTTGGAGTGCTGAGCTAGCCTCGGGCTTCTGAGTCCTGATGGTACTTCGGTCTTGGAGTGTCGAGCTGGCCTCGGGCTTCTAAGTGCCGATGGTACATCGATCTTCAGTGCCGATGGTACATTGATCTTCAGTGCCGATGGTACATCGATTTGGAGTGCCGAGGTGGCCTTAGGCTTCTGAGTGCCGATGGTACATCGGTCTTCGGTGCCGACGGTACATCGGTCTTGGAGTGCCGAGCTTGCCTCGGGCTTTTGAGTGCCGATGGTACATCGGTCTTCGGTGCCGATGGTACATTGGTCTTGGAGTGCCGAGCTGCCTTGGGCTTTTGAATGCCGATGGTACATCGGTCTTCGGTGCTGATGGTACATCGGTCTTAGAGTGCCGAGCTAACCTCAGACTTTTGAGTGCTGATAGTACATCGGTCTTGGAGTGCTGAGCTAACCTTGGGCTTTTGAGTGCCGATGGTACATCGGTCTTTGGTACCGATGGTACATCGGTCTTGGAGTGCCGAGCTGGCCTTAGGCTTTTGAGTGCCGATGGTACATTGGTCTTGGAGTATCGAGCTGGCCTCGGGCTTTTGAGTGCCGATAGTACATCGATCTTCGGTGCCGATGGTACATCAGTTTTGGAGTGCCGAGACGGCCTCGGACTTTTGCTGAAAAGATGAGTTACTCGAACACACTTTTATTAATATAGAACGTGGGACGGAAGCCCGAAAGAATGCAAATGCACAACTCAGTGTAGAGAAGAGGTACATTACTAATAATACCGACGGAGGTTGTCGGAGTTCTAGGTCCAAGAGAGCAGCTTCCCATCTAGTCCTTCAATTCGGTACGCTCCATGGTGGAGGCTTCGGTGACTCGATAGGGTCCTTCCTAATTTGGCGACAACTTGCCCCCTTCCGTCGGCTTCGAGATTTTGGCCCGTCTGAGGATTAAGTCTCCTGGCAGGAATGTTCTCAGACAGACACGGGCATTGTAGTACCTGGCGGTTCGCTGCTGATAGGCGGCCATCCGGAGTCATGCTCGATCATGTACCTCTTCCATAAGGTTGAGGTTGGCCCGCAACTGGTTCAGGTTGTCCCCTTCATCATAAGACCCCATCTGGGGGCTCGGGATGCCAACTTCCACAGGAATGATAGCCTCAGATCCGAAGACGAGGCTAAAGGAAGTCTCTATGGTGGGAGTTCGCAACATCGTGTGGTAGGCCCACAGCATGTTGGGGAGCTCCTACACCCACCTTCCTTTGAAGTCGTCCAGTCGCACCTTAAGTCCTTGAAGGATGATATGATTGGTCACTTCGGCTGTGCTGTTGGTCTATGGGTGACCGATGGAAGTGAACCGCTGATGAATGCCCAACTCGGTGTAGAATCTCCTGAAGGATGCATTGTCGAACTGCCGGCCATTGTCGGTGACGAGGGTATACGGCAGTCCGAACCTACAGGTTATAGACTTCCAGAAGAAGGATCTCACCTTGCCCTCGGTGATCTTAGCCAGTGTCTCCACCTCGATCCATTTGGTGAAGTGGTTGATGGCTACTAGCAGAACTTGTGCTGGCCAGAGGCCGAGGGAAATGGTCCCAGGATGTCCATCCCCCACTGAGCAAAAGGCTAGGGGGCCTCCAGGGGACTCAGCTGAGAGGTCGGCTGCCGCTGGATGTTGGCATGCCGCAGACAGCTATCATACCTTTTAACAAGCTCGGCGGCATCCTTCCTCATCGTCAGCCAGTAGTACCCCTGGTGTAGGGCTTTATATGCCAGAGCTCTGCCCCCCAGATGACTCCTACAGATGCCTTCATGGATCTCCCGCAGGATGTAATCAGCTTCCGTCGGGCCGACGCACTTGAGGATCGGGTATGAGAATGACCTTTGGCAGAGCCGCCCATCCATCATCAAGAACTTTGGAGCTCGGCGCTTGAGTAGTCTGGCCTCAGCAGGATCTTCGAAGAGGGTGCCATCGGTAAGATACCGGATGTAAGCGTCCATCCAAGTAGGCTCCTGCGCGACCGGCAAAGCTTCTTCTGTGGCTTCAATGCTCGGGATCTCCAAATGCTCCACATAGGTTCTTCCCAAGGCTCCGTCGGTCGAGGTGGACAAACGGGACAATGCATCAGCTCTGGCATTCTCTCCTCTGGGGATGTAACCGACACGGAAATAGGCAAAATGGGAGGCCTGAGATTGGACCTTACTTAAATAACGGGACATAGTTGGTTCTCGAGCCTCGTACTTCCCAACAACTTGCCCAGAGATAAGCTGAGAGTCGGTGAAGGCCCGCAGATGCCTCGCTCCGAGCTCCTTGGCCAACTTCATTCCCGCTAGCAGGGCTTCGTACTCCGCTTGGTTGTTGGTGGCAGAAAAAAGGAATCGGAGAGTATACTCCACTGCCTCCCCCTCGGGGCTTGCAAGAATGAGTCTGGCTCCACTCCCCTGGGAGTTTGATGTGCCATCTACATGAAGGATCCAATCTTCCCCTTCCACTTCTAACTCCATGGGGGACTCTGAGGGTGGCTCTTCCGGGTGCTCCTCGGCCCAGGTGCACTCGACCAGAAAATCAGCTAACACCTGTGACTTCATTGCAGACCTCGATCGGATAGACAAGTCAAACTCCCCCAGCTTGATGGCCCACTTTGCAAGTCGATCGGAGGTGTCGGGACGGGATAAGATAGCCCGGAGGGCTGGTCCGTGAGCACCACAATTGGATCAGCTTGGAAGTAGGGTCTGAAATGTTGAGCGAAGATGATCTTCACGGTTCTGGAATACCTGGTTCTCTGCATCATGAAGCACCTTGCTGGTATAGTAGACTGGCTTCTGCGTGTTGGGAATTATGTATTCTAGATATGAATCAAATTCATGTAAATATACAAGAAGATATAATATAAAATTTCCTGATGCTCTAGATCCTTAGGAACAGATTCATTAAATCTTAAATAAAATCTAAAACATTAAATTTATTCATACCTGAGTCCTTTATCGATATAGAAAAGGATGAAGCCGGTGAATCCTCTGCCACTAGTCATCCACATGTCTGGCCTCTAATGGTGATCCATGCGGAGAAGAGTGGATGAAGACCTTCAAGGTATGAAGATGATACTTCGGAAGAGAGGGGTGCTAGCGCCTCTTGAATCCCCTTATAGAAATATAGAAGATATCTTTGAAGATCTAAGAGATCTAATATTTTTCTTCTCATGCTCTCTCTTCCTAGGAGGAAGGAACCATATTTATAGGGTGAGAAAGAAATGTTCCAAAGGAGAAGAAGAGACATCTTTTCATGGTAACGTCATGGTAACGTTAATCTAAAGAAACAGAGGAAACTCCCATACTCATGGTAACGTTAATCTAAGTGTCACAATCTCAGCCTTTGAAATTAGGAGTTGGTTATCTCATAACTACATGCCCCAATTTGTACGTGTTCATCATCTAACCGTAGAGATTCATCATGAAATTGGCCATCCATACCCGAATATGATTCCATCTTCACATGGCTGAAATTGGCCATCCATACCCAATAATCAGAGCCATCCATCACATAGATCAAGTCATATTTGGGTATCCAATTATTTGTTCATCATATGCACAAACAATTTCTCCTTAACATTCCTTCTACTATAATGGATCATATCCATTATTATTTTATCTTCTTTAAATTGGGTCTCACCCAATTATTTAATTGATCATTTTATTTGAATTAAATCTAATTTAATTCTCATTTTAATTCATCCAAATTCTCCTTAATGCGTGTGACTCATTAGGCCCTTTAACATGTTGGCAATAATCATGTCCTAATCATAGACCCTAGGAGTGATTGGACAACTCTTTGTCCAAGTCAACAGCATGATTATAGATCATGAGAGGCCTCTAGCAAAGCATCATGATCACCCAACTGCTAAAGGTTTTGTTGACGTGACCATCAACAACACCTATCCATGAACGGTTACTGTATGATCAAATCCTTTCGTCATATATCCCAGATCAATCAGTGGTATGGAATGTGTCAACCCTGTAATTGATCTTTGTTTACTTGATCTCAAGAAAAATTAACTCATATGAATTAGAACTTCAAAACCATTTCGAATTCTAACTCAACCTTGCAAGGATTTAACAATCAATTTAATTCATCAAGTGGCCATGGGATATAACCCTTTCTATCAAGGGAGACAAATCCTATCTTGATCAAACACCATCTTCATGTGCTTCATGTCATACCCAACCGACACCATATTTGTCACCCGTGGCTAGAGCGACGTTTGGATATCATCAAAGCATGACATTCCACACATGAGATGCAATGAAGATCTCAAGTCAAAGGATCACTCACACCACCGTCATTAGAGATCAACCATCGATACTATATTAAATATCCATATGGGATCTCTGTACGGGTCATCCAATGCATCATTATGATAACGAGCATCCACACACCTATCCAAGTATCTTCATACTTCAGCTTGTGAAATTAGCTGCTCACCCCAAGGGTGAGGATATGCAATGTGTGCAAGTCTCACGGTGTTCGATGGTATCTAGTCCCATCTATACGTCGACTAGGGAAGTTTAAAGAATCAAACCATAACGTGCAATTTGAATCTCACAATTTGTAATCTCTATTACAAATTCCATATACACGGTTCACATTCTTTTGGACTTTATCTCACAGACAATATATCAAATAAAAGACATCTGAATAGATAAAGAAACCATTTTATTTGATTTGTATTCATAGAATGTATACAGCATTCAATCCAATTGGATCTAGGGCATACACTAAACTGTGTCCCATCAGCGTCCCTATGGATAAGCATGGAGCTGATGGCCTCGGGGGAGGCCGGAAGATACATGAAGAGCTCTTCCCCACTCCTTGGCTTGGATAGCAATCACTACAAGAGAAATAAAATATTGCGACGCCCAAATGCGTCGCAATTGCATCGCTAATCATGATATTGCGACGCAATAGCGACGCAATGACGGCGTCGCTCAACTGTCCGTCGCAATACCCATTTGTCGCAATTGCATCGCAATATTGCGACTCTCTGTGACGCAACTACGACGCATGCAAATGCATCGCTATATTTAAAAATAATTTTTAAAATAAAATTATTATTAAATATTGCGACGCACTATGTTGCGTCGCAATATTGCGACACATTCAGATGCATCGCAATATTTAATAATAATATTTTTGGTATAATAGCGACGCAATTTGAGTCGCTAATGCGTCATAAATAAAAATTATTTTAAAATATTGCGACGCATGATCATTGCGTCGCAATATTTATTAAAAATTTTTAAGATAAAATAGCGACGCATTTGTAGTTGCTAATGCGTCGCTATTAAATTTATTTTTAAATTATTACGATGCCAGATCATTGCGTCGCAATATTTAATAATAATATTTTGAAAATATTAGCGATGCAATTTCAGTCGCTAATGCGTCGCAAATTTTATTTTTAAAAAAATATAAAAATTAAAAATTAAAACGGTTAATACAATTTCGCTAAATCTAAATATTGATACAAACATTTTTCACTCAATCCAAACAATAATAAATTTCCAAAAATAATTTATATATTAAAATTTTGAAGTTTTTACAACATAAAAAAAGAAAAGAAAAATACATCAAGAATCTGGACGATCACGTGGAGGCTGTGGAGGCTGAAGACTCTGCGACAAGCGTCTAACCATATCCCGCAAATAATGCATCTCATCTCGCATGTCTGCAACCTCCTGATCCCGGCCTCGCATACGATCCTCAAAATCCTGCTCGACCTCCTGGCGAACCTCCTCTGCAATAGATCTGCGAAGGTCCTGTAAACGCTCAGGAGGAAGATCACCAGGAACTCGCGAGCTGGAGGCCTGATGGGGAAAAAATGTAGAAGCTCTAGTGCCCAGACCATAGACCCTGCGGTCTCGTGGCTGGGCACCAACAGCCTCCAAAAACACACGCCGACTCTCCTCTGCTGAGAGTTCGACGGGCGTCTCCCCATCAGTAGAGTCGACCTGCGATGCCTGGGAGCGAAGCTCCTCGACTCGTGTCTTGAAATTATGAAATCAACAATAAATGAGTTAATAAATTTCTTAAAATAAAATTTTAGAAATTAAACAGATACTACATATATCTAATTTCTTACCGCAACCTCCCGTGATCGCGTATCGACCCAGGAACCGTCCCTCCTGGTATGTGTCGCCCTGAATAGACGAAACTCACCAGGATCTACGCCCTCCTGCTCAGACTATAACAATAAAAAAATGATATTAATACAAATATTTGTAAATAACTAAAATAGTAATTAAAATATTTATGTTTTCTTACCATACGCCATCTGTGCTCCTGAATCGAAATGAAGCCCGAAGTATGGCGGGAGAGACCCGTGCCAGGACCGCCCTTCTCAGATCGGCGGTTCGTGCTGGCTGATGCGGACTCCTACGCCAGCCATCGGACTCCCAGGCCTGCTGCCACTCATGCCAAATACCCTCTGGCACATGCGCAGGACGCTGACCCGATGACCTCCAATGATGAAGCATGTCGGAGTATCGGCGTCGCGTCAGAGCCTCCCATGCTGCCCTAATGGCATCATGGCTGGCAGGATCCCACGTAAACTTTTTCTGCATTAAAATAAACAGTTAGTTTATGAATTTATTAAGTTTAAGAAATTTTATATCACTGATAAATTGTATTTAATAAGTTTACCTGAAACTCAGAAAATAAAACTCTCTCGTGGCTGGAGATATGTGGCGCCAATCGTAGCCACTGGGATCTGCACGCCTCTGAAATACGGCGCTGATATGGCTGGATACATGATGCTGCTCAATGAATCTGTTAAAAAAAATGCATGTTTATAAGTAATTGACTAAAAACATAAACATATATTTTTAATTAGTATATACTTACATCCCTTGAGCATCAAGTCGAAGTACAGTGCGGCCGAGGGTGGAAGAACTCTCGGAGGTCTGTGCCGATCGGCTGGATGGTAATACTGCTGCAGAGATCAAAGGCTGCGCCTCTGTTGGAGATCCAAACTCTCCATCTCCGATGCTCATGTGATCTGATGTAGCAGGGCTACGTCTCTGCTCACTCCGTCTATCGTCGGTAGATCTACCTCTGCCCGTCATACTGAAAATACTAAAGATTCACACAATTAAATTACGATTAATGATTGACTATGTAAGAATTTAACTTTTTAAAAAAAAAGTTAAATTTTAAAAAACCTCTATGTTTAATCGGTGTCATTTGTTTCGTGAAATGTTGGTTCAACATCCGATGTCGTATCGGATTGCGAATCAGTTTCATTATCATCGGAAGGAAACTGAACATTTGCATCCGCAATTTCTTGGACATCACCATTTGGATCTCTAAGTGATGTTTCAGGAGCCCTTGTGTCGTCCTCAATTGCATGCATTTCCATCTCATCCTCTTGAAATGCAGGGCACTCGGCTGATTGACTTGATGAACTCTCCTCTAATACGATTGTTGAACGTGGGATGATTTTAGAAACGGCCCACCAATCTCGCTTGTCATTGCGCAAACTTGGATATCCGCAGTAAAAGACTTGCTGAGCTTGGGATGCAAGGATGAATGGGTCATATTTCTGCAATCTTCGTCGATGGTTCACTTCAACCAAATTGTAGTCGTTATGAACCCTTTTGCCCACAGGAACTATCGGATCGAATACAAACCGAAATCTCACCCCACGATGATTACTAGCAGACTAACATGTCGCAAGAAATGTTCCCAAACTGTCCACCAGGACAATTTGAGAATTTGCAAGACTAAGGCTTACAAATTCTGAAACGGGTCTAAAGGTTAAAGTGTTGTGATTATGGAAGTCCGAAGACAATTGAACTTATGCTTGTTATTCTTAACTTCTTGTGAATTATACATGTTATCACTAACTTTTTAAGATTATTGTGTCAAATACAAATGTTTGCGAATACTAAAATGTAAATCATTGAAACTAATAATTTGTTGCTGAAAATTAAATAATATTACAACAAGACTTTTTATTTAGCATTACATAATTTAATGCATCATTTAGTTTGCAGCAGAATATAAATAATCAAGACATAACAAATGTAAATAGTTACAAATGCATAAATACTATTGCATAAACGTTCTGCTTAAATTAATTATTGCATAAACATTATACAAATTAAATAATAAACATTATATAAATTAAATAATAAACAAAATTATACAAGAAATAAAATGGGGGTGGGTTGGGGGGGGCCTGTTAAGAAAAAAAAAAAAAAATTTGACAGTGGCCTGGCCACCGTGGGCAGGCCACTGCCGGCCACGGCCGGGGAGGGGGGGCGGGGGGGTTTCCCCCCTGTTAAGAAAAAGAAATTTTTTTTTTTGACAGTGGCCTGGCCGCTGCCGTGGCCGTCTTCTCCGGCCACGGCCGCTGCCGTGGCCGGACAAGAAACAAAAGGGGGGGGGGGCGGGGGGGTTTCTCCCCCCCTGTTATGAAAAAAAAAATTTTTTTTTTTTGACAGTGGCCTGGCCACCGTGGCTACGCCACTGCCGGCCACGGCAGTGGCCGTGGCCGGAGAAGACGGCCACGGCAGCGGCCGTGGCCGCCTTGTCCGGCCGCGGCCACGGCCGTTGTCGGACAAGAAATAAAAGGGGGGGGCGGGGGGTTTCCCCCCGGCCCCCCTTGTTAAAAAAAAAAATATTTTTTTTTTTAACAGTGACCTGGCCACCGTGGCCAGGCCACTGCCGGCCACGGCAGCGGCCGTGGCCGCCTTGTCCGGCCGCGGCCACGGCCGTGGCCGGACAAGAAATAAAAGGGGGGGGGGGGGGGGTTTCCCCCCGGCCCCCTTGTTAAGAAAAAAAATATTTTTTTTTTTGACAGTGGCCTGGCCACCGTGGCCAGGCCACTGCCGGCCACGGCAGCGGCCGTGGCTGGAGAAGACGGCCACGGCAGCGGCCGTGGCCGCCTTGTCCGGCCGCGGCCACGGCCGTGGCCGGACAAGAAAAAAGGGGGGGGGGGGGGGGAAACCCCCTGTTAAGAAAAAAAAAAATTTTTTTTTGACAGTGGCCTGGCCACCGTGGCCAGGCCACTGCCGGCCACGGCAGCGACCGTGGCCGGAGGGAAATCATTAAATTTTTTTTTTTTTATAGTTTAGGGTCTAACCTTCGTCGAGAGAAGAAGTCGGAATCGGATGAGAACGCCGGGGAGCCGGAGGAGCGAGGTGGGAGCCGGATTTTTTTTGAGCACGGCGGCGGCGGCGGCTAGGTCAAGACGGGGAAGAAGAAGAAGAGAAGGGCGGTTTATATATAAGTTCTTAGCGACGCAATTATTTGCGTCGCTATATGGTCGCAATATTTTTTTTTAATTTTTTCTGTCTTAGCGACGCATTAGTGCATCGCTAATGCGTCGTTAATATTGTTTTATTATTAATTTATAAAAAAAATAGCGACGCCAATAATTGCGTCGCTAATGCGTCGCTAACTTGGCGCCACCAACCGGCGGAAAATTTATTTTTATTTTCTAAGCATTGCGACGCAAAAATGCGTCGCAATAATTTTTAATATTTTTAATCAGCTATATGTATTTTAATAATATAATTGCGACGCATATATTTCATCGCAATATTTTTTTTTAAAAAAAAAATGTGTCGCTAAGGCGTCGCAATATTTTTTTAATATTTATAAATGATAATATTTATAATTATTGTTAATAATTGCGATGAAAAAATTACGTCGCAATATATTTTATAAAATTTTTAATTACATAAATTTATTTTAAAAACATTGCGACGCAACTTATGCGTCGCAATATTATATTGCTTTTATTTTTAAGACTGAAAAAAAAAAATTTACTTAAAATAATTGCGACGCATAAGTGTCGTCGCAATATTTATTTAATTTTTTCCTAAAATGAGTCGCTACGGAGTTGCAAAAATTCTTAATTATTTATTAATGTTAATATTAATAATTTATGATAATTATTGCGACGCCTTATTACGTCGCAATAATTTTTAATATTTTTAATTAGATATATTTATTTAAAAATAATTGCGACGCAAATTATGCGTCGCAATATTATATTTTTTTATTTATTAATACTGATAAAAATTATATTGACTAAAAATATTGCGACGCATAAAGTGCGTTGCAATATTTGCTAAATATTTTTTTTCTAAAATGCATCGCTACAGCTTCGCAATAATTTTAAAATATTTTTCAAAACTTTTAATAACTTTTTTTTTGAGTAATTATAAGTGATCCGACGGTTGCGATCGATCCAAGCCCTGATCCCGATCGGCAACGACCGATCTCGGACTGTGGCGATCGGTCCGATCGGCAATGATCTGATGGTTGTGATCGATCCAAGCCCTGATCCCGATCGGCCACGACCGATCCCGGACCGTTGCGATCGGTCCAAGATCGGCGACGATCCGATGGTTGCGATCGATCCAAGCCGTGATCCCGATCGGCCACGACCAATCTCGGACCGTGGCAATCGGTCCGATCGGCGACGATCAGACGGTTGCGATCGATCCAAGCCCTGATCCCGATCGGCCACGACCGATCCCGGACCGTTGCGATCGGTCCAAGATCGGCGATGATCCGACGGTTGCGATCGATCCAAGCCCTGATCCCGATCGGCCACGATCGATCCCGGACCGTTGCGATCGGTCCAAGATCGGCGACGATCCGACGGTTGCGATCGATCCAAACCCTGATCCTGATCGGCCACGACCGATCCCGGACCGTTGCGATCGGTCCAAGATTGGCGACGATCCGACGGTTGCAATCGATCCAAGCCGTGATCCCGATCGACCATGACCGATCTCGGACCGTGGCGATCGGTCCGATCGGTGACGATCCAACGGTTGCGATCGATCCAAGCCCTCATCCCGATCGGCCATGACCGATTCCAGACCGATACGATCGGTCCGACATCGCTGGCGATCCGACGGTTGCGATCGATCCAAGCCGTGATCCCGATCGGCCACGACCGATCTCGGACCATGGCGATCGGTCCGATCGGTGACGATCCGACGGTTGCGATCGATCCAAGCCCTGATCCCGATCGGCCACAACCGATCCCGGACCGTTGCGATCAGTCCAAGATCGGCGACGATCCGACTGTTGCGATCGATCCAAGCCATGATCCCGATCGGCCACGACCAATCTCGGACCGTGGCGATCGGTCCAAGATCGGCGACAATCCGACGGTTGCAATCGATCCAAGCCCTGATCCCGATCGGCCACGACTGATCTCGGACCGTGGCGATCGGTCCGATCGGTAACGATCCGACATTGTCGATCAATCCAAGCTGTGATCCCGATCGGCCACGACCGATCTCGGACCGTGGCGATCGGTTCGATCGGCGACGATCCGACGGTTGCGATCGATCCAAGCCCTGATCCCGATCGGCCACGACCGATCCCGGACCGTTGCGATCGGTCCAAGATCGGCGACGATCCGACGGTTGCGATCGATCCAAGTCGTGATCCCGATCGGCCACGACCGATCTCGGACCGTGGCGATCGGTCCGATCGGCGACGATCCGACGGTTGCGATCGATCCAAGCCCTGATCCCGATCGGCCACGACCGATCCCGGACCGTTGCGATCGGTCCAAGATCGGCGACGATCCAACGGTTGCGATCGATCCAAGCCATGATCCCGATCGGCCATGACCAATCTCGGACCGTGGTAATCGGTCCGATCGGTGACGATCCAACGGTTGCGATCGATCCAAGCCCTTATTCCGATCGGTCACGATCGATTTTGGACCGATCGCTATTTAACATAATTAATTTTTTTAAATATATTACGACACAAAGGGTTGCGTGGTAATTTTTTAATATGATAATTATATATATAAAAAATTAATTTTAATTATTATAATTACGACGCAACAAGTGCGTCGCTATATTAAAACATAATTTCCTTAATTAATTTTTTAGTTCATTACGTCGCTAATGCGTCGCTATTTAACATAATTAATTTTTTAAAACATTGCAACGCACTGTGTTATGTCGCAATTATTTTTTTTCATATTTATACTTTATAAAATTTAATTTTATTTAAAATAATTGCGACGCATTTATTACGTCGTTAAATTTAAAAATAATTTTAATTTATTTTCTAGTTTCTTGCGTCGCTATTTAAAATATTTAATTTTTTTTCAAAACATTGCGACGCACTAAATGCGTCGCAATATTTTTTTTGAAATATACTTTAAAAACTTTAATTTCATTTAAATTATTTGCGACGTAATTGATGCGTTGCTAAATTAAAAATAATTTTTCTAATTTCTTGTTTATTACGTCGCTAATGCGTCGCTATTTAATATATTTAATTCTTTTAAAATATTGCGATGCACTGTGTTGCGTCGCAATGTTTTTTTCAGATATTTAAATTTTATAAAATTTAATTTCATTTAAATTATTTGCGACGCAATTGGTGCGTCGCTAAATTAAAATAATTTTTCTAATTTTCTTATTTATTGCGTCGCTATTTAATATATTTAATTCTTTTAAAAACATTGCGACGCACTGTGTTGCATCGCAATATTTTTTTCAGATATTTAAATTTTATAAAATTTAATTTCATTTAAATTATTTGCGACGCAATTGGTGCGTCGCTAAATTAAAAATAATTTTTCTAATTTTCTATTTTATTGCGTCGCTAATGCGTCGCTATTTAACATATTTAATTCTGTTCAAAACATTGCGACGCACTGAGGTGCGTCGCAATATTTTTTTTGATATTTAAATTTTATAAAAATTAATTTAAAAATATTGCGACGCATTATTTACGTCATAATATTAAAATATTAATTTTTTTTTATTTTTTGGTTAATTGAGTCGCTAATGCGTCGCTAATTGCGTCGCAATATTTTGTTGTCACAGTCGCAAAGTAGTCGCAATTTAGCGACGCAATTATGCATCGCTAAACTTGCGTCGCTATTTCAGTATTTTCTTGTAGTGAATGGCGAAGTGGATAAAAACTCCTTTAACTCCTCGAAGGCTTTCTGGCATTCCTTCATCCACTCAAAGCCATTGACCTTGCGCAACGCCTTGAAAAAAGGCAGACACCTCTCTACCGACTTGGACAGGAAGCGACTCAAGGCTGCTACTCTCCGGTCAGGCGCTACACCTCCTTCTTATTAGCTGGGGACCTCATGTTCAAGATAGCTCAGATCTTGTCAAGGTCGCCTCGATCCCCCACCGCATCACCATGAAGCCCAAGAACTTGCCTGCTGTAACCCCGAAGGCGCACTTGCGGGAGTTCAACCTCATCTGGTACCATTGGAGATTGCCAAAGGTCTCCGCAAGGTCGGCAACATGGTCAGTGGTACGGATACTCTTAGTCAGTATGTCATCCACGTATACCTTCATATTGCATTCAATTTGGTCCTCGAAGACCTTATTCATTAGCCTCTGATAGGTGGCCCCTGCGTTCTTCAATCCAAATGGCATCACCTTGTAGCAATATATCCTCTTCTCGGTCACAAATGAGGTAGCTTCTTCGTCCGCTTGATCCATCTTGATCTGGTTGTACCTCGAGAAGGCGTCCATGAAGCTGAGGGTCTCATGGCCGGATGTGGCATCCATCAGCTGGTCAATACGGGGCAATGGGAAGCTGTCCTTGGAGCACGCCATATTAAGATCAGTAAAGTCCACGCACATCCTCCAGCTCCCACTAGCCTTGCAGACCATCACGATGTTGGCTAGCCAGTCAGGGTAGTGGACTTCTCGGATGTGGCCAGCAGCCATTAGTTTGTGAACCTCCTCATCAATGGCCTTCTGGTGGTCAGGGGCGAAGCTCTTCTTCTTCTGCCGGATGGGCCGGCATTCTGACTTGATGTTGAGCCGATGGGTGATTACCTCTTCGGGGATACTCGGCATGTCGGATGTCGACCATGCAAAGATGTCAGAGTTGACCTGCAGAAAAGCTAGAAGCTAGTCGCGCGCCTCCTCAGGAAGTAGGGCTCCAATCTGGACCACCCTCGTCGGGTCCTTCCCTAGCGAGAAGGTTAGCAGGTGCTTGGCTGGCTCCCCTCTCCTCTCTAAGTCATGGGGGTCGAGCAATTCTGGTGCAAGCGCAGACACCACTCCCTGCAGGCTGGGGGCCATACGGTAGCAAAGCGGTAGCGGGCCTTGCTCCCCCCGCATCTCCCCAACTCCGTTACTGGTAGGAAACCTCACAAGCAGCCTTTTAGTGGAGATGACGCATCTAGAAGGTTCAGACCGGGTCTCCCAAGGATGACATTGTAGGCCAGGGGAACATGGATGACCAGAAAGTTCATGAAAACCATACTCTGACATGGTGGAGTCCCGATCGTGACGGGGAGAGTGATCTCCCCTTCAACTCTTACATAATCTTCAATAAAACCCATCAAGGGTGCGGTGACGGGCCGAAGGGAGCCAGGAGATAAGCTCATCCGAACAAATGCATTGTAACTCAAAACATCCACAGAGCTCCCACTATCAATCAGAATTCTTTTTACAGGATGCTTAGCGATCGTTATAGATACGACGACGCTATCATCATTCTTATTAACCACCCCCTCTAGATCCCTTTTAGAGAAGGGAATTACAAAATCTAGCTCCTTCTCCCATGACCTCTTGGATGTGCCGCCTTTCCCCCAGGAGATCATTGCCATCGTCTTCTCGGTTGGGGCATTATCGATGCTGGCCATTGGAGGCAGGGGTGTCGACGGACTGGGTGCACTCAGGTTGCCCCTCTGAACAAACTTTCCCAGGTGGCCATGCTGGATGAGGTCCTCTATCGCCTTCTTCAGCTGGCGACAGTTGTCAGTATCGTGGTCGTGGTCCCGGTGGAAGCGGCAATACAGATTTTTGTTGTGGGGGGTCTTCGGGTTCAACAGAGGAGGGCGCTAAAGATACGGCTCGCCCTCGATTTCCAGCAAGATGTGAGATATCGGGGCGACCAGGGGAGTGAACGGACCGTCCCTGGGAGCAAAAGTTTAGGGACAATCAGCTAGTTGGCGGGGAGGCTCTGGCCTCTTGGGACGAGCCTCAGCAGGCTCGAGATGAGTCTGCTTCTTGGCTGAGCTCCCATCTACCTTGCGCCGAGAGGAGTCAGCCTCATCAGCACTGATGTACTTCTGTGCCCGGCTCAAGAGTTCGGTGTAGGAGCCGGGCGGCTTCTTATCGAAGGAGTAAGCAAAACAGAAGGGGCGAAGCCCTCGCTTCAAGGCCAAAGTGGCCACAGAGTCCTATAGGTTGTAGACCTTAAGGGCTGCTTTCTTAAATCGGGCAACAAAGTCCCGCAAGGACTCGCCGCTCTTCTACTGAACGAAAAACAGGCTATCCACCACTCGGGGAATCTTCCGGCAAGCATCAAAAATGGGCCAAGAAGGCCCTCTCCAGCTAACGGAAGGAGATGATGCTCCGCGGCAGCAGGCGGGAGTACCATGCTCGGGCTGCCTTCCTTAAGGTGGCGGGGAAGGCGATACAGAGCAAGGAGTCAGTTGTCCCTTGGACCTGCATGAGAACCTTGTAGCTTTCCAGATGGTCCAGAGGATCGATGGTCCTATCGTACGGGTCCAACTAAGGGAGGTGGAACCGGGTTGAGATTGGCTCCTCCATGATACGGTGGGACAGCGGTGGCCGACTGTCATAATTCGCCTCCGACGGATTGGTGATCTTGCGGCTGAGCTCCTCCAGCCACTGGTTGTACTCATCTAGCCGGCGCTCGGCCTGGCGAGCTATTCGGCCATCAAAGGACCCCTCCCTTGAAGATTCTGAGGACAGAGAGGAGTGACGACGGTGCAGACAGGTGCACTCCGCCTCCCTCCCATGCCGCCGCTTGGGAGAAGCACTGGCATGGCGAGAAGGAGATCGAGGCCTCTTAGAGGCTTCTCGGCGATGATGCCTGGGCAAAGCGCAGTGGTGACGAACCTCCCAAACGGGAGACCTCCCCTGGGAGGAGTGCTGGCTGGGTTGAACCACCACCGGAACCGATGAGGGTGGCTCCGGCTGCCGTGGCGCAGCGGCCGGCTGCTGTTGCAGGACATGGACTGCCGCTACTAGCGACTAAACCTGTACGGTGAGGGCAACAATTCGATCATCTTGGTGCTGCTGCTGCTGCGGTGGTGGCGATGGCGGTGTGGGAACGCTGGCCTGGGGAGCGAGGGGACCGGCCTCTGGCAGGTCAGTCCTCGGGCGATGCCCCCCAGTGTGGCTGGTGGAAACCTCCTGCACTCGCATCATCACCATCTTCTTGAGTACTCAGAGGAAAAGAATCTACAGCTGACTGGTTCGAAACTGTCCCTTTCTCTCACCCCCTACCTGGCGCGCCAATCTATTGACGCCAAGTCACCTTTCTCCAACGTCAGGGAACAGAGGTCCTTCTCCTCGAAGAGCTCCTGCAAGAAAGTCCCCGGAGACTGGTTGTACTGGTGGGGACCCTTCGACGCTCAAGTAAGCAACTCGGGAACAGCTAATAAAAGAACTATCAGAAAAGATAGTTAGAGAGCTTGAGTTCAGATCCCCCTCATCGTTGTGAGTGTGGGCTTTTATACCTGTCCGATGATCCTTTCCCACTTCCAGAAGGTGGTTTATTTCGAGGTGCCATTGTTCGGTAGCGGACGGGTGGCTGAGCTGACAGTGACAGGTCGCAACCGACACTGAGCATATCATAGGTGTCTTGCTCCGCTAGCCGCCTGTCAGGTGCAGCTCCATCGGTGGCAGGTGAGCCCAGTCGTATCAGGCGTGTGCCGTTACGGGTTGTGGCCATGAGCTGTTGCAGATAGGTAGTGGGCCACGTGGCTGCCGCAGGCTGTTGGTGGGCCATGTGGGTGTGTCAGTTGACACAAGGTGGTGGGACATGAGGTCCGAGGCTAGGGGGGCTAAGGCCCGAGGCCGAGGGGACGCCAAGTCCGAGGTCGAGGCTGAGGGGACGCCGGGTTCAAGGCCGAGGGGACGCCGGGTCCGAGGTCGAGGCCGAGGGGACGTCGGGTCCGAAGTCGAGGCCAAGGGGACATCGGGTCCAAGGCCGAGGGGACGCCGAATCCGAGGTCGAAACCGAGGGGACGCCGGGTTCGAGGTCGAAGCCGAGGGGATATCGGGTCCGAGGTCGAAGCCGAGGGGACGTCGAATCCGAGAGGGCCCCGAGGGCCAAGGGAGGAACCTGGAGGCCAAGGGGGGAACCAGAGGCTGAGAGGGGCTCCGTCAGTTACTTTTCTGTTAACCCTAACGAGGTCTGATCAGCCACATTAGAGTTCTATCTTACAATAGTAAATAAAATAGTTATTATTTAATTAGATGCCAGTATTTTTTTTTCAAGAATTTTAGTAGAAAGATTTAAATTTAAGATCATACACAATAGGTATATATCATCGTTCAACCTTATCTTATTTATCATCAGAAAGAAAATATTATTTTTTTACTTTTATTAAGTAATAGTTTGAATGAGAGGAGATTCAAATTAATAAGTTTAGAAAATAGTGATGTTAATTTCAAAGTGAGGAACTGAGGATCCATCTTGCTCCGCTTAGATCGGACAAAATTTTTTACCTTTTATAAAATTAAAGATAAAATTAAAATTATTTTTATCTTTATTGATAAAGATAAAATAAAAATAAAAATAAATATTTTCTCATCTTTTATCCGTTAGCTCTATACCTACTATTCTTATATATTTATATATATATTCCGAATCTTAATTTTTTTTCTTTCATTATTTTTATTTTTTATTTCAGCTATATTATTAATTGCTTAATTTTACCGAAAAACACTCTGTGACGATGGAAATTAGGGTCCCGAATGTCTCTTCTCCCTGTTGGCTAATGACGGCCACTATTTATATCGCAAAGACGAAAAGAGATAGACCTCTCCATATGGCCTCAGCGCAAAAGTCAAAACAATAAGATGCCGTCCCGGACCGGAAAGCAAAGTCCAAGCCTTTTTTCTACGCACAACCCAATAGTCTTTTGGTTAGGTGCCAAATTAACCAAATGGTAAAGAATTTTCCACATAATAAATATTTTTTAATCATTTTTAACTTTTTTCTATAGTTAACAAAATAGAATCGAACCTATATATTGAGTTGATTGAACCGAAATTCAAAAGTTAAGCTAATCCGATTCTAACATAAAATTAAATATATAAATACTTCAAAATAATTTGATCAACTTGTTTAATTTACCTATGAACCCGACCAATATAACTTGAACAGAATGAAATCATAAATTTTATTATATTAATTTTAATTTTTTATTAAAATTAATTTTATTAATATAAATATAAATATAAATATAAATTAATATATAAATAATTCAAAATAATTCAATTAACACGTTCAATTTACCATGAACCCAACAATCTAACTCGAACCGAATCAAATCATAAATTCTATTATCATATTAATTTTAATTTTTTTATTAAAAATTAATTTTTATTAATATAAATATATTTTATATTAAAATAATTGATCGTTCGAGTGAAAATCAGTCGGTACCTCTTGACCTCACACGCACCAAACAGCCGTTTCCACCAAACGAAGCCGGCAACAGCAAACCTAAAAGGTCCTTGAACCGTACACGTGTCCTGCATCCGAAAGCAAGGAATGCTGCATTCTGTTAACAAAATCACACCGCGTCCAGTAATAGAAAATTCCAGAAAAAAAAAGTCTTGCCCAAAAACGCCTGTCCAAACTACAATGCACCCTCGCAATACTAAACATCAACCACACTCTCAAATAAGACAAAAACTACAACGCCCTTCTTGGCTTCTTGTCCCGAACTAAAAATTGGTACTAATCCGTTGAATGGACTCTGATTATAAGTGTAAGTAGAATTGATTCTAGATCTGAAACCGATTCTTTTCAAAATAATTCACACTTTAGAACATTCCGGTTAAAATAATCTTATAATTTATAATCTAATAGATTTTGTTGATATTATTAGATGAGTATTATTAACCGAATCAACGTATAGTTTATGAATCTTAAAGAAAGTTTAAGAATTAATAAAAGAAAAATCGATTCCATCCTTTCCTCTCGTAAATTAATTTTATTTAGAATGGAATTGATATGATTTGAGTTCTAAAATTTTAGACCGACCGATTCTAGATTCCCGCGAGGGGCCGGTCCTATCCGGTTCACACTCACCCTTATTTCATTGAACCGCGAAGCGCGAACAAATGTGATCCGGAGGAACACCTCAAGCGGTAAGACACTCCAGCGTCCTCTTCCGTCTCCTCCATTTAAACCCGGTCCGCATTCCTGACTTCGCAAAAGCCCCAGCCATGGCCTCCACCTCGTCTCGCCCTAATCTCCTCCTCCTCCCTTCCCTCTCCTCCCTCCTCTTCCTTCTTCTCGCCGGCGGCGGAGCCGCCACGTTTGAGGCGGCGCCGACGTCGCCGTCGAACGGGACGACGGTGTACGAGCTGTTGCCGCTGTACGGCCTGCCGCCGGGGCTCCTGCCGGACACGGTGAAGTCCTTCGAGCTCGCTGGGGACGGCCGCTTCGTGGTGGAGCTGGAGGGCCCCTGCTACGTGGAGTTCGAATACCTGGTCTATTACGAGACCCGGATCAGCGGCGTCGTCAAGTACGGCAGCATCGAGGACCTCCAGGGCATCCAGGTCCGCCGATTTTTGCTCTGGTTTGACGTCGACTCCATCAAGGTCGATCTCCCGCCCTCCGATTTCATTTACTTCCAGGTCGGCTGGATTACCAAGAAGCTCAACGTCGGCCAGTTCGAGACCGTCCATTCTTGCCAGGACAACAGGCTGGCCACCCGAGTGAGGAGGGCCGCTGATAATTTTCTTCAGGTATAAGGTTTTTTATTCGTGCCTTCACTGCGTGGGTTGGATTTTGGAAGGGAGAAAGGAAAAAATGTTGGGGAGTTCTTTTTTTTTTTCTTTAATAATGCTGGTTCTTGCTGATGATTCTGAGGTTTTGGAACCAAAAAATGGGATTCTAGATTGGGTACTGATGCTTGCTTATTTCATTCTGATTTGAGATGATGGATTTTGCTTAATGTGTGCAATGGCTGCTCGGATTTGGCTTACTAGTTAGATTGAGGAGTACAGGATATCTTTTTATGCCTTTCTGCAAGGGAGAAAATTTTGTGGTTATTCTTTACTGTTTTTTTTGGTAGAGGGGGGGGAGGGGGAAGGTACTTAGTGGTTTTAATGTTGAGGACTCATGGAAGATTAAGGAATAATTTTGTGACTTAGGTGGGGAATGAAAGAAAAATCCATGGAAGTGTTAAGGTAAAAATAGGATGTGCCTGAAATTATCATGATGTGGTCTTTTCTCTCATATCAGCTTTTTTAGTGCTTGGATTGAAGGCCACATGAATGATCAGGAACAAGAGGTGCGGTGGTGTTCTAGTTTAGACTGTGTCTAATCATGTTCTTAAATTAATCAGGACTTATGGAAGCACTACAAAACATTAAACTGTCTGATCCTTGCATGCCTTGAAAAAGAAGAGTCTTTGCACAAAGATTAAAATATTGTATAAATGTATGTGTTTTTCCTGTATTTTGATTTCTTTTTTTTTCCAAAATTTAAATATATCTTTTTCTAAGAAAATATTGCAAATTGATCATGTAAGGAGCAATATTTAATGTGGTCTCCTTGGGAGTAGTCTAGTGATGAGTGCTGTACTTTTTCATGTTTATCTTTAGTTGTGCTTTATATCACTGCTGCCATGACATCTTGTTGGGAAAGGTTTCAGTATGCTGCACACACTGAAGCATGGTGGACATTTCCCTTCCTAAAAAAAAATGTTTGTTGCTAATTGAGAAACCATGAATGGGATGAAGTAAATTTTATCTTAGATGGTTCCGAGGCATTAAGGATGTAGCTTGTGACATTTTGCTTGAGATATTAGGACATGTTAGTCGAGCACCTTGCTTAATGTTAAGACTGGTAGAAAAGTAAAATTTTAACCTGTTTAACATAAACTGCATATATGTGGCCAATCCAAACAATGAAATTGTGTTTAAAAATGGAAAGCTAGGAGGCAATGCAAGATAAGGTTGAAGAGAGAATTTACATGAGATGGCAATTACCAGAATATGTTGAGCATGCTCATTGTAACTTTTATTCCCTCTTGAACTTGATCTTGCCAATTTAAACGAGGACTATAACATAGTAAAAACACTTTCTTGACATCTTTCTTTGTACATATAAAAAGTAAGCACATTGTTAAACAAATTAAATAGAAACTGATGATCAAATTCCATGCATCAATATGTATTAACCTCATATCTATTAGTGTTTATGATAGCATATCAATTGAAAGTTTGAAATAAAATATGTTGCATCTAAAGACCTCACTTTCTTACCAAATGTCTGTTTTGTAAAATCTGCCTCCTTAAAGGCAATTTGTGATTTGGAGTTCTAAACGTGTCGAGAGCAAGGAGTACTTTGTATCAGTTGGCCTTGGCTGCATAAGCTATGGCCTACTAGGCCATCATGCCATCCCGGTTTCGGGCTTTATTGGCGTGGCTGCGACACCTGGGGGAAAGAGGGGGAGGGGGACTAGCATGGCCCATAGGCCCAACCGACTTCCTTCATGACTTGGCTTATATATATATATATATATCAGCCTGACTCATTTGTGCCATCGTGCTGTACCTGGCGCGACACAAAGATATATATATATATATATATATATATATATATATATATATATATATATATATATATATATATATATATATTAGCCTGACTCATTTGTGCCATCGTGCTATACCTAGCACGACCCGCTTTGTGCTAGGTTGGGCCGAGCCAGAGCTGCTTAGTTCGTTTGACACCTCTAGCCGGGTTTTTCCTTAAAAACTTTCCATTTCTTTGGTGAATATGATAATATCTTTAATGAATTATTAGAACCCATTAATTCACATTTTTCTAAGATCTTTACTTTCTATTACGAAGTCAATAATGGAAATACCTTATCTTATAAGGAATTTGAGGAATTTTTTATTGATCTATTGAAAAATGCGGTTATGCGTAGACAAAGAATCACGGATTTAATTAAAAGATATACCCTAAGTCAAGGCTCTACCTCCTGATTGGCTTGTCTCCCCAAACAAGAAGCGGGAAACAGCTTCCGAGGAGAAAATGATCCAATTTGAAGTTGTTGATGTTTATACCGATCGATCATAGAATAGAAATTCTGATTCATTCAGATCAAGCTTCTTTCCTATTAATAAGTTCTTCTCAGATACTAGAAAATGATTCAGTTCTAGAGCCAAAGATTGTAGTTCTCGAACGAGCAATTGAAAAGATTCTAAAGCATCCTTGGGTATGTTGTTGCTAGCAAATACCGTTGTTTTTAGTTTTGAATCTTCCAAATCATTCCCGTAGTAGATTCGGACCGATATCCTTTGCTTGATGAGAAAATGGGTCAGATATTATAGGATCAACAAACCTACGAGACTTAAGAATGATGGAAAATCCAAATTAGGGATTTGCTGGGTCCCTTAGGGACTATTGTCCCTAAAATAGCAAAAATAAAACTTCCATGGAAGAGAAGCAAATGCAATGCTTTCAGAAAAATTCTCGTAGAACTGAGAATGAAGTTTTCATTTTGTACATGTCAAGTCATGAATTAGTAACCACATCCAATCTCCAAAAAAGTTCCAATACAACCTCGTAAAGCAGCTTTTGCTAAACCTGAATGATTTCTTGAAAACTTGCTTCTCCAATAATCCAAATGCTGAGTCAATTGATGTTTGTAAAAATTTGAAATTAAAGAAAAGAAGTGTTTTTAAAAATGCTTCTTAGGCATGGCATATCTCATTGAATCAGTCTTTTTTGCCACTTCGCGTATAATGGGAATCGAACTCAATTCTTACATGACTCTTTTTGGTGTTTCTTTTCCCCATAGAGATATTGAATAGAACAAGTCGTTTTTTAGTACTACTATGGTTTTGAACCGAGATGCTCTAGCACTCTCTAAAAGAGACACAATGTATCCTATAACGAATGCATTCAATTTTTGATTTCAATTTTGTAATGGGACCCTTTTTTATGATATTTGCTCTGAGAGGGCTTAGTTGATCATGATTTATGTTCCATCTTTCTCTTCCTTTTTGTTTGTTTGGGAAAGATTTCTATTGATTCTTTTTTTATCAAGATGTATGGATCTATGTGCCTATATAGATTTTATTCATGGATTTATGAAAATGTGCAAAAGCTATACCAAGAACTAAAACATCAAGATCAAACTGCACGAAACAAAACAGTTAGACAGAAGGCATATCTGTATTGCTCAAAAAAAAAAAAAAAAAAAAAAAGAGCAAGAGGAATCAGAGAAAGACACTCAAAGAACACACATACACCATTTGATTTCTTCTTTACCTCCAACTCGAACACAAAACCCCAATATAATACACAATCTATTGAGTTATAGAGAAGGTCTCTAGTACATATATTGCAGATGGAATGTTGTGTTGGCTGACAAGGCCATGGACCGGTTGTGCATTGAACTGATTCTATTAACTTCTTTTGACATTTAAATTTAATGATTGAAATGGCATTCAAATTAGCAATAAATGGGCCAAAATTAAATACATGGAATACAAATTACCATTTAGAGCAAGAGATTTCCTGGATGGATTTCTTTGGGGGCTTCTCCAAAGGGTGGAGAAATAAATAATAATGTCCAACACAACCTGATTAAAGTGAATGAAGTGATGATGAAGTTGTTAGCTGTTACTCAATTATCAAAAATCATTGAGATTCAAATGAAAATTTTAGACAAAGTTATGACTGAGATGCATGATTGGAAATGTCAAGCAGCAACAAGAGCTTATGTCTAGAAGACTAGTGTAGCCATCGTAAGGATACATGGTAGCACTCAGTATGATACTTTAGGCATATGTACATGTAAGAAAGGTTATGAAGGGCATGGTGTAAGGTATACTTCCAAAAGCTATTTGGGATGGGTTGGAAGCATGCATTACATTCTATGAATGACTGCATTACAGGATGTGAATATAAGTTGAAAATTAAAGAGAAGGTCCAAGACTTGCTGACTATGTTGATACTGGTTTTCTGGTTTGCCTTCACTTCTAATTCTTTTACTGTATTTTTGGAAGTAATTTCAGTTCTATTAATTCATGTGCATGCCATATTTGAATCATTTCTTTTTCTTTCTTTTTTTTATTGCCATATGCAAAGTTGCTTCCATCTGACAACCTTAACGATGCAATTGTCCGTACACATGTTTTCTATCTACTGCTTTCAAACCATTTCTGTCGTTTGATTTGTGCATCTATTGTATGATTAAATGATGTTTCTTCTCTGAAGTTCAGGTAGGGCTGTATCTGTTATAAGAAGTGTGCTTTGCTTCCATCTGGGGTGCTTTAAGAGCAATATCATTTTCGTTTTTTCTCTTCTGAGTGAATGCATGCTAGTTATTTAAACAATACAAATGCTTCTTCTATATCTCAGAGCTTCCTCATTCCTCAACTTTAGTGGACAAGTGATGTAAACCATATGCACCAGCAACTGGCATGTGAAAAGGTAATTTCCTACGATGCTGCTTTATTTTTAGTCAACCTTTTCTTATAACTTCTTGCAACCTAGGTTTGATCATGGTTGCAATTTTAATTTCAATACTGCAGTTGTCTTAAAAAGGACCGAATCTTTTGACAACACAAATGGTAGATTAGGTACTTTAGAGCCTTGTTTTCTCTATGTGAGCAAGGCTACGAAGGGTTGTTCAGTCCTAGAGAACAGTGCCATTTTCAGCCAATAGGATTAATTTAACTAAACCTTGGAATTAAACCTTGGGAGATTTAAGTTATGCCCAACAAAAGTTTCCATGCAGCCTACATTCATTTGCCTGGTTGGCTTTGTGAAACGCATCAGTGTTATTTGGTTTATCTACTTATCGGAAGAATCCTTCTTCCCAATCTCGCCACGTGACTTACATCCAGATTTTTGTACGTTTCTCCTAGCTGGAAACAATTCTTCCACACAACCAGAGCTCTCTTGCAAATGGAGCCTTCTTTCACCGTTTATTATCTGGTTCCAATTTCTACTTTGGAAGAAATAAACTTCCAATGATTTTGATTTGTATTTCCATGCTTGAAATCTCTGCCTCAAATTTATCATCTGTGGTTTGCTCTTGTTCTTGTGTCATCTTTGCTGCACAATTTCAGATTGATAAGGCGTTGCTAGATGCTGCGTCCAAAAAAAAAAAAAAGGGGTCAAAAAGAAAGGTAGTTACGAAACTAGCTTACTATCTTCCAAGGAATGTGATTTTGCCTGGTACTGAAGAATATCATCCGGATTATGCATATGTGCAGTCAACCATACTAACATACATTATAAGTGTTTTCAAACTTGGCATACTTGAAGAATTGCTTTATTGAAACAATGTAACTTTAGCTACGTCACCTGTCTTTTGCATGGATGAACTTGGTCCTCTTATAAGCATGATTTTGAGATTTTATTCTAACTTATTATAGACATTGTGCACGTAAGAACCTTGTCAATTAAGGGTTTGGTAAACCACTCGGGAAAGGTAAAGTCTTGATGAACTAGAATTCTGTTGGTTATACATGGTATTTGGTTATTTTAAGTGGAATAAGAATAATTAGGGTTTAAAGCAGATTTTAGAAAGCACAGATGAATATGAAGGTTCTAATGGGTTTTTGTTCTTTGTATTTAAATGTAAAATCAAAGTCCTTATTGAATGAGATATCCTCTGTTCTGCTGATGTTTTATTTCTCTGAAAATCTTCATCCAGTTTTACAAACTAAAAACGAGTGTAAAGGCTTCCGGCACACCTCAGCCCCATATATCATGATCTGAAACCATGAAGATATACTGAGACAATTACTTAAATTTTTTTCTGCAAGATATGATGAATGATACTGGCAGATGCTGTATAAGCGGCTGCTTGAATTTGTTTGCTGCTGTTAAATGCTGTCAATGGCTGCACAATTGTTGAATTTTGTTATCTTCTAATTATCGTGCAACATACTGATGTCTGACTTGGTGAAATTTCAACCTGCAGTTCCAGATTTCCGTGAGAGATGAGAAGTATGCTGGTCACAGAATAGATAAATCTAGAGAGCAGTCATTGGTGGTTGGTAGAATTGAGGCACTGTATGATATCTTTCTCAAGTCTTGGGTTTGCCGGCCAAGGAACTTGTACTATTCTGCTATATTTCAAGTCTAATCACAAAAACCTTATTGTGGCTTTTCAATATACATAGTAAGAAACATCATTTATGAGCCCTTTGCAAATTGGATTTAGTTGCATATTTTGGCTTCCTCTTTGTTTAACCTCAAAGCATACCATTCATGGTGCTTCAGTGCAACTGTCTTGCTGTACTTTGATCTGCTTGCGTTCAGGTCCTTGCCTGTGTTGATTAGTTTACATATGATCCTGTGGGCCCTTCGTGAATTGCTAAATTCCATATCCTGTCGTTAAGAACTTAAAATGACCGAGTTCTGGGCTGCTCGACTTCCCTTGAACCTATGTATCTATTGCTTCAAAAGCATTGGTGTAACTTTAGTATTGGGTCTGAGGGTGTCTTTAATTTCTGAAATGGTCTGGTTATCATAAATCATGGTTGTCTCAGACCATTTCTGCAGGAAATCTTGCAGCAATGGGTATGTTTGCCCTTGGTTGGATGTAAGGGACATTTCTATTGCTTTCTTTTTGTTAAGTGGCCTACGCATGTAAGATGACTTTGAAAGAGGGATTATGGATACCACCAACAAATGATATGCCAAGCAGTCGGTATATGTGGTGAAGCTTCAGCTTGATTGCCATCATCAACCCCCCGAGTTTCTCTTGCAGGGTTCTCCTGCCCGAGTTGATATTCTCCAGCTTAAATCCTCTCTGTCATCGTGAAATCTTTTTTCATGTCCGTCCATCAGGAAAGTTGCCTAAATGGACAAGTTTTACCTAGTGCCTGCTGGCAAACTTGCCATGTTGGTCGGGGATTGATCTCATTTGTCTCCACTAGTTGTGCTACCTTGCCTTGCCAAAAAAAAAAAAAAAAAAACCAAACAAGAGCAAGCTTAGCTCATTTATTGAGTTTGAATTAGCTTACCTAAATTTGAGCTCGAATTATTTCATCAGAAAAACGTGAGAGATTAAGGTTTTTTTTAAGAATTTACTATTATAATTTTATCATTTCAACAATTAATACCATTACAATGCTATTCTATATTAGTTCATGATAAATGAAATAAAAAAACTAATGACTTTATATTATATAAATAATATGAACTATAAAGCTATTATAAATCTATATTAAGTTAAATCATAGATTTAACTTGATTTATTGATTAATTGAGCAAGATGGCTCAGGTCAAAGGTCAAAGGTCAGAGTTGCCTCCAATGGCTTTATAAGAGTTTTTTTTTTTGGATTAAATGAGTTAAGTAGGTTAAAAAAACTTTTATTTTTTTTTTTTTTTTTTTTTGAAAAAAAAAGAGTTGGTCAAGGTGCTGAAATGAGTGGTCAGAAAGAAGAAGAATACATAAGTAGCATGGAATAAATGTTTCATCTTGTTACCCAACCAAACACAGCCTTTGCATGTGCAATTCACAAGGGACATCTTATAATGACTTATATCTATCAATGGAGGAACTTATGTCCTTGAATCAGATAAGAATGAAAGAACTTTGAGCCAGAGGGGATCCAAGTCTGAACCTAAAATCTAAGCTGCGTGCGCGCAATCTACACCGCTTGCTTGCGTGCATAAAGACCTTTTCTATCGACATACCAATTGCATTTAAGAACTAACCGTCGTCCATAACATATATTTTCATATCTTATATATTTGGTCACAATCATCATCATTATTTCGTCACAGTTATTTACCAAGATGTTAGACTTCTCATTAATGGGCAACCAACACCATCCTGTATCCGAATGGCGAAGGCGGGCGCGTGACATTTCTAACACTAGAAGCAACCAACACGCATTCCCGAAGAATCGCGGCTAAAACAATGGGCAACGAATTACCGGAGAGGAGGGAGATCGAGCAATGAACCACGTATCAAAGAGAGGAGGATTGCAGCTTTCCCACCCTTGTGCTCCTTTCTAATCCATGAGATATTGTAGAAGGGTCTCACTTCAAGATTTTATGGTGGCATATTTAATCTTTTCTTGATAAGAATATTAAAAGATTTTAAATATTTATGTAAAATTAAAAAATAAAATAATATTTTTTAAATAATTGAAATAAAATTTCAAATTACATATTAAGGCCTATACGTAGAATTAAGGTATCATACAGTGAGATGGGATTCTGAAGTCTTTTGGGCCGATGCTGTTAGAGAAAACTGTACGGGGAATCTGGATTTGAGGCGTGAATGAACACTTTCCTTTTAGTGTTTATTTGCCCCCACTAAAGATTGCAAATGGGAATCCGCAAAAACACTTCAGGATACAACAAATCCAAGATTATTGTTTGCAAGCAATAATCTTCTGTTGAGAAGATCCTTATCTTTATAGAGAATTAAAACGGTCAGAATTTGAATGGTTGTATTCAAGAGATACGTCTTTTGGGCGTAACCAAAATTATTTAAAAAAAGAACCACAGAAATTAACTGCAAAAATTAAATTCAGCTTGATTGACTTTCATGCCCAAGATGCCCAAGTGCCCATCTTTGACTTTAAATATATATTATAGGCCCAAGTTATTTAGGCCCAACTCATCCACAAGAGAAAGAGTCCACCAATATATATAAATAGTATCCAATTCTCTAGTTATTCCATGTGGGACTAATCTCATTCACATCCTTCACACAAACTACACTTACAATCCCCCACTTAGTTTGTGTGAACTCGGAATAGTCATAGACATAGCTAAACGCATACTTAAAGGTAACTTTCGTTTTAAACCTTTAGTTAGTGTAAGTAATTCAAGACATTAGCAAAATCACAAGTGGCCCAAGCTTAAACTGTGATTCTTTCCGCTAAATCGGAATTGACACACACGCATCGCTACATATGACTTTTTAAAGTAGTTCTCATAATAATCAGCACTATTAAGGCCATGTGCTACATCCTGATTTCATGAACATTTACAAAGTTTTATTTACTTTGCTAGAAGCGGCACCACTCCTCATGCTCATATAGGTGAAATAATTTCATTAAGAGTGTTTGTATTACACTCACCCTCTTATAATCATGGTACTAACTTGCTAACTAGCAAGACCTAGCACTCAAACCCTTATCATTAACTTGTTATTACCCATTAAACTTCTAACTTAGTGTTAATGCTAATATAGAAGTTGGGTTCCCACTAAGGATAAGTTTAGTTGAAGGATTGTAAACCCATTTCAGCAGCAGTACTCCTTACTAAGTCTCTTGCGAGAGCTTTAGTAAACGGATCTGCTAGATTTTTACAAGACCTCACATAGGTAATAGTTATTATACCATCAGTGATTAATTGTCTCACATATTCATGCCTTAGACTTATATGCCTTGACTTCCCATTATATATCTTATTGAGCGCTCTTGACATAGTAGCTTGACTATCGCAATGCAAGGAAATAGATGGCATCGGTTGTGGCCACAACTCTATATCTAGTAACAAATTTCTTAGCCATTCAGCTTCCTTGCCTGCTGCTGCTAAGGCAATAAACTCTGACTCCATGGTCGAATGCGTTATACATGTTTGCTTCTTGGAAGCCCAGGAGACAGCACCGCCTCCTAATGTAAATATCCATCCAGAAGTCGACATTTTGTCATGAGTACTTGTTATCCAACTAGCGTCGGAATAACCTTCTAACACAGCTGGAAAGCTATTATAAAACAATCCCAAGTCTTTAGTCCTTTTAAGATATCCAAGAACTCTTGCGATCGCTTTCCAATGCATTACTCCTGGATTTTTAGTGAATCTCGAAAGTTTACAAACTGCAAAAGCTATATCAGGTCTAGTGCAATGCATAGCATACATTAGACTTCCTATAGCACTAGCATACTCGACTTGAGCAACAGCTCTACCAGAATTTTCAGTCAAATGAATAGAAACATCATAAGGAGTGTTTGCCTCCTTAATATATAATGATTAAACTTGGTTAATATTTTCTCAACATAATGAGATTGACAAAGTGCAAAACCCCCACTATGTCTCTTAACTTTGACACCTAAGATCTTATCTACCTCAGCTAAGTCTTTCATTTAAAATTTTGCGGAGAGATAAGCCTTAGTATCATTTACTCCATCCATGTTAGTACCTATTATAAGCATGTCATCAACATAAAGACATATAATTACACCAAAGTTTTCTGTGAATTTAGAATAAATGCATCTATCAGCACCATTATGCTTGAAACCATATTCTAAAATCACCGAATCAAACTTTTCATGCCATTTCTTTGGAGCTTGTTTTAAACCATATAATGATTTTGTTAGCTTACATACTTTATGCTCATTTCCTGGTAGAACAAAACCCTCAGGTTGTTCCATATACACTTCTTCATCTAGATCACCATTCAAGAAAGCTGTATTAACATCCATTTGATGAATACATAAGTTATAAATGGATGCTAATGCAAACAACAATCTTATAGAAGTAATCCGAGCAACAGGAGCATAAGTATCAAAATAGTCAAAGCCCTCTTTTTGCCGAAAACCTTTAGCCACCAACCTTGCTTTGAAGAGATTACCATCTTTTATTTTAAATATCCATTTACATCCAATAGGTTTATAATTAGGAGGTGGATCAACCAAAACCCATGTACCATTTGATAATAAAGAATCCATTTCATCATTTATAGCTTCTTTCCAGAAAGATGAATCTCTTGAAGCCAAAGCTTCATTATACGTCTTAGGAGTTATATCCTCCTCTACATTTAATAAGATAGGAATCTTATTAAGTACATTATTATTTCTATCACCTTCCACAAGAAAAACAATAGCTTGAGAGGAAATGAAATCAGGATCCAATACTTTTTCTTTTCTAGTTCTTTGGCTTCTCCTTATTTCCACTTGTTCTTGAATTTTAGTATTTTTGTTATCAACAAGTAAAGGAGAACTAGAACTAGGAATATTGGTTTCATCCACACCACCTAATAATGATTTAGATGTTGACTTATTCGTGGAATCATCACGAGTTTTATTTTCAAGAAATTGAACATCTCTAGATTCCACAATTACATTAGACTCCAAGTCTAACAACCTATAGGCTTTGGAATTTTCAGCATATCCTACAAATATACTTTTCATAGCTCGTGGCCCTAACTTTGTTCTTTTAGGATCTGGAACTCTATAAAAAGCTAGACAACCCCAAACCCGAATATAACTTAAATTTGGTTTTCTACCATTCCATAATTCGTAAGGGGAAGTCTTTGTAATCTTTGAGGGTATTCTATTATGCACATGGCAAGCACTAAGTAATGCTTCACCCCAAAGGTTCAAGGGAAGCTTAGAACTTAGCAACATTGAATTCACCATATCCACAAGGGTTCTATTCTTTCTCTCAGCCAATCCATTCTGTTGTGGAGTATAAGGAGAAGTTCTTTGATGTATTATTCCATGTTCTTCACAAAAAGAAGTAAATACAGCAGGGAAATATTCTCCACCTCTATCACTTCTAAGTATTTTTATTTTCTTTTCCTTTTGATTTTCGACAATTGATTTATACAATTTAAACTTGTCGAACACTTCATCTTTATGCTTCATAAGATAGACATAGGTATACCTAGAGTAATCATCAATGAATGTGGCGAAATATCTATTTCCTCCTCTAGTCAAATTTCATTTAATTCACATATATCCGAATGAATAATTTGTAAAATTTTAGAATTTCTTTCGGACTTAGGAAATGGTAATTTAGTCATCTTAGCTTGAATGCAAATTTCACACTTATCATGGTTATCATTTTCGTATGTTATGTAACCATTTTTAGCCATAAACTTAAGTGATCTAAAATTTACATGTGCTAAGCGTGAATGCCATAAATTAATTGATGAACCAACCATATAAACAGAAACACTCTTATTATTATTAATAACAACAGAGTTTACAGAAAGTTTGAACATTCCATCACAAGCATATCCCTTCCCAACAAAGACCCCATTCTTTGAGAGGATAAGTTTGTCGGATTCTAAAACAGTCTTGAATCCTCCTTACAAAGCAGATTTGCAGAAATTAAATTCTTCCTAATTTCTGGTACATGAAGAACATTAATTAAAGTTAACTTCTTTCCCTAAGTAAAATGGATTTCGATGGTTCCTTTGCCATGAACTTTGATAGCATTATTATTTCCCATCAACACTTCATGTCCTTGAGCAGCAACTTCATAATTCTTGAATTGATTCTTATCATTGCATATATGAATAGTTGCACCCGAATCAAACCACCAATCATTGGTGTTGTAGACAGAAGCCATATGCACTTCGGTTACCATTGAAATTTTCATTTCAGAAACCATAGCAACAAGATTTTGTAACTCTTTCTCTTGTGCTTAGCCACATTAACTTTGCCACTAGAGCCAGCATGATCATTCTTCATTTTCTTCCAGAATCTGCACTCCTTTTTGAAGTGCCCTTTCTTCTTGCAATAGAAACAAGTCTTATTCTTCTTGGAATCGCTTGAACTTGATTCAGGATTCTTCCTCTTATTTCCAGATTTTTTCCGAATTTATTTCCAGCCTTGTTGACATCAACAAAATTCACTTTGGAATCAGATTCTACTGCAAGCCTTTTACCATCTGAATTCTTGTTTCTTCTTAATTCTGAGATGTTTTTGCAATTGTTCCAAAGTGAAACTTTCAGAAGAATGCAACAACTTCTTCCTATAATCATTCCAAGATGGAGGAAGTTTGGCAATTATAGCCCCTACTTGTAATGGTTCACCAACATCAACTTTCACATCTTTCAATTTGGATACTAGAATTTGTAATTCATGCACTTGATCCAAAACCGAAATATTATCAACCATATTGAATTCAAAAAATTGTAGTGCAAGAAACTTATATGCTCCTTTTTTTGGTGTTGTATTTGAATTCCAAAGCATTCCAGAATTCTCTAGGAGACTGAACCGAAGTGAACAAGTCATATAGACGATCTGAAAGAGTGTTGAGAATGTGTCCTCGGCATAGCAATTCATCCTCTTGACATTTTGAACGTTCCTTCTTAACATCTTCGGTTTCATCAGGAGAAGGGATTGGAATTTGTGGCAAGTTCGGATCTAACACATATCCAACCTTCAAAGCAGTAAGGAAGAACATCATCTTATCCTTCCAACGAGTATAATTAGTGACATCAAAACGATCAAGTTTCATGAAGTCTTGGTTCATGACTTTGAATGCAGAATCAGTTTGGTTTTCCATTGATGAACAAAGGAGATAAACACTAAAAGATTGTTAGAGAAAACTGTAGGGGGAATCTGGATTTGAGGTGTGATGAACACTTTCCTTTTAGTGTTTATTTGCTCCCACTAAAGATTGCAAATGGGAATCCGCAAAAATACTTCAGGATACAACAAATCCAAGATTATTTTTGCAAGCAATAATCTTCTGTTGAGAACATCCTTATCTTTATAGAGAATTTAAAACGGTTAGAATGTGAATGGTTATATCCAAGAGATACATCTTTGGGCGTAACCAATTTTTTTAAAATAAAATTCGGTTACGCCCAAAAGAGTTCCTTTTTTATGTGAATTTTTTTAAATAAAATTCGGTTACGCCCAAAAGATGTATCTCTTGGATACAACCATTCACATTCCGATCGTTTTAAATTCTATAAATATAAGGATGTTCTCAATAGAAGATTATTGCTTGCAAACAATAATCTTGGATTTGTTGTATCCTAAAGTGTTTTTGTGGATTCCCATTTGCAATCTTTAGTGGGAGCAAATAAACACTAAAAGAAAAGTGTTCATTCACACCTCAAATCCAGATTCCTCGTACAGTTTTCTCTAACAGATGCCACTCGGTGTTAAAGTGTGATTTACAATGATTTTTCATTAGTTACAAGTAGCAACACTGAGCGAATAAGGAGATAGAAGAGCACTCAGCACTCTTCCTTAACTATGTCTTCATGCCAAGAGGATATGAATGTAATACATTTCTTTATTATATTAAAGTTTAATTTTGTATGTCTTCATTCTTTCTCTCCCCTTGCATACATAGGTTCCTATCGAAAATTTTTATTCAGCCCACAAAAATTGCTCAGCAGCTCTCTTTTTTTTTAAAAAAAAATCCTAAACTACTCTCTTTTTTTCTCTCCACACCCTCGACCCCATCTCCTGCCCTCCTCCCTTTCTCTCTCTCGGTGCCGCCCTCGTCTCCTTCCTCTCCCTAGCACCGTCCCTTTTTCCTTTCGGCTCCATCTCCTTCTCATTCTTTGGCATCAACTCAACGCCCCCTTCTTCGGCACTGGCTCCCTTTTTGATACCGTTTGATCAAACAGAACCGAACAAAGGGCCTTTGTTCGATCCTGTTTGACCGAAAAAGGCCATCTGTTTGGCTTGTTTGGCCAAACGGTGCCCAAAAGGCAGGAGGAGCGCTGGGGTTAGAGAGGGCCGGTATCAAAGAGTGGAAAGGAGACAGGGGCTGAGGGGCACCGATGCCGAAGAGTGAGGGAGTGTTGAGGAGGAGGGAAGAAGATGGAAGACCGAGAGAGAAGTCGGAAAGGAGGAAGGGCGATACCGAAGAGGAGATATATGAGGAAGGTGGGGGCGAGAGAGGATAGGGGGCTAGAAGATGGAGAGGAGACGAGGGATGGATGGTGTGGAGGAGACGGGTCGGGATAGTTTAGAATTTTTTTAAAAAAAAATAACAAGGGGCTACCGAGGAAAAGTTGCCCAATAGATATTTTCGTCCCTATCCTCTCTTTCTCTCTCCCTCCCGTCGTGGGCGATGAGAGGCGCATCCTCTTTTGAAGTTTTATCATTCATGTCACCCATAAATGAGCCCAACCTGCCCCATTTATTCTGGATTTGAAATGATCAAGTTCACATCACTTACAATCCTAAGTCAAAGATATTTTGATCCAACTACAATAAAAATACACCATCCTATCCAATCCATCAACCACTTCTGGAGCTCAAAACTCTGAGGGATACCAATCTATAATAAATTCCAGACCATACAATTATATTTTATTTATAAAAATGCAGACCACGAAGATAAGATTTTCCACAAGTTATTTGTAAAAAATATTGCTATCAACCCCATATCATATAATTGCAAGTGGTGCATGTTAAATGAATGGGATGGCGAGCAAGATGGGCCTCATCCATCACTCAACCAATACTTTCATGTTAAATGAATGGGATGGCGATATTGCGTGCGGTCCTTCAATTTTTTTTAAAAAAAATATATTACAATGTATTATTGAGGCAGCGACTCCACCAACGAGCTATGCTATATTTTATAATAAAAAGTTTTATTATCCTTTTCCACCCTCTTGGATCTTGGTTGTCACGTTTCCATGAGACTATAAATTGTGTCCGTAGAATATAATCGGATCAAATTAATTTTAAAATATAATAATAAATAAATAAATTTAATTTAGTTAATTAATGAAATTAAAATTTTAAATTTAAATTTAATCTTTATATTACGCGAGTTAAATAGTATAATCTATATATTTTGTTTAATAACGATATAAATGTATAATTCATTTATTTCGTATAATTAATGTAATTTGTTTCGTATTAATTTAATTATAATAATTTATATTTAAAATCATAAGTAAAACATAAATAATTTTTTAACAAAAAAATGATAAACATAGTTTATAATCATCATTACAAATACTTTTAGCTCACTTTTACGTCAAATAATTATATTTTTTAATACAATAACAAATATAGATTCATCTAGCATAATTTTAATTATCTCTGATTCATTTTCTTTTAATTATTGAATCTTATACAATAATAAAAAATAATTAAATAATAATATTAACTTAGATAAATAGATAACCATATTATATTGTTGGATCATATTATATAAATTAATTTACTTAAAATTAGATTAATTACAGAATAATTTTGAATTAATAAATCGATCAAAAATTTTATTTATTTATTAATTATATTTAATAGATTAATCTTTGTATTCAAACTTAATTCCGTATCGAACCGTCTTCGTAGGCCGTCTCTAAAATTTTTTACCGCATGTAATCCTTTCCAAGATTTACCTCAATTGGATGTACTCGTCTGGCTAAGGATCTGGAATGCGCTCCGTGGAGGCATGGAAGTCGGAAGACCACGTGAATGCTTCGACAAAATATTCGTCGTTTGTGGAGCATCTGTTGTCGTCGTTTGTGGGCCTCATCTCAACTCACACGTGTTAAGGGCTGCCTCTTTCCCTCACAAGAAATACTGTACCGATGATTGGTCGCTTGCATGCATGATGACCGCACATGCAGTACAAAAATAAATATAAATTTAATACATGCATTACATAAATGCAATCAATCATCACATGTAATGCATGCATTTTACAGCAATGCATACATCCCGATACGCAAAACCTTTTTCCTTCGGCACAAAAGTTGTTATAAAAAAAATTTTGCACAAAGATGCGCGCTGAACATGTGCATTATGGCCCATACATGCAACATGTATAGAGCGCACTGTGGCCCAATGAGCCATAATATACGAGCTTGTATAAGCGCACGGTACGAGCGCGCGATTAATGCATGCGCTTGATGTGCGTCTTTATGCATCGAAGGTGATACAAAAACATTTCCTTTATCACATGTTTTATGGAAAAGATTTTCTACATTGGGATCCGATGCAGAAATCGGGCACCGCACGCAGTTAATGCGTGCGCTTGGTGCATACCTTTATGCATTGGAGGTGATGCACAAAGATTTTTTTGTCACATATTTTATGGAAAAGACTTTCTCTATCAGGTTTGATGTAGAAATCGAACACCGTGCATAAATGGTTGCGCGTGCATGCAAATGTTTGTACCACGGTTCATTGGTCCATGGCGTGCATCATACATGCACGTGACAAATGCTGCTTTTTGCATCGAGGTCCGATGCAGAAAGATTTTTTTTTGTTTTATTTGTTTTGGGTCTGATGCCATGCCGGCAAATGAGACCATATGAAAATAAATTAATTTTTTTAAAATAAATCTTGCATAGGTATACGGTCGATGCACATGCTTCATGCATGTTTTATATTCGTATGGGCGCACAGCTAATATGCGCCAGGTGCACGCATTTCCAATTTTTTTATGTTTGTGTTATTGCTGGAATCCGTCCTCCGACTCGGGCGTGGTCAAGCTTTAGGTTGGGCTCCCTCTGGACGGACCTGCAAAACAGTCCTCACGAAGGCGTTGGGGGTGGCCCTCTGCGGAAGACCCTCCGATGCTCAAGTCAGCGGAGATCAACAACGAACATATGGGGAGAAAGCTCTCGCTGAAGAGTCCCTCCTAGGTGGCCTTTTGGGAGCTCCGAGTAGAGCGTTAATGGCGGAAAGGGGTGAGCAGAGATAGAGTGAGAGTCGTGCTGAGAATGTGTCAGAAATGCCTTACCTTAGATAATCTAGGACTGTGCTATTTATAGGCGATCACCTGATTCTTTGAGCGTGTCATAGGAGGTCTGAAAGTTATTGGGATTCGAGGCTGATTCGAATCAGGCTGTTGTGAGGCCGGTGGGATCCGTATCTTATTAGTTAGAGGATCGACGGTCGAGAGGGCTATCCGGCGTTTGAAATTCAGCGATCATATAGGCTTTAGGCCGTTTCTGGTAGCATAGATATGATTGCCTATGTGGATCCTCACTCGATCATCATGGTTCCGTAGAGGTAGGTGCCTGATGCCTTGGTCGAGCCGAGGCACAAAGAACGGCCTGATCCGCCGAAGTATGGAAAGGCTCGGTTTGCCGAGGTATGACAGAGGAGTAAGCTGGGCGTAAGGACGGTTTGATTTCGCAGAGGTGTGGATATCACTCGGGCAGGCCGAGTTATAGACCGCTCGGGCTAGGACCGAGAGATAGGGATCGCTCGACCTAGGAACGAGATATAGGGATCGCTCGGCCTAGAACCGAGAGATAGGGATAGCTCGGCTGGCGAGGCATAGGGATCACTCAGGCTGGGGCTGAGAGATAGCGATGGCTCGGCGAGAGGCATAGAGATGTAATCCGTACCCGGAAAATTCTTGGTTTGCCGAGGGGCTGAGATGCCTCGATCCGCCAAGAGATAGGGATCGCTCGGCTTAGGACCGAGACATAGGGATTGCTCAGGCTGGGGCTAAGAGATAGTGATGGCTCGACGAGCGAGGCATAGAGATGTAATCCGTACCTAAAATCCTTGGTTCGCCAAGGGGCTGAGCTGCCTCGATTCATGAGGCATAATGGTTGGTTCATTTCTTACAGCACCATGCAGCAGTCATGAATCCTAATTTCTTGCAGCAGTGCAGCTAATGAAAGTTATGATTGATCCTAACTTCTTGCACGATTGTTAATGTAATGGCCACTTAAACCCCCCCCCCCCCCCCCCCGTTTGCATCATGTGCAATATAAAAACGTGTGCATCGCATTCATCGCTTATGACCGTACGTGCAATGCAGGAAAAAAAAAAGTTTTCGATCATGCGCAACCACATGGGCGGTGCGCGCGTACTGAACCGCGCAGGAGCTTTACAATAAAAAATGGTTTCCGAAACAAGTGCCTGGGAATTAGGTTTACTTGTCTTAATCTTAATCCCTCAATTTGAATAGCATGACCCAGTCCGGTTTACAAGCACAGACCGGACGCGGTCCGGCCAGATTTTAGATCTATCAGATCCACTTCCCCCACTCGGTTCGCTTCCGAATCGGACCGGGTCCGGTTCCGATCACCGCCGAAGAGGACATTCAAATAATAACCAGGATTAAAACCGAGGACAGGAATTAACTTTCCGAAGCAATAAAACGCCGAGGGCGCTCGGCGTCGGAGAGAAGGAAAGCAAGCGATCGAGCGAGGAAGAGGTGGGGAAGGAAAGATGGGGATGTTGGCGGCGATCGTGGAGCACCCGGAGGAATTGTTCCTGTTGGTGAAGATGAAGATGGCGGCAGATCGGATCAAGAAGCAGATCCCAGTGGATCCGCACTGGGCCTTCTCGTACACCATGCTGCAGAAGGTCTCCCGGAGCTTCGCCCTCGTCATCCAGCAGCTCGGCCCCGAGCTCCGCAATGCCGTAACCTCTCTCCCCCCATTTCTGATCCTTGTCGCACCGCTAATTTCCTGGATTTCTTGTTGGTTTTCGAGTTTCTGTTCGTTATGATGTTGGATTGGTAGTCAATTTTGTTCCTTATGTGATTGCGGCTTCTGTAACGTGCTGTGCACGAATTTTGATTTTGTTTTATTCTTTTTAATGACGGTTTTATGCTTTTTCTGCTGCGAATCTAATAGAAATTTGAGATTACGCCCGGGTATGGTTGAGCCTTTAGAAAAGGCAACCAATAGTATTATTTTGAAAACCCAAAAGGGCTGCTATATATTTATAGACTTGAAATTCTAATTATTCAAAAAAAAATATAATTATACAAAAAATTCTTTAATGTAGCTAATTTATAGCCAAGAAGATATATCAATAATTGATATTAAAAATTTTCTTAATAAATAGATCTCTCCAAATCAATAAATCTTATATATTGAAGGGATCTCAAAAATTAGAAAATTCTAACATTTTTTCAGAATGCTTAATCTATCAGTTATGATAATTAGTTTCTGTTCTTGTTTTTGGAGGCTGAAGTTATCTCGCTTAATCATGTTCTCTGAATAGGTTTATACTATTTAAAGATGGCAAAAACTTTCTCTTCTTCTTTGTTTTCTTCTCTCATTTTGCTATATTAGATTGGTAATGAAAGTTGTTTCTTGATGCAAACTTGGCATCCGAAGGGCTCTTTAATGTCGAAAAGATTGTTTTCTTTTTCCCCAGTGATGGGTCTTTGATATTTCCTTGAGGTTATTTGTATTTGGGAGTAATTTTGTTTAGGTTTGGTTTGGGAACAATAATTAGTTCGCAAGCAAAGATCACCTCTCTTTCTTGTTTATGAAGATACCAGTAGCTTGCTTTTTTTCGTTCAATCACATTCTTTGGATCTAAAGTGTAAACATTTCATTTCCCCTTTATCGAACTTCCAAATATGTGCTGGTTAGTAGTGGCGACCAACTGATAGGGCTGTCAAAGAAGTGAGGTTTTGTGTTTGAATCAAAGTTTGCCTCGAATTTGTCTTGCTTGATTAGTAAACAAGTTGAGTTACAGCTAGTCTTTGCTCGCACAATTTTGGCTTGATTAATCTCAAAATAAGAATAAATAAGTTATTGACCTATAAAATATCTTGTTTTTATTATATTAGAATAAAGTTTTAATTTATATTTATGGAAAAAGACATGCTTTACATATATATATATATATATATATATATTACTGAGATAAATTCATGTTACTAAAAGCCTTGGGAAACATGAGGTTTTCCTCAGGTTTATTAAATGAGCTGTTCATGAACAGCTTGTATTTGGCTAGAAAGTAACTGAGCTGTCTCAAAGTTGCTTCAATTGCATAATGAATGAAATTTGAGATAGACTAGGCTTGCTTGAGCTCAGCTTATTTGCAGACTCACCAGTGAAACGAGTTAGCAACTTTATAGGGGTTAACATGCAAATAGCTTTTTTTTTTTTTTTTGGGGGGGGGGGGGGGGGGGGGGGTATACATTTAAATGCAACCTTTTTTTCTCTTCTATCAAATAAAAAGGAGGAATGCTTGGACCTTTATAAATGAATTGATATGAACACTAGCTTTGGCATCTATAATTTGATGTTTCTTTCAAAGTGATCTTATTACATTCTTTTATTATATTTCTTTCAATTTTTGTCACCATTCCCATGAGTTAATTATAGAAAGTATGAATAACTATGAGACTTACAACCCTAATTTGGCTTTTTTGTTTGTGTAGGTTTGCATTTTCTATCTGGTTCTCAGAGCCCTTGATACTGTCGGTCTGTTTCCTTCATCTTGACTCTTATGTTTCTTGGTTCAGTCTATTTTCTCAAACCGAGCATTTATCACAATTAATTTTTGATCCCCACATTTTTTAGGTCATTGCTTCAGGTTACTTATATTGAAATATTTCTTTGGGATATATTAGTTTCTTCTTGCAACATCACATGCTGGAGCACGAAACAAGCATACCAGTGAAAAGCATACATCTATGTCTTTTAATGTCATTATGTGGCTATTGACAACATGATAAGATGTTACAATAGATCACTTATTTCCTAATTGATACAATGAAGTGGGCCTGTGTTTTCTGAGTTTTTCATTTTGCAGAAGCCTTTATTTGAAGGCATATATATATATATAATGATAAAAAATACTATAAAATCATTTAGGGGCTCATTTTTGTGATTGGTTTTGCAAATCCAGAACTAGATGATCTTAGCTCGCAAAGTAGCTATTTGAAGAATTTGGTTGCTATTGCCATGAAAAACTGGATTAGCATATCTTGAAACCACTGCTAAAGAACAAATGGCATAATATGAGCTGATAATTGGGAAATCGCCATAACTTAATGCTGTACAATTGATACTTTCATGAATACTAAATAACTACTTGTGGGTATAGGGAAATAATCTTGTTAATCTCAATGCAATTACATTATCAACACTTGTTTAAAACGCTAGTGTTAGAGATATTCTGTTTCACAGCAAACTGACGTAAACAAATTAGTTAGTGCAGTCAGGAAAAAAGGGAGAAGAAGGAGATTCTTCAATCTGACAAGGAAGAATGAAGAGAAGAAAGGAGAAGAGATGAAGAAGAGCCAGAGAAAGAGAAATAGGAGACAAAGATACCCAAAAGACTAGAATGCCCCTGCATGTAGGAGTCAATCATTACAATATAATTAATAACCTTATTAATTACAGGCTCAGTAGCACTTAAAATTCAGAAAGAAAGTGTACTTCTGTGAAATAGTAGGATCCAGAAGTCATGAAATAGTCGGATCCAGAAGTCGGAAAAGTTTGTTACTTGGCAAACATAGGAAAATTTTAGGAAATAAGCCATGAAAATATAGTAGACAAATAACCATGTAAAGAAAATGCAAGTAAGTCGACAAAAAATGGTTCTTTGCAAATTATTTCCATTAGTTTCTTGAAAAGGGCAAAGCGCATGAGTTGAAGATACAATACATTTGGGATTAAATACATGGATAGGAAGCATTTGTGAGCACCCAGAGTTGGGGATACTTATAAGAAAGCTCATATGCCATGGGATTTGAAGGTTGAGCAGCAGGATATGAGCTGGAAAAGGAGGGAATGATCAATGCCCTTACCAGTGCTGGTCCAGCAGTCACTAGGATGACATGTTGTGGCTGTGAATTTGCTTTCTTATGTGCAATTGGATTTTTTTCCCTTATGCTCCAAATTGATATCATAGTATTAATATAATTGGCTTTAAACCATTCTACCAAATCTGGTATTATAGAACATTGCACAATCATCACATGTTTCAGCTTGCTGTGTTTCCTGAAGAAATTTATTCAGATTGAGCTTCTCCTCTAATCCTATTATTCCTCACTAAATGACAGAGGATGATACTAGCATACCTTCTGACATAAAGGTGCCAATTCTGGAGTCCTTTCATCGTCACATATATGACTGTAACTGGCATTTCTCATGTAAGGGATGTTGTCTTTTAAATGCATTTTCTCTCCATTTTTTTCACAACTTATTTTCTAACTATTTTACCACTTTTTTTAGTGTAGTGCCTGCAATCTTCCATATTAAAAACCTTGTATGCGCACGCGTGTGCATGTGTGTGTGTGCATGCACATGCGCGTGCGTGCACTTGCATGTGGATCTCAGATTTGACTGCCTAGGGAAATCACTATGGAACAGGTTGCCATGTACGATCATGTTGGCACACTTGCAACACACATAAGCACCGTATTGATATCTCTTTTTTAACACATTTTCTTTAGAGAACATACACATTGTGCACTTTGATTGTTCTGCAGCACTAACTAAGTAGAACATAGGTTCATCCTATTCTGGTAATTATTAATAAATTGTACCTGATAATACTGTGTGTGGAGTCATCAGAATAAATGAATACGTTATGCCTACATTCTTTTTTAAAGCAGTTGGGCCTCTGATATTAGATTCATATGAAAAACCATTAGTTTTGGTGCAGTAAGATATCTTAAATAATATGCTGGAGCTGAAATTATAAACATTTTCTATGAAATGAATAAGTAGACATGAACAAAAAGGGCACTTTACATTTAGGCTAGATACAACTCACAGTCACCGCAAAAAGTAAAAAAGAAAATTTTGCGTTAGAAAATTTGTAAATTGATCTGGTTCTTAACTAATGTATCAGATGCCTAAACCAAGCATTGGTTTCTTCCTTGTAAAATAATCTTTCTAGTAGAGTACCGGAAAGTAAACAAAATTTTTCTGCTTTATGTTGCTTTACACTGCTTGGTTTTGCTGATTAAGCGCTTGCTGATTGCATTTTTATTTCTGTATAATGATATCACTGGAAACCATACATAAACTCAACTCAACTCAACTCATCTAAGCCTTTTCTCAACTACATGGGGTCGGTTACATGAATCTGCTTCCTTCACTCTTCAGGACTAAGTCGGCACTCAAAAGAACCATACATATATAACTTAAATATTGAACTTGCTTTGACTTTATTAGAAATATACATTGCATGTATTCTCATGGAATCAATCAAACTACCAAAACAAGTACTTGTTTTTATTCTCAAGTAGGCTCGACTTGTGCCTGCTAGGAGAGAAATTTTAACTATTATGTCCAAAAAGGATCAAATAAAATCAATTTTCAGTTCATCTGAAAGTAAAATAGGCAGACTATATGTCCTGTGCAACAATATACTAGAATTATTGTGACAAAAGAGAAAGAACACAGAAATAACTTGGTGGTCTTGTATTCGGTGACCAACATCACATAGCACACTTTAGGAGAGTTAAATGTGCTTGGACTTTTTTTTTTAATCCTAATTTTTTTGAGATTTTAGAGGAGGAATGTGTTTTCCATTCTTTATGGTAGACCAAGAGCAGCATGCATAGGTACCCTTGTGGACCACAAGCTAGGGATCTTGAAGCAGTTCTTGGAGCTCCCGAAGTGTTGCAAAAAAACAATGCTAAGTATGACTTCAATAGGATTTTATAGTAGATATGCCTAACAATCTGCACAAAATTTTGGTTGAACAGGTTACTCAAAGCATCTGACATGGTGTGGATGGCTGAGGCTTTAAAGATGAGCAAACAATTTGTTTTTGAGTTGATAAAAGATGAACCAAAAGTCAAAGATCAACGATACAAAGAATTGGTGGTCAAAGATTACCAATTCAAAGTCCTATCTCCAATGTTTCATTAGTTGAAAATTCATGCTAAGCCCAGGACATGAAAGGTCCAATCTGATGATGCAAAATCAACAATTCAATTGGGTAAAAGTTCTATGAGCCATCTGATAACATCTCCAGAGATGCAGGATTGAACTCATTTGAAAGGTGATCAACTACCTTAAGATTGATGATCAAGGGTTGTTCGGGCATCCATGTAGAAGGTTGACAACAAATCCACAAGAAAGAAAAGATTTGGACTGTAACTACCTATCATGTTGATCCTATGGTGGAACATAGAAAAAGTCTTCAAGATAATTAGCTAGGACCCATGCAACAGAAGCAAGTTGATGTAATCCATGATTGGACAAGTCATTCAGGTTATAATTTGATATATGCTTGCATTTTACGATATATGTAACTTATGTGGGGACAAGCCCCTTCTTTTGGACAGGTTATTCATTTGGGCTTGTTGAACCAGGATTATTGTAGCTTAAGGTTTTCTGATGGAATGAGGGAGGTAACAGTTATATAGTTGCTTTGTCTATTAGTGTCAGTTAAGTGTTATGGTAAGTCCAGTTGAGTCAATAGTTTACAATAAGTCTCTATTTAGCCATCCCAGGACATTGAAGAACATTTGATAAAAATGCAGTTTAGTTTCTGGTTTTTTCTGTTTGTTCTTGCATGGTGGATACTTGCTTAGATATAGTCATTTTCTGGTCAAGAATTTGCCACTACAATCATGAATATAAGGTATTGAAGTCTCTGTTGTCTTAATTCTTAAATGAGTATATATCATTGAAATCTTGCTAATTGTACATTTTTTTCTAGGTGGAACGAAGGACTACAAAGTTCTGATGGATAAATTTCATTATGTTTCAACTGCTTTCTTAGAGCTTAATGCAAGGTCTTTTCTTTTTCAGATACTTGTTTTATGCAATTATTTTCCAAAAGACAGACTATTTTATTAGATAGATTAGTCTGTTCGTTTACGTTGGATATATATTACTATTTTACTATGCTTTCAATTTTGGATTGAATCTGTTGGACGTAAATTATAGGCAACAACAGACAACAACAACAATGAACCTCAATTCTAAACCAGTGGATGTAAAATATCGACAATAAAAAAAATTGATTCCATTGGTAGAGCAACAATGTAACTACATGAGTTTCATGATCATTTTAAGAATGAAAGGGCATAATTGTTTAAGCACCGAAAGCAAAGTTGTTTATCTTTTTTCTTTGTTTAAGCCAGTAATGTAGAGATGGAGTTATTAGATCAAGGATAGTATAGAAAGTACATAACCTCTATGAGAATAAGAGCAAGGAAATCTCCTTATCTCAACTCATCTAAGCCTTTTCCTAACTACATGGGGTCAGCTACATGAATCTGCTTCCTCCACTCTGCTCTATTCAGGACCAAGTCGACATTTAAATTACAAATAGTTATATCTTTTTTAATTATTTTTGTCTATGTTAGTTTAGATTTACCTCTACCTCTATCCTTACTATGAATTATTAAAAGATCATTTTTCTAACTGGAGCATCTAAAGGTCTACGTTGTATATGTCCAAACCATCGTAATCGATTTTCTCTCATTTTATCTTCGATTGGGGCTATTCTTATCATTTCTCTTATATGTTTATTTCTAATTCTATCTTTTAAAGTTTTACCACATATCCATCTTAACATACATATTTTTGTTACACTTAATTTATTCACATGTTTCAATATTGCTCAACACTCTGTTCCATGTAGCATAGCTGGCCTAATAGCAGTTTATAGAATTTTTTTTTCAATTTAATGGGATGTGCCGATCATACAATACTTCCGAAGCACTTCTTCACTTAATCCATCATGCTTTAACTCTATGATTCACATCTTCACCCATTTCACCTTCTTGCTAGATAATTGATCCCAAATACTTAAATTTTTCACTCCTTGATATCTCTTGGTTTGCAATCTTCATTATTTCTTTATTTGTATTTCTATTCCCATTAAAATTACATTTCATGTATTCAGTTTTAGTTCTACTAATCTTAAAACCTTTAGATTTTAAAGCCTCTCTTAAATCTCTAGCTTAGCATTTATTCCAGATTTAGTTTCATCAATCAACATATATCATCTGCAAATAACATACACCATGAGATATTATTTGAATATGTTTGGTTAATTCATCCATAACTAATACAAAAAGATACGGACTTAAGGTAGTTCCTTGATGTAAACCTACAGTAATTGAAAACTCACTAGTTTCTTCTATTGTTGTTTTAACAATAGTTATTGCTCTATCATACATATCTTTTATCAATTCTATGTACCTTTTAGTAACTCCTTTTTTCTCTAAAACTACCATATTATTTTTTTAGGTACTTTATCATATGCTTTCTCTAAATTAATAAAGACCATATGAAAGTTTTTTTTTTTCTCTATATCTTTCCATCAATCTTCTTAATAAATAAATAGCTTTCATGGTCAATTTTTTAGGCATAAATCCAAATTAATTATTTGACACCAAAGTTTCAGCTCTTAATCAATTTTCTATTATTTTCTTCATAATTTCATTGTATGACTCATTAGCTTAATTCCTTTATAATTTGCACAGTTTTGAATATCCCCTTTATTTGTATATGGGTATTAATATGCTTTTCTCAATCATTCGGCATTCTTTTAGTTGCTACAATCCTGTTAAATAAATTGTTTAACCACATGATTCCAATTTTTTCTAAGCCTTTCCAAACCTCAATAGGGATCATCTGGTCCTAATGCCTTTGCATTTTTTATTTTACTCAAAATTTTTTAACCTCAAGCATGCTAAATTTACGAAAAAAATTATGCTCATTGTTACTCCTAGGTTATCACATCCTTCTACCCTTAAATTTACCAAAATATTTTTATTTAATAATTTTTTAAAATAACTTTTTCATCGTTCTTTTATCTTTTCTTCTTTTATTAAGACTCTTTCATCTTCATTCTTAATACATTTAATATAGTCAAGATCTTTTATTTTTTTTCTCTTAGTTTTGCTAATTTATATATAGTTTTTTTACCTTCTTTCGTATTTAGTCTATTATATAAATCATCATAGGTTTTAAGTTTAGCATTACTATCTATACTTTTTTAACTTCTTTCTTTGCATCCCTATACTTTTAAGACTTTCTTCATCCCTAGTCTCTTGCCAAATTTTATAGTTTATCCTTTTAAGCTTGATGGCATCTTGAACTTCCTCGTTTTACACCAAGTTTTCTTTCCTACTAGTCCTACTCCTTTTGATTATCCTATAACTTCTTTTGCTATTTTTTTTATACATTTAGTTACTTTTTCACATTAAGTTAGAATCACTATCTATATTCATAGTCATTATTCTTACTAACTTTTCTTTAAATAATTCTAGTTTTTTTTCCTTTCAAATTTCATCATTTAATTTTTGAATTAATAGTTTTACGTTATACTTTAGATTTTATTTTTATCCATATATCTGCTACCATTATTCTATGTTGTGAAGTTAAACTTTCTTCTTGAATAACTTTACAGTTTTTGCATGTTATTTTATCTATCTTTCTAGTTAAGAAAAGTTTATTTGACTTTTATTAGATCCACTTTTAAATGTTATTAAATGTTCATATTTCTCTTTGAAATAAGTGTTTGCTATTATTAGATCATACATTACTGCAAAATCTAATAAGTTCACACCGGCTTCATTCTATCTCCAAATCCATATCCTCCATGTACCGTTTTATATCCATCCCTCTATTTACTTACATGGCTATTAAAATCTCCTTCTAAATATATCTTTTCTTCTTGTGGTATTTCTTGCATTATTTCATTTATGTCTTTCCAAAATTATGTCTTAGTTTGTTGGTCTAATCCTACTTGTGTGCATATGCACTAATTATGTTAATTATATATTTTCAATTATAAGTTTAAGTGATATAATCCGATCTTCTTTCCTAGTTACCTTAACAACATATTCTTTAAAATTCTTGTCTATAATTATTCCTACTTCATTTCTATTTTATATTTTTCAATGTATTATAATTTATATCCTGTATTCTCTATTTCTCTAGATCTTTTACCTATTCCATTTAGTTTCTTGTAAGCATATTATATTTACTTTTCTTCTAATCATAGTGTCTGCTATTTCATAGTTTTACCTGTTAGTGTTTCCTATGTTCATGTTGCTATTCTAAGCTGACTATCACGGACTAACTTCTTTATTTGCACTCGTCCGTAGTGCAGGAACCTTGCTTACTTATTACCGCACTCGGGCGCCGGTGCGGCGCTCCTTGCCCATTTTTCAAAACATCCGGAGGCAGATGCAATGCGTTTCTTAACGGGGACGTCCTAGCCCTTCGTATAGTTTGATTTATCGTATTCATGTTTTAAGGGTTCTGATGGAGTTTTACGCTGGCCGTCAGCTACCTAACGCAACCCTCCTTCTTTATCCGGGCTTGAGACCGGCCTTGGCGGATTTAGGAAATCTCCTTATGTAAAGCAAAAATTTTCCCACCCCACTCCCACACCCACATGGAGAGACTGACTTAAGATAAGGAAATGAGTTAAGTACATTTCCTGTCCATTGAAATAACTCTCCACACAAAGAGAGCATTGATATATCCAAGGAGTACAGGCTAATGATGGTGCATCAATGCCCATTTCTTGTGTAAGCTGCATATTGCCATTAGCTTCTTCGAAATGCTTTAATATCCTTCCAGCCAAACATCTCACCCTGTGGTATAGGAATGTGTCCTGGCAAATCTATACCATACAGTAGAAAAGGTATAATATTTTACTACCATTCTGGTAAAAGAAACGAGCTATTCCTATGAAATTTTGGGTAGAAAGCTAAGTGAATATAATTTCTAGCTGTTTCTTTATTGTTATTGAAAAGGACAATGCTATTGGATTTGGGAAGCCTAGAACCCCTTATTTCCATGTCACAACCAACGAAAGCTTCCAGCTATGGTGAAATAAATATATTTCTATATTCTTGTGTGCAAGTAATATATTCATGTGCTTAAGGAAGGATGCTAGGGATGAAGTTTACAGCTGCTTGTTTCTCATTATAACTAAGGGGTCAACATGATCCTAGTATATACCAGCCATGGCCCATGTGATGCTACCAGACATTTTCTTCTGAATAAGGATTTATGTCCTAGTCTTGGAGCTTGTACTGGTTGGGCATAGGGTCAGTATAATTTCTGGATGCTTGTGTACTGACACAAGATATGCTCTTTCATCTTGGCAAGTTTGTTGGTATAATAAGCTGCATGTTTTGAGTGTGGGTATCCATGGCACCAAGATTCTTTTGCCCTTTAAGTAGAAGGGGACGGCCTATGCTCACCCAACCATGCAACAAACGCCATATATATATGTACCTGAATGTGTGTGTGTGTGTGTGTGTGTGTAAAGAGTATTGAAAAGAAAGAGTATATATCTGAATACATTTAAAGAATGGATGGAAAATGAATTGTATTGAAATTAAATACTAGAATTTCAATACTCTTTCTTTTCCATCCATTCTTTCAATTAACATTCAAACAGTGGAATGATTGCCTTCTGTTCCCATTCCATTTTAATTTCCATCCCAATTCTTTCTAATTCCTTGGAAACAAATGTAATGCAAGGATCTGTGTCAGTTTTTACCAATCTGTCCTAGGAATCTGTTCAAATCTGTTGTAGATATTTCGTTAGTAAATGGAATTTATTATTTGAATTCAGCATAGACCTTTTGCATAACAGCTGACATCATGATTTTCTCAATGTGCTTTTTGATAAAGAATTTTAAGCTTCAGCTTCTATTGAGCACTTCAATCACCATGCATTGTTCTAGACAGTAAATCTTAGCATTCAACATTTCTCTCAGACTTGGTGCCTCCTAAATTCTATAGAAATTGTTTTAGACTCTTTAAAATTAGTGTTGCTTTTGTGGCATTTCAGTTATCAAGAGGCGATTGAAGATATTACCAAGAGAATGGGTGGAGGAATGGCAAAATTTATATGCAAGGAGGTCTGTAATTTCAACACTACTGTTTAGCCAAACATACATGAATTCGCATAGCATACACAATTAAAGAGCACACCTGCATTGATTTATTTTTGTATGTTCTTTAGCGACCATTTGACCATGCATGAGGTTTCTTGGATATTGCTCTGTCAACAGAATGGAATCTCTAACATGATTATATCTCTGCTTATGTTTTTGTTGTTATCAATAGAATAAATAAAGTTTCACAAAAAAACATGTTCTTGTTATCATTCTGAGTGGAGTGTTGCCAAATGATAGAACCAACATTATTTATCAAGATGTGTTATTTAAGTCAATGCGTATTGCAAATAAACTTTTCTGGGAATATTTTAATCTAGTGTTTTATAGTCACTAAAATATAAGTTTATACTTGTTCTTCCCCATCATGCATCTTCTATCAACTTGAAATTGATTCTATAGCATGGTGTAGTTTTAGCTTTAGGGCTTTAGGTGTGCATGGTCACTTATTCTGTATGTCCTTAGGGAATGTTTAGGAAGAAACCGTCAGAACCAGCAGGGATCCAGTGGGATGGGCCAGAGGGGGTGAAGGAAATTAGAGAGTGAAAGTGGGGGAGGGAGAGTCCATTTAGATTGCAAGGCCTAGTCCCCCATCAGGTGAGAAAGACCTCATGAGGTCTTTCTTTTCATCCCATTGGGATCAGGCCCTGTGATCCTCCCACACTCTCCCTTCCCCTCTCCTGCATTCTCCCGTCTTCACTCTCTCCACCCTGTCCTGCCAGATCCAGCAGGTTCTCCACAAACAGGCCATTAGTGACTGGCCAACTGGCTTCTTAAAATGTTTAATGTACTCAACCTATTAAATCTATTGTTTGATTACCACTGAGTGATGGTTTACAAAAGTTTATTTCATGTAAATGTGGAGATCTCATGTTATTTGGTTAATGCTAACCTGCAAAAAGAAAGGAAATTTTAGTCAGGGTTCTTGTTGAAACAGAAAACAAAAGATTATAAGTTTTTGTGTTCTCTTTTTTGTTGCATACAAACACTGGATTGGCTTTTTATATTCCTTAAGTTGTTGGTTCATATTTTTGATATCCATGTTGTCCTCTCAACTGCAAAAGTTTTGTAAGTGATGATAATCAACTCAATTTACTGGCCAGAAGACAATATTTTACTTTGACTTCTATTTCAAATTTGTCTTGTTGCTTATGTGTTTAAGTGATTACTTCTTTTGAGATAAATACTAATACCAATAAATGTAAACTTATTGTATGCAAAATAAATTAGGATTTTAAGTGCTTTGTTTTATGAGATATAACAATATCTATAATTCAGAGGATGCCAAGTAGTGCAGTTGATAATGTCACGGGGTTGGGACCATTGGGTACCAATGGCTTGCGTTCAAGTTCCATGCTCTCTCCAATTGTGGCCATGCTTTTCCTGTCTCTGCAGGAGAACAGAATTCATTTCATAGTATACTATTATATTATCACATTAATGTTTAGACCAATGTTCTTTTCCTTGTATGCAGGTCGAAACAGTTGATGACTACGATGAATATTGTCACTATGTAGCAGGACTAGTTGGGTTAGGCCTGTCTAAGCTCTTTCATGCATCTGAGTTGGAAGAACTAGCTCCAGATTCGCTTTCCAATTCAATGGGTTTATTTCTTCAGGTACTGTAAGTTGGTAATATTTTAATTGTTTTATGGTGCTATTCATCTGCTGGCTGTTCCCTAATTAATAGCTCCACATTTTCCTTATTTTAACATGCAGAAAACAAATATAATTCGGGATTATTTGGAAGATATAAATGAGATACCAAAGTCACGCATGTTTTGGCCTCGGGAGATATGGAGTAAATATGCCAGTAAACTTGAGGTGTATCCATTGTACTGTTATTTATTTATTTATCATCATTTGACCTCTTCTTTTTGTTATATATTTAATTTCTAGAACCATTGCATTGCTGGTTAACTAGTTTTTTATATTATACTCTCCCTGTTTCTACCCACTTACTCTGGATAAGCCAGCTTCTTTTCTTTTTAATGTGTCCCACTGCCTTTATCACCAAGACCTTAATAAATTCAGTGGGCTAATCTTTTTTCCTCTCACACAATTCAGGTTTCTGTTGGTTTTCATACTCTAGGGGTTAATTCCTCGTTTCCATTGACATTATGTTTTCAGGACTTGAAATATGAGGAAAATTCCACAAAAGCTGTTCAATGCTTAAATGACATGGTGACGAATGCTTTAGTGCATGCTGAAGATTGCCTTCAGTACATGTCTGCTTTGAAGGATCTTGCTATCTTTCAATTTTGTGCTATTCCTCAGGTACATCAGAAAATGTTTGTTTGAATTGGAAGTAAGAATGGTAAGGTCAATATCATGACCAAACGGTAATGCTTATTGTAGTTGGGGAAAAAAAAAGAGATGCTCCACCGTACGTCTTTCCATTGTTGTTTCTCATATTTTATCTTTCCTTAATGTCTGTGCTCTCTGTCTCTCTATGTTGTTCTGTCTCTGTCTGAAGAGAAGGAGATATATGGAAATAAAGTGATGATTGAAGAAATCAAGTGACCCCAACACTAAGGAAATGCATGACGTATCTGTATGATATCAACAGTAAGAAGCAAAAACACAAACTTTAAAAAAGTCGTTCTTTTCACAATCTACAGCCTAATTGTCTTATTTCAACCCTAAGAACCTAATCTTTTTTCTATGCACACCCCCCCCCCCCCCCCCCCCCCCTCCTCTCTCTTCCACCTTCTTTTTTCTCTCCCTTTCTCAGAGGAAAAAAGGGAGGAAGGGAAATGCTCTAGAACGGTTATAGCTCATTTGCTTTTTTTAGAAAAAGGAAAAAATAGTTGCATTTTTTAATATCACAGAAAGAAGGTCAATAAATCATTTGATATTTTTCCTCCCACTTGAATTTCTAGTGAAGCAAAAAGAAAAAAAGAAAAAGAAAAAACATATCTTGATGGCTTTATGTTAACATCTTGCATATAAGTATAAATAGGTCTTTTGAAGAAGGAAAAATTATATACAGATACTAATATGCCGACCAAGAAAGTAATCTTTAAAGTTCTTTGCCACAGTAAAACTGAACCCTATCCACTTACAAGTGATCAACATGAATTCTTTGTATCTCAATTGAGTTCTTGACTTTTTGTGATGTATATTAACAAATGTGTCACAAAATGTGACCTTTGCTTTTCTTTTCTCCTTTTGGCTAATTGTAAAATCTGAATTATGGATTGTAAGATTTTAATGACAATTCCTCTCGAAACAGTGATTACAGGATTGAAATTGTGAACTTACTATGATTCATATTCAAAATCCTAACTTTGATGTAAATTTGTAAACGAACGGGTCAAAACTACAAAAATATAAAATCTACTCAAACTTGCAATCTGTCACTGGAGGACTTAGCAAAGTCTTTGTTAAAAAGGGACTCTCAACGGTGTATAATTACATTTAAACCCAAAGTAAAATATAAAAAAATCCAAATGTTGAAATAACTTTAGCCACTCTTTAGTGCATGCTTTTAGTGAAATTCAGCTAGACTTGGGCATGTTGGATCTTGCTGCATAGAAAGGTGTGTCGTTAGCCATTCGATGACATAATAGTCATATCAAGACCCAATTCTAGTGTCACTGGCTTCAAACCATAGTTTGCATTAGGCAGTAATCTAAATAGCTTGTCTCAGCTTCTTTGATGTTGGTGCTTATCAAACTTGTCCATGACCCACTTTGTGTATAGCAAACACTACCTCTAGTTAAAATGCATAGAGAAAACTGTGTCCAATCTCTGCCTAATATAGTCAACTATTAATAGCTAAAGATTTGCCAAATATTACAGTATCAGAATTAAAATGCTTGATATCATGTCATATTCACATGTATGAATTTGTAGCTTCAATTCTATAAAACCTTCATATTACTTACCCATAGTGCATTAGCTTTTGGTGTCTATACAAGAAATTCTTGTTAGATGAAACCTTTTGCAACATTTTTTATCAGGACATTTACTTTGCCTTTTCAAAGAAAATGATAATAGGTCGGCTTTTATTGGCTTAGATGGCTTGAAGATATGGTCATGAAACTCTCACGTGCATAAACCATATGCCATTCTCCCACATAAAACAGAAGAAAGTACCTTATTAGCTTATACCATAGCTTGTGCATGTACTTGCATATTGGCATTTTTGTATATGCATATTTGCATAAGCATTATAAGTATCCATACAGAATGCTCAAATGAGAAAGACATGCAATATACAGGATCATTTGCTGTTGGGTAGTATTCATTTGAATATTTGATTGGCCTCAGTCATGCTATGACATATTCTTTATAAAGTTGATTAAAATAATTTTAGAACAAAATTCTGTGCGAGGCTGATGGTCATGTTGGTTATAAAATTAAACTTCATCAAGCAACAAAGAAAGTTGTGTATCAGCACTTATTAGGTTTTAACAAACAATACAAGTAAATTTTGGCCTATTGGCTTGTATTAATTGATACAGGAAACAATGCATCGTAGTTGACTGGAGTCTGATGCCCTTATCATTTTTATCCAGCTTGATATCTATTGTGTTTGCTATTAAACTTTGACATCATGGGTTCATGGCATAATGTGCAGGCTTATCTAGTCATTGTTTGAAACAAGTGTTACAATAATTGTTATTTAAAATTCAACATATGTTATTTGATGCCTGACCTTTTTATTTTTTATTTTTTTTGCTAATTTTTGTTCTGGCCTGGGTACATAAAAAATAAAATGTTCTATGAAACTTTTATTGCCCTCCTCACTGTTCCATTTTTCCTTGCTATTTTTAACTCTGCTTTTTATTACTCATACTTCCATTCCAAAAGCTTTATTGTCTGGTTTAAACATTGATATCTATTTCCAAAATGCGTGTTAGTTGACAATTGTCAGTTGCATCAGATCATGGCAATTGGAACCCTTGCTCTATGCTATAACAATGTGGAGGTTTTTAGAGGAGTTGTGAAGATGCGACGTGGTAAGAAAATAGTATACCTTTTTCTTAACTATGATCATGCTTGCTTAATGTTTATTCAATTTAAAGTTGATTGCAATATCTTTTTTTCATTTTCATGTTGGTTTCTTCTCTTTTCATTTTTGGTATTTGGTATTTCTCCATTCATTTCGGTTTAACACCAGAAGTTCCTTTGTTCTCTTTCTATAATATAGATTGTTCAAATAGAAGTTATGGACATTGGCGAGACTGACTGCAGGGATTATTTCTTCTCTCATAATTCCTTAAAACAGGATTTGTTTTCCCTTTTCACCATGCGTTCACATTACCTCTAATGCTCTCAAATTTGTCACAAACTCAATGTTGATTTAATTGAGTCTTTTACAAATTAGGGCAGACTTATCATATGGTATTATGAATTCTTTTGCCAGATTTGTTTACCCTCTTCACCATGTCTTCACATTACGTTTGATGTTCTCAAATATATGTCACAAACTCAATGATGAATTTATTGAGAGTCTTTTACAAACTAGGGCAGACTTATCATATGGTAATATGAATTCTTCTCCATCTCAATTTTAATTAACCAACGTGATAGTGTTGTAAGGCTTCATTTTCTTCAATATTCTCTCTTATATATATATATATATATATATATATATATATATATATAGATAGATAGATAGATAAAGTAACCCTACCTTTTTCACCTTTGAGATCCATGATTCATGTGGAGTTAAGGGTGGAAAGGGCAACGAGATCTAGACTATATATATATATATATATTCAACCTTGAATTACATCAAGGTTTGAAGCACTGTGTATCATATGCCCACACAATATGAGCTAATCTTTAGGGCTGCAACTGAATCAAGCTTTGTAGAATATTTTGGAAGAGAAGTTCCACTTTATTTATTGAAAGGTCAAAAAAAAATATATACAAAAGAAAGATCTATGAAAATCCTCAAAAATAGAAAAAAATTTGCCTAACTAAGGTAACTAATCAGAGAGAATATTCTGCTAGCAATTTTTCAAATCTGCCTAACTAAGGTAACTTAACTCAACTTAACTCATCTAAGCCTTTTTCCAACTACATGGGGTCGGCTACATGAATCTGCTTCCTCCACTCTGCTCTATTCAGGACCAAGTCAACATTTATATTATAAATAGTTATCTTTTTTAATTATTTATGCTCATGTTAGTTTAGGTCTACCTTTATCTCTATCCTTACCATGATTTGTTAAAAGATCACTCTTTCTAACTGGAGCATCTAAAGGTCTACGTTGTATATGTCCAAACCACCGAAATTGATTTTTTCTCATTTTATCTTCAATTGGGGCTACTCCTATCATTTCTTTTATATATTTATTTTTAATTCTATCTTTTAAAGTTTTACCATATATCCATCTTAACATACGCATTTATGTTACACTTAATTTATTTACATGTTTCAATATTGCCCAACATTATGTTCCATATAACATAACTGGCCTAATAGCAGTTTTGTAAAATTTTTCTTTCAATTTTAACTAAGGTAACTAATTAGAGAAAATATTTTACTAGTAATCTTTCAAATCTACCTAAGGTAACTAATCAGAGAATATTCTGCTAACAATCTTTCCTAATTTTCTGCTATACATGTTTTCTATATTACAATTAAATACAATACAGCTAACTTTCTAAAATATTTTCTTTACTCTCCCTCAAGCTGGTCTATATACTTATCATGCTTAGCTTGGAACATGATTCTTGAAAGTTATGGCAATAGAGAGCCTTTGTTAAGATGTTCACATGCTGAGGAGGAACATAGTTGAGGGAGATTATTTGCCTTCAATCTTCTTGCTGATAAAATGACGATCTATCTTGACATGCTTGGTCCTATCATGATGAACTGGATTCTTTACTATGGCTATATCTGATTAACTATCAGGTCTCATATCAATAGGACCTTTTAACTTAACTTTAAGTTCCTGTAAAAGCCATTTTAGCCACACTCCACATATTCCATGTTCCAATGCTTTGAACTCGGCCTCTGCATTGCTTCGGGCAATAACTGGTTGTTTCTTGCTTCACCAAGTTACTAAGTTTTTTCATACAAATGAACAATATCTTGATATTAATCTTCGATCAGTAGACGATCCTATCTAATCAGCATCTATGAAAACTTCGATGTCTTGTTTGTGGTTTTTTTAAACAATACTCCTTTGCCTGGATCTCTCTTGAGATATCATAAGATTCGATATATAGCCTCCATGTATTCTTTTGAAGGGTTGTTCATGAATTGATTAACAACACTTATTAAAAAACCAATATCAGGGCGTGTATGAGTGAGGTAGATTAGTTTTTCCATCAGGCGTTTATATCTACCTTTGTCCATTGTTTTGCTTGTTTTGCCATCTGTTCGCACTCTTAGCTTTGTATTTGGATCCACAAGAGTGTCAACTGGTTTACAGCTTACCATTCCCATCTCCTTGAGAAGGTCCATGACATATTTCCGTTGTGACACAAAGATACCTCTGCTTGATCTAGCCACTTTCATTTTAATGAAATAATTCAAGTGTCCAAGATCTTTGGTTTTGAATTTCTTTGAAAGTAACTCCTTTAGACAATCCATTTCTTTCCAATGATTACCTGTGAGGACTATGCCATCAACGTACACAAGCGCAGTGAGTCTCCCACCAGTAGCATGTTTGATAATTAATGTATGATTGGCTTGACAATGAATATAGCCATCCTTCTTGAGTACTCTAGTAAATATGTCAAACCATGCTTGAGGAGATTGTTTAAGGCCATACAAAGATTTCCTAAACTTACAAACTTTATTGGCGATAGAATTATCTTTAAATCCCAGAGGTATATCCATGAAAACTTCTTCCACGAGATCTCTGTTTAGGAAGGCATTCTTTACATCAAGCTGAAATAGTGGCTAGCCTTGGTTTATTGTAATGGAAATGAGAACTTGGATGGTGTTTAGCTTGGCTACTGGAGCAAATGTTTCTTGGTAGTCAATTCCATATGACTGAGTAAACCCCTTTGCCACGAGCTAAGCCTTGAACCTTTCCACACTGCTATCTGCCATGTTTCATTGAGAATATCCATTTACGTCCAACAGCATGCTTACCAGGAGATGAAGTAGTAATTGTCCATGTCCCATTCTTCTCGAGAGCTCTAATTTCTTCCGAAGTAGCTGCTTTTCATTCGGGTATTCGTAAGGCTTCATAAATGGATATGGGTATCTTGTCCTGATTTAGCTTGGACACAAGGGCACTGCAGATTGGGGACAACTTTGCATAAGATAAGTGACTGCAAAGAGGGTGCTGTGTGCATAATCGGACACCTTTTCATACTGTAATTGGTATATTTAGGTCTGAACTAGGATCTGAAAGCTGATCAGATAAAGGGACTGGAGTAATTTCAGCCTTACCTTGTGTATTTTCATGAGTTTGGCATGAGATAGGGTTCTGGTTATGCTGAGCTTGTACAGGTTGCACTTGAGGTTATTCTTGACATCTTTTTCTCCTTGTGTAGACACGAACCTCACTATCTATTGTAGGATGATTTACGATAGGTTTGGACTCTAGAATAAGACTCTGACTTGAGGTAGGAATAGAATTCGAATCATTTTTTTTACTAGATTGGGTTTCGAAAATGACAGAAGGTGATTCGGCTGACTCAGGAATGCAAAGGGGAGCTATTTCCGCTGGTGGGTGAAAATATGAGGAGAAAGGGGTGTTGTTTCTGCTGGTGGAGCCATGAGAGTATGAGGTGAAACTTTGAAACTTTTTAAAACATTTTCGAGGAGAAAGTCCAATCCTAATTCTGAGATTCTTCCATCATCCCATTCTCCCCCTGAATCGAAGAATTGGGGTTAGAATAGTTGATGCTCGAAGAAGGTGACATCCATAGAATGAAAAAACCGTTTTGTGAGAGGACAATAGCATTTATACCCTTTTTGTTTGGTGAATAACCAAGAAAAATACATTTGGTGGCCCTAGGATGTAGTTTCCCCTGGTTTTGTGAATGGACATGAATAAAGGCAGAGCAGCCAAAGACCTTGAGTAGAATTTGAGTAATAAGGTAAGAGTTTGGAAAGGCTTCAAGACGTTTTTCTCGAAGTTTTAAAGTTTAGAATTTTGGAGGGCATTCAGTTGATGAGGTAAGTGGCTATGAGAACAGCTTCATCCCAGAATCTCTTGGGAATATTTAAGGCGAACAATAATGAACAGGTAACCTCGAGAAGATGATGGTTTTTGCGTTCAGCCACACCATTTTGTTGGAGTGTGTCGACACAAAAACTCTGATAAACGATACTATGAGTTTGCAAATAATCACCAAGGACAGAATTGAAGAAGTTTCGGGCATTGTTTGTTTTAAAAACTTGAATGTTTGTTTTGAACTGGTTTTGGATCATGATATAAAAGTTCTTGAATATTTGACTAGTTTTAGATTTGTCTTTCATTAAAAAAATCCAACTTAAACGTGTGTGATCATCAATAAACAATAGAAACCAGCAAGCCTGCTGACATTTACAACTCTTAATCGTTTCCAAATGTCATTGTGTATGAGTGAAAAAGGATGAGAAGATTTGTATGGTTGTGGTGAATAGGAACTACGCGTATTTGGATAATTGACAAATATCATAATGAAAGAATTCTGAAACTTTTATTTATAAATAATAATGAAAAAGATCTTTCAAGATATCTAAAATTTGGATGATCTACACGATAGTGCCATATCATAACAACACTATCTTTATTGGACAGACTCGATGACCAAGGAATATTAGATGACTGACACTTTGGATTGACAAACTTTATTGCAAACCTTTTCCTTTAGTGAATCTTCATGAGTGAGGAGATAGAGACCTGCACAAAGATCAGCATTGCCAATCGTCCTCTTCGATCCCAAGTCTTGAAAAACACAATTTTGGTAGAGAATTTAGTTACACAATCTAAATTACTGGTAAGTTTGCTCACGGGTAGTAAATTATAGTCTAAATTTGGCACAAATAAAACTAACTGAAGGACAAGGTTTTTAGACAGGTTAACAGTGCCAATTCTAGCCACTATTAGTTATACGGACTATGAGAGGACCCTAGCATGGGCTAAATGATAAGAGCAGTGATCAGTTTCCAGTCATGGATTCAACACTCCAGAGTCAACAATTCATGTATTTGAGAGAGTCTTGATTGCACCAAAAATAATGAATATATTACTTCTGTGAGTAGTACCTCTGGTACCAATAAGAGTAGGATTAGGATGAATGTTTGCTTGACTGATCAGCCTTTGAAGGATCTCGAGTTAATCTTTGGTGAAAGAGAGCTTGAGAGGATGTAGCAGTGGCTTCGGTTGAGGCTGTATTCCCACGGCTTTCACGCTCAGTAGATCTCCGATTAGGCTTCTAGCCTGCTGGTTTCCCATGGAGTTTTCAGTAAGTGTCCTTTGTGTGACCTAGTTTTCGACAGTGATCACACCAAGGTCTCCCCCTGTGAGGCTTGTTTTCATTCAAATGTTGAGGAGGACCACGGGCAGCATAAGCTGAACTAAGGCATCTTCCTATATTGGCAGCAACCGTGAGCCACAAGGGTCGAACCTTCTGAAGTTGATAGTGTCCTGGATTGTTCCAGCTTGACTTTTCTTTGACTTTCTTCCTAACGAACCTCAGAGAAGGCTTCTCGTAGGCTGGGAAGAGGCTTGGTAGCAAGGATTATACCCCGGACTTCATTAAGGGATTTGTTGAGTCCCATAAGAAATTTGAAAATTCTTTTAGTTTTCACTATTTTTCTGAATTTGGCTCCATCAAGACATTTCCAATCATAGGTTTCGAACAAATCAAGTTGTTGCCAGTTTCGAGTTAGGTTGGTGAAGTAGGTGGTGGTTGTTGCTTCTCCTTGTTTCAGGTTTTGGAGCATAGTTTCCACCTGAATAATTCAGAGGTATTCTCACGGCTGGAATATGCCTTATGGCCAGCCTCCCAATTTGCTCGAGCAATATAATAGAGGAGAAAATTTTCACCAATCTATATGGTAATGGAACTAACCATATTGTTTTCAAAGTGCCAAAATTTGTAATAGACATTAGATTTGTGAGATGAAGCTACTGCATCAGTGAGATAATCGTCACGACTCTTGCCACTGATGAACATCATTACAGATTGAGACCATTGTAAATAATTGTGACCATTCAGTTTATGATTGGTCATAGGGATAAGATTGCTCTCAGACGTAGCCGGAGTGATTGGAGGTGATGGGCCAGGGGGAGAGGTGATGCTGGTCGAAGAGGACCGATCTATTTCGGCCATTATTAAGACTAAAGCAGATAAGAGCATATTAGAGTAGCAGCGGCATGAGGGTTTGAATGAAAGGAATGATGAGAGGGCTGAATAAGAAGGGACGACGACTGATTTATAACATAGAAAGGAGCTCTGATACCATATGAAATATTTTAGAAGAGAAATCCTACTTCATTCATTGAAAGGTCAAGAAAAAATATATACAAAGAAAAATATATAAAGATCATCAAAAATAGGAAAAATTCTACCTAACTAAGGTAACTAATTAGAGAGAATATTCTACTAGTAATCTTTCAAATCTGTTTAACTAAGGTAACTAATTAGAGAGAATATTCTGCTAACAATCTTCCAAATATGTTTAACTAAGGTAATTAAATAGAGAGAATATTCTGCTAACAATCTTTCTAATTTTCTGCTGTACAATACGTTTTCTATATTACAATTAAGTACAATACAGCTAAATTCCTAAATATTTTCATCAAACTTTTCCTAAACAACAGCACTTTAAGCTTGGCTCAATTAGTGGATCTATTCAGGCTTGTTCTTTTAGAATAAGCTAACAAGTGTTTTAAGTCAGCTTAGTTCCAACTAATATTCAATTAGCACAAGCATTTGTTGGCTTGCAATGAAAGTATAGGTTCAGGCTCAGGTTGGGGGTCCATGCAATTCAGTGGCTCCATAGCTAAGCTTGAGCATTGATACTTAATGTCAGCTTGTGCTCAGCCTGAGCTTGAACACCACATTGATCTTATAACACCGTTGCTTGACTCAGCACAATTGTGGCCCTGCTCCTTGTGTGATCATATACCAATACCTAAGCCAGAGATCCTCTAAGGTTCTACATGTTAGAGTGCTTAGGTGAGATTAATACTAGGATAGTTAATACAATGGGAAGTTCCTTTGTTGTATCCCTTCTATAGATAAATTTCCTTGACCAATGAGTCTTCGAGTTCTTAGAAGTAACCCCCATGTTATTTACCTGAAGTGAAGAGTCAAATGGGTGATATTTCTGGGGGTGCTTATCATTTTTGATTTGAAAGGGGTCTTATCTTTTTTCAGAAAAAGAAAATTAAAATATTAAAAGTGCCTAGCCTGTAGGTTTAGGAAAAATTCTGAAGTGCAGCACCCCAGGAAGAAGTTTCTGGCTGAGAAGATGCACGCTGTTGCTCACACTTGTTATGGCCAAGATTTTTTAACACCAATTCATCAAGGGTTAATGTCAGGCGAAGGAGGTATGGTAATAGGCTTCAGAGCTTGATGAACCATAAATTGATCCATGATCAACCCCATTCAAATAAGCCAATGTTTACCAGTTGATAGATTTGTCAGCAGGCTGACAGGTGATTCCACCATTATATTGTTTTGGGCTGTGTCGTTGGGTTAGGTCTATTCAAAATTTTGATTATACTCAACCTAGAGCTGGCCTATTGGCATCCCTAACAGTTAGCCTATATTGTTCACATCTAAACTTGTTATGGTGCATTTACCACAGCATGCTGAGTTTTAGCATGCATTGGCAAAATGGGATCTGGTACACTGCTTGCAGATAGGAAAAAATTGTTCGAATATATGATAGGAAACTTTAGTTTCTCTTTAGAAACATTTTTAATTGCTTTGAACTGACAAATGAAACAGCTCGTGAACATTTATGCACTGGCCCATTCAAACATATGTAATATCTTAATGTAATTGGGCAACTTATAACTAGTTAACCTGAATTGCTAAGGTAGAATATATAAATAAATCTTACCTACAACTCAACATCAAACAGTTTTTTGTTTTGTTTTTGTTCTCTATTCATTTTGCAATAAATGGATAATTGCATCAGGATCTATGCAAGTTTGACGTAGATGCAAACTTTTGCGCTATTAGTACGAATTTTATCATAGGAAGCCAATCAACCAATGATTGGCAGATGGAGGTAACTTCTGGTCTGGAGCATCTTTGTCTTGTTAATGATATTTACCAAGATATTCTTTCAGCTTTGGAGGATGAAACTAGGCATAAGGTATGCTCAAAAGTCTAGCGAATAAGAGTGCTCTGTGCTTGATTTGAGTCCCATCTGTGTCGTATTGAGTGATCTGTTTTGACTAGTTCAGGTTCATGCCAAACCCCAATATGTGAAAAGAAATGGGCAAGGCATAAAAATCACCCAATTTGCTTTACTGCAAAACAACAACATTAACTGGTACATCCGTTTTGTAAGGAAGGGGCACACCAATTATCATGTTATTGTAATAAAATATGTGATGAATATTCATTAATATTATGATTTTATTGATCTATTTAACTTTCAGAATTTCAGGATTATGATGGTTAATTTGGTTTGTATATGTTTTGTGAACTATCATGATGTATTTTATGTCATGTAAGCAGAATATGCTTATGCACTAGTTAGTGATTCATAACACCTTTTAACTGTGTTCCTTTCCAGGACTTACTGCTAGGGTTATTGACCAAACAAGATCAATGTCGGATGTCTATGGTGCTTTCTTTGAATTTTCATCTTTGATCAAGTCCAAGGTAGTGTTTTCTATTAAGTGTAGATTTTCTTAATGTACTTTTTGGACAGGTTTAAGGTATCTTCTATGAGATTTTTATCCACTCAATTGCAAATATGTCTTCCTGTGGCATATGGTTGTTTTTGTAGTTTTGTTATGGAGTAGGACAGTTCTGTGTGCATGTCATCTCATGCAAATGTGTAGTCAATCATCATTCCCAACGTTGAGGAAAAACCTCTTAAATCCTGCTAGATATCTACTTGCACCTGCATCACCTATGTACAAGTACCCCTTGAGTTTCCTTGATGATCCAATATCACATGCCAGTGGCTTGTCACCCTAGCATTGGCCCAATACATATTATCTTGTGCCGTGCCATGCCAACCTTGATGTGAAATAGAACTTGCCATCTACTAGCACACAAAAGGTATTGTAAGTTAAAATGGGATTCCATTTAAGCAATTAATTGCATATCACCCAAGTTTGTAAATTTTGGGGGAAATTATATTGCTCCAAACTCCCTACCAATTGGATTACCATGAGATAAATTCCTCATGACAATGCACCCATGTGCATTAGGTCTCTCTGCATAAATAAATATTGTTTTGCTGTTTGATTGATCATGCATATTCACCATTGGTTTTTTGAGATTTAGTAGAACAATGAACACTTTTCCAAGAAAATGCATGACAGAATATAAATGTTTCACAAATTGTTAATGTTTATCTTAAATAGTCTCATAAGTACTGCTCACCCCAACTAGGTATTTCTCATGCATCCTTGGCCCCAGTCAATTATATCATATGGATCCCTAAAAGGATTTGCTAAAACATTGGAGGAACACTTTTCTGCAGGAGAACTCATTACAGAATATAAATGTTTCACAAATTGCTAGTGTTTAAGAATAGTCTCATCAGTTCTGCCACCCAAATTAGCTACATCTCATGCATCCTTGGCAACAATCAACCATATCCAGTAGATCACTAAAGATAAATCCTTGGCTTGATTTATGTAATGCGATCATCAAAATGATAATTGTCAGTTGTACTAGACATAAGTCCTCGAGGTAAGGAAAATGTATTGATTACATGGTGTGAACATAGTGCATTTTAGAAGCAGTTTCAACTAGACATGCCCAGGTGCTGCAATATGCGGCTTTCTGATGGTCATCATATACAGTTGTTAGAGGGCCACCAAAAATTATACCTAGCTGTAACTGCTTTGTGAAATCAGAAATTAGAACTTGGCTTCCCTTTTATTGCCCTACCAACTGGGTTTTGTACAACATTCTACGGATATCAAGCATGTTATTACCCATGTCAATCATTTCATTCCTAACTGTAACATGCATAACATATAGAAAGATGAAAATTTCATCTGATTAGAGCCTCAAAAAATATATTTTACTTGATAACATGAATTTGTTATTGTACCACCATCAAAATAGTTTTGTTAAAAATGGAAGATTCAAATGTCTTGTGTCAGCATAAATAGTCACCTTTTAGGGTGTCATAATCCAACCTACAGAGAACACATGCGGTAGCTGAATGTCTCTTATGGCAAATTCATGCATACAGTTATACATGTATACATAATCAGTCATTACTTTTAGCTTCTGTAGCAATTTTTGGAGTTAAATTTATTGCGAGCCACATCAAGTTGAAGTTGTGGACTGAATTCGAAGTCCTAAATACCAGCTCATTCATGGCTCATTTATGTACACCCTTATCCAGACACAAAATAAAAGGATATATTCAATTTTGAATTGCCTTATTATAAAACTAATCCATTTAGGATTGTTTTGCAAACAGGTAAGCTGCAAAACTAAATGCAGCAGATGAGTTGCAGCTGGGCTATTTGCAACTGCTTGGTTGCTTGTAACTTATTTGAAAGCTGCAGTTGGGTTTAGCAAAAAAGAACTCAAAAAGTGACAAAACCCAGTGCAACTAAAATTAACTGCAAATAAATTCACCACTTATGTTGTAGGTGAGCAGCCCACCCTTTCAAATCTCACCTCCCATCTTGAGGGCTGTTGAAGAGGTCCCCACCTATTTACAATCCAATAACATAATATGAAAATGAATTGTTAGAATATATAATATATTGTAGAAAAATATGATATTGTATCTATTTATTGTCATGTAAATATTGATATTATGTACTACTAACATATTGTAAACTAGTTAATTACCATAGTAGTATGTATTATAAAATATACAACCTCCTTACAATGTAATGAAATAGGAGGTTATTATTGGAATGATATATTATTATCACATAAAATATTTATACGTATGTGATATATATAATGAGTTTTATTGTTTTGAAAGTGGGTTAGGTTTTTCTCTCTTTCTAAAAAAGATTTTATGAAGTATATAATTAAAAGTGTATTATATTATATGTAAAATATAATATTTCATATGTTAAAATATAATATATTGTGAGAAAGGACTTTGCTCCTAGGGAAAGGGTATCTACTTCTCTAAACTTTAAAATCAATAATGGAGAATTCAAATCGAAGATCCATATTATTAATCATGATCTATGCCACTAAAAATAACTACAAATCAAAAATTATGTTTTTAATTATCTCTAATTTATGCATCATGTGGACGTAAAATAAATGATTTTCATTGTGCTAGTATACTGAAAATGTAGATTGAAAATTTACTTTATTGATCATAATTTGCATATATTAAAATATGTAGATCGAAAATTAATAGATTTCAATGCTTGGATTATAGCAAAACATCATCTTATACTATTTTAACCAAGATCGACAAAACTGCTATCAAGATCCGGTACATCACCAGTTTGATATGGCATAGTTCAAACTCTGCATCGAGATAGAGTGCTTTTTTTTCACTTTTAGCGATGGTGGGTTGGTTTGAATTGGTTTAGTTCATACCGAATTGAAGCTTAATCTTGTATTGGTATAAATCGGTGCAACAGTCCTTGATTTTAACACTCATTTTCATGCTGCATGGTGCCGGGTTAGAGACCATCAAAACATGCATTTTTATCTGCTGGGTTTTTTTTTTTGAGATGAGGTTTCTAGTCATTTTTAGTAGTATAGTTCTTGATCAGTAGTGTGGATATTTGATTTATATGTCTTATTATTGATTTTGAACTTGAGAGGAGTAGATACGTCCTCTAAAGAGAAGAAAGTCCGTCTCATAACTTATTATATTATTATTAAAATTATATAATATTTTTATATAACTAAAAGTGGCTATAAGGTTATCACACCTCTTTCAGCTTCATATCATTAAATAGCTGCAAGTACATTTGCAATTCTCAGTTCAATAAAACAACAAATGTATTTTGGAACTACAAATAGATTATGGCATTTCTATTTCAAACTGCAGATCCTTCTGCATGCAAATGAATTCATGGGCAACCAAACGGCCTTGTATGTTACTGCAATGACAATCTTGAAAAGGCTGAACAGTTTTGTAGTGTTGGTGGTCTGATATTGGGTTGCAGTCAAATTTTATTATGAGAAATCAATTTGGGTAATAAACAGTAATTTCAAAATCTTCAAAGTTAATGGAGAAAAGATTCAGGTTTTCTGATTTCTTTTACTGCTAGTCGTATCAATACACTGTCTGTGAAGATTACATGACCCAAATGGCAAAAGAAAAAAAATTCTAATAGCCTAATCAGATGTAATAGATCTCACTTTATATGAATTGTTCCATACTCCATGTTGGGCTTATGAAAAAAGACTACTCATGGGGTGTAAATGTCTTTCATCCATGGCCTGCTGGGTTGGAGGTAAGTGAAAAGCAATTTAAAGGTGCAGCACAAAGTAATGGTTTATCAAGGAACTGTAGACCACCTGAATTGCTTGTTTGTGTGAATAAAGGACTTTTGTTTTGCTGTCAATTATGTTTTATTGAATTATTAATGAGGTGTAAGCAAAGTCTGCTATACTGATCTATAATGATTATACTGTACCATATTGATACCAAGATTTGATTCAATATAAACTGAACTAATTTAATCAAGTGAAACTGTCTTGTACCGATTGGTACCAAATGGTATTATTGTTAAAAGTAAAAAGAATGACCATCCTATCTTGGTATGGGGCTCGTAGCATACGTGTCGTACCGAATCAATAATATATTGGTATGATTCTCAGTGCCAGTTTTGCAGGCCTTGGGTATGAGTGTTTGGAAGTACCACTTGCACACTATTTTGGTGGATGCCAAAAACTTAACATTTAGGCTTGGGAGGGGCTTGGGAGCATTACTTTTTTGAGTTTCTTCAAACTAAACATTAGACATGTAAGGGTTTATGCTGGCGTGTGTTTAGTCCTACATTGGGAATAGATCTTAAGTATTTGTATAAAGATCAATAAGCATTTTAGAGTGAGATCCTAGGTTACAAATGGTATCATAACAAACCCTATCTAGGGCTCATATGGAATAGGGGACATTGCATGTGGGCTATTTTGGAAATGAACATGGGTTGATTGTAGGGGTGGCAAACAGGTCGGGTCAGGTCGAGTCAAATGAATCGGGTCTAATGTGGGTTAACCATAAAAACCATCACCCTGAATTTGACCCCTTTATAAAACAGGTCAGAATTTTAAATCCGAATCTGACTTGTTTAATAAACGGGTAATCCGATCCGACCCATTTAAACCATTTAACCTATTAACCAATAATAAAAAGGTCAAATGTTAACCTTTTTAAACCATTTAACCCATTTAACATGTTAATTTGTTAACTAGTCATATAAATGGGTTGAATAATTGGGTCAATCCGATCCGATCCATTCTAACTAGTTACTTAAATGGGTTAAATATGTTAAGGACATTAAATCCGAACTCAACCCATTTAATATACAGGTTTAGATAGGTCAACTAGTTTACAACCTAAACCTGTTTAACTCAAACCCAAATTCGTTTATGATGGGTCGAATTCAGATTGGATAAATGGATAGGGTCCATTTTTGCCACCCTTAGCCGAATGTGGTGTTTATTAATTGTAATTGGATTTGATTAGGTTTAAATTTAGACTCTTAGTCTGGCGCGATGATGCTAGGACTTAATGAGAGGAGTATGTTGGAGACTATGCCAACATGTGTTTAGTCTTACATTGGTTATGCAATAGGTAGATCTTGAGTACTTATACTAGGCCAAAGAATCCAAAATCACCTTTTGGAGAGTCTTTTTGGGTGATGTCTTAAGTTGTTGCAAGAAGTGCCTAGTTTAACTTTTCCTACACTTACCAACAACCAAATGGACCCCCTATAGAAGGCAGATGCAGCATACCTCCACCATAACCAATAAGCAATAATGGAAGCCCATCTACTGCCTATGCATATTCAGGAGCTCTTGTAAACAATCAATCCAAAATTTTTAACTGGCCTAGTTTAATTAAGTATAATTGGTTTTGCATGTCTTACCTGTATGTGTCTATTATTTAATTTACCGATTTACCATCTATTTGTGTGCTTTTCACTCTTATTCAGTTTTTGTTGGATTTGACTTAAAACACATTTTTTCACTCTTTCCTAAATAGTTCCAACCCACCTTGGCAATTGTTGTTAAGGATTCTATATGAAATAGTACGTGTTATTAAGATATTGATGAAACATGTAAAATCGCTATGCAGATTGATGATAATGATCCAAATGCCAGTCTTACCCGTCATCATGTGGAAGCAATACATAAGGCTTGCATATCCTCAGGGTTGCTGAATAAAAGGTTAGTCATTGTTATTCACATAGGTGTTGATATTTGTATGTGGCATGGTGATCACATATCTGCTTCTTCAGGGGACGTCACATGTATGAGAGCAAGTCGTACAATTCAGTGCTGGTAAATTCTTGCTCCAGACATATGATGTGCTGTTTCTTCAGGTCTAGAATTGCATCTAATTTTCCTTGTCAAATGATGCAGGTGATGGTCGTCTTCCTCATAGTTTCTGTCTTATTTGCCATTCTAGCAAGTAAATAGTTCTATCAGAGGTTGGTAAGGGCCTTCGTCAGTGGGTATCCCTTCCATGCTTCAACCCCTTCATGATAGAACATATTCTACCCAACTGAACTTGAAAAAATTGTGGTCATGAGTAGAAGGTATCTGTTCTACTGCTGTCTGATATTCACATGTTTTAAGAAAAAAACGTATGAATATGAACTTCCCATGTCAAAGCGCTGAATAAAATATCCCAATCTAAGTTTCAGTGCTCTGCATTTATAAGATTAAAACAAGATACTGTGCTAAAATGCAGAAGTGAAGTCCCCAATTATATGCTCTTATCATCAGTTTTTCTTTCCCTTCGCAGGCAGTATAAATACAGAGAGAGAGAGAGAGAGAGAGTCCAGCTTTAGTATGGAAGGCCTGTGATGTCGATGTCAGCAGCCTTCAATGCTCTCATCTTAAGAATTGAATCTTTCGATCGGCTTTTGATTAACCTGGAGACTCGGTTTCTCATTTTCATTAAGCAATTAATGATCCAGAGTGTACTTTTAAAAAAAATTAACGGCCCTATGTCCGTCTCACGCCTGCGAAAAGGCTCTGTGCGATCTCACACTGTCTGAGTTCTGGGCTGGGGAACAAAGTTTTTAAACGAACGAAAAATATGTTTGATACTATTATTTTTTTAAAAAAACTATTTATTTTTTTACAAATATAATGAGAAATTTTTATTTTAATCATTGATATCTTTGTCATCTTCAGTCACGATGGTTATTGTCATTATATCATCCTTTGTACAGTCAGTAATTGTCATTGCGATCATCATAATCGAAATATTGTCAGTGTCTTCATAGCCATCATAATCACGATCACATTGTTGTGTCCAACGTGTCATTGCAACCATCATCTGATCTATTAAAAAAAGGGGATATTTAATATATTTATATTTAAAAATTAAAAGACCTAAACATTATATTTTATTTATAAAATAGAATAAATGAAAATAATGCCGACTGAGTCACTGACATCTCAATTAGACATTTTAATTATATAATTTTTATAAAAAATCTAATAATTCATACGTACTGAATAGTTTAACTTTAAAAAATAATCACGCACCAGGCCGACCGAGGGCAGACCAAACTGCAGATAAACTGGCCATATATATTGGGGATAACGTCGGCTCCGGAGAGGCGATGCGTCCGCTGGTGGGGTCCGTCCACTCATCAATCCTAATTTACGGTTTTTTTAAAAAAAATTATGTTGCAAAGTGGCTTCCTGAACTTGTGCCGCTCCTATTAGGTTTGGCACAAAAATGGAGAAAATTTTTGAAGATCAAGATCAGTTACAGGGCAAGGTCCAGAAGGTCCAGAGAAGTCAAGATCGTTGGGGGGACAAAGGGTAAGGAAGGATGATAATTTGTGAGGATTCAGTACAAGGGTCGAGTTCTGGAAGAAATTCCAATGTTTTTGTTGTACTCTAGAATTTTGAGGGTAACATTTCGATAGCTTGATGTTCTGAAATTTTTCGTTTAAACATTAGAGGTGTCAAATGGACTGAATTGGCTCGGATCAAGTATGGCATGAATTGCTATAATAGCCATGCTGTTCCTGGCACGGCTCATCTAGCAGGCTGTTCTAGGCTACCCTTGTAGGCCCATAGGCTGGACCGAAGGCACTATTAGATTGGTTTGTTAGGCATGCCAGGTCCAGCACATCGGACATGATATGCTGGATAAGCCCACTAGATCGGCATGCCAGGTTGGCTAGGCCGGCACACATAAGGCCCATTGGACTGGCATGCTTAGGTTTGGCTGATATTTTTTGAAAATACCTTCCCAAAAAAGTTAAAAATGGTTAGTTTAGATGGTATTTTTGTTTAATTCCCAAAATACTCCTATCCAACTAGCATAAATGGCAAGGTTTTTTTTTTTTTTTTTTGTCAGACCTATTTGCTCTTTTGAATGATCATAAATGACTAGTTTTCAAGGTTACTTGAATTATCTTAAAGTCTTTTAACCTTTATAAATAGGTTACAACCTTGCTTCCCCATCTTTCACCAAACCACAAAGTCTCTAAAGCTCTTTTAAGCCTTATAAGCTGTTCTCATGTTCTTGCAAGCCCTCCTAATCCTCTTAAGCTACTTAATTTCTTTTTAGTTTCTAGTTAGTTGTTATAATCTCTCTTTCTAGTTTGTACTCTTACTCTATATTCTCTACCATCAATAATGTTCATACTAATAGTTCTTGCCTACTCCATGCCAAGTATTTGAATTCGATATCAATATAGTATAGTATAGGGCATATTAATCATAGATTAAATTCAATGTCCTTGACCCCCCACTATTGCTATTAGTGCCATATCTTAGGTCCGTCCAGAGCTAAACACAAAACCTATAAGCATGGTTGCACATTAAGGAAATCGTCGGTAAGGGGTTCCGTGTAGCCTGTAACGTCTGCAAAAAAGATTATAATTGTGATATTTTCAAAGAAACCATGTTAGATTAAAAAATAAAAATGATTGAAGACTTTCCTCTAAATGATTAGAAAATGAAGAAGATCAAATAAGAAAGTAATGAGATGATGTAACTATAACAACAAACTATTTACTTGCCTATAAATAAATAAATAAATAAATAAAATTTATTTTATTTAAATAATATAAAAAAATAGATGCCTAAATAACGATATGTATATAATTTATTTTATTTAAATAATATATAAAAAATAGATGAGCTAACATACAAGTCCGGCATGGCATGGCCTATCTTCGACGAGGCCTGTGGATTATGTTGGATTGATCTCTTTGATGTAGCTAACTATGAATGGTGTGACTCCTAACACAGCCCTTTATAGGAGCCATGCCAGATCAGCACAACATACCAACCCATGGGTCGGCTCCTTTGATCAGTATCGTCCATTCAATGCCTTTAAATTTTCATATTCTTTGGTTTAGCCTAATTCTATAAAATTTTTAGATATCCAAAATTGCTAAATTCATAGATATATTAACTATTATTACAAATTTCTTAATCAGGATAGAGTATTATAGCCTTTCTACAAAACCAATGGTTCTGAAAAGATAAAATTTTTTGTATGACTTGCTTTTTGGATCACAAGAGAGAGATTTACTAAGAAAGAATGGTCTATAAAATGTTGGATGTGTGAAGATGCAACTGAAACGCTTTCTCACCTTACTTGCTCACCTTTCCTTCTCCTAAGCAGCCCCTAGCCCTAAACATTTAGTCATGACTTACCTTGGCACGAGATCTTAATTATATACGACCGTTTTAGAGGACGAGATTCATTCCATCATCCAAGGAAATTGCACGGATCAAACTCATCCTATCTTATTGATAGCATATTTGATCATCCTTTCTTATTGCTAAGGGAAGATATATATATATATATACTCAAAATCTTCCTTCTATATCTGGTATGGCTATTACATGTAAAATTATTTAGGGATTGTTTATTGTAGAGAAGGGCCGATTATGAGGCGATGCCTAAAAAGTTTTCCTTTCCTAGCTCCCTTCCATTGCAAATTCCACTCTCTTTGTAAATATTTATTTCTCTGAATAAATGTATGGGACCATGTTCCCCTATTTGCACTCAAAATTGCTAGTCCACGAATGAAAGACAGACAAAATGACACCAACGGAGTAGAACATTTCCTTGGAACAAAATTGTTTAATGCAACCAAAGAGCAACTCTATGTAACTACGCCACACTTTTGAAAGTCTACCCAAGAATTACCACAAAGTTCGATATACAAAACCAGAGAAGTAAAATTGATGAACAAAACGGAACCTCAATGCTTAGGAGAATATTTTGACTAGACTGCTAAAAGAATAAATTATTTACAAGAATCCCTACCACATGGTAAGGTCTGATTTGAGCTTAAATATAGAAGTATCGCGTGCATCAAAGAGTTTTATGGAACAAAAGCTATAACAGATCATGAATTAAAAATCTGGTGGACAGAGAATGGCATAGCCGTAGAAAAGCAAAACCATCTGTTCCTTCTAAATTCACGATACAAACGTAAGGATCTGTCCTTTTAGGACTATAGGACCTCAAACCTTTCATAAGATCAGAGATAGACTACTGACCAGACAAAAACAGGCAAGAGGGTAACAAGAAGGAATTTCTAAAACCAGGTGACCAGGATTTTTACAATGTAAAGGTTGCTTAAACAAAACACAAAAGATAATGGATTAAAGTCTGGGGGACAAGAGCGGCATAATTGCAGAAACTAAAATCCATTAGCGCCATTAGCATTTTTCTGAATTCATCTGTTCATTCTAAATTCACAATGCAGACTGAAGGGTCTCAAGTCTTTTTGGCGTGTAGGACCTCAAACCTTCTCACAAGATCAGGGATGCACTGCCATCAGAAAACAGGCAAGAGGGTAACGAGAAGGAATTCCTAAAACCAGGTTACCCAGGTTTTACATACATGTTGCCTGTGCAAGACATAAAATAAACCACCCAGCTGACAAACTGCATGACAGATGACATTGTTTCATGAGGAGTGGGTAAGGTGAGAATCCCTGAAGACTGAGGACACACCCCCTGATGCTGCTGGTGACGGTGAAGATGCCATATAACTGGTGCCAGGTAATGAGATGGGCGGCAGACTCATAGCATGGCCCTGGTGACCGGTAGGAGCAAAGCGGGAAGGACTAGCCATGGCAGTACCCATCAAAGCATTGGATGTCGCCTGCCCATGGCCAGCAGCTGCCAAACTAGATCTAGGGGTATGAACCTGTGAAATGTATTTTTAGAGAACAAAGTGAGCTAGTTATAAATCAGAATCACACCATGAATAAATATCAACAGGCCCTATAGGCATCAAAATCATACAGGATTCGATCCATACTTAAATTAAAATTGAAATAAGTAGAGAGAGCCCATAGGTTTTGTTGGCAAAGTCACCAATCGTTGATGCTAGTGACCTGGATTCACATCCCGCCCTCAACCAACTTTGACCAGCCTCACCACTCCTAGTTATCAAATAAATAAATAAACAAACAAACAAATAAACATATGTCTCAAGGCACTGCAAGAACAGAAAATAAATGTTTGCTCTAGTTGATGAAATGACGGTTGCCCTAGTCATCATAACTCTTTGCTTAGCAACCAAAGGTTCTAGATTTGAGTCATCAGTGGTACATGTCCAATGATCCCGATCTGGATGGTTATAGTACGGATGGTGCTCTAAAAAAATTTGTTTGCTCCATTTGATAATTTCTTCGGTTAATTTCTGTACACATAAGTTCATGTCTAATGAATAAAAAGTTACTATTTACTAGAGTTCCTTTCCAAATATCCCTTTATCTCTAACAAGTCTCTTACTCCAGGATCACATAATGGACACAAAGAATATATGAAATATCTTCCCCTCTCTCGGTTTAGTCTTCTTCTAGTGATGAATCTTCACCCCAAAAAGAGGTTAATTTACCAATAGGTGAAGCCCTCTCTCTGATTAAAAATAAGTGGGAAATGGGTCTTAGACTCTTGGTAAATTGCAGATGACCTCACTCAGTAGAATAGTTCTTAGAAATCCTTATGTTTATCTCTCAATAAGTGGTTAATAGAAATAAATGAATTGTCTTAGAAAAGTGTATAATCCCTTATGTATAGTTTAGGGGTAAGCAACAGGTTGGGGTAATGTGAGAACTAATACCAACCCAGTCTGATAGAGTTGGACTGGTTTGCTTCAAGTGTCATTAGCAATGAGATGAGGGCCATCTCGGCCATCCCATTCAATCCTGTTCCAAAGAGATTCCAATAGTGGCCTCAGCAATCGAAGGTAATTCTAGTAGCCTTTTATATATTAAAATTTTTTGATTCTATATTTTCGTGGAAAACAAATTGGACATCATCAACAGGATTACTCTCATCAATCACCAGTTAGAGAAAAGATGTAATTTGGCACAAAAATATTGCCTTGTCACTCGATGCCTCCTTAGTTGATGGTAACATTATGGTCCTTTGAAAGGTAAGGAGAGCAAGCCCTTGTTTGGATCATGATTGTTGGTTTGAAGCTCATCTCGACCACCATATGAGAGCAAGTCACCATTGCCAGGCTCTAAACCTCAAATGTCCTTTTTAGTGATGCTCCTTTTTTGGGTTATAATCAGACTCCTTAGGTGTGAACCTAGAGGAGGGCTAGACTAAGATCGCAAGATGCGTTCGACTAATGGCCAAGGGAACAATGACCACAAGAATCATGCCACTGAGCCAAGTAATATCCACTGTGACACATGGAAATGGTGACCATGTTGGACATAAATCAAGTGAATTCTTGCTCCATAATTTTAAAAAGATTGTTGACTTTTGCTTATGATTTACCAAATAAGAGGGAATCAAACATATTACCATTCAAATTAGCAAGATCAGCCATGCTAACAAAATGGGCAATTTTTCAAATTAGTAAGAAACTAAGAATGAATGGAGAGTCTCTTAAAGTCAAGGGATCAATGATGGCATCTATTCATCTTGGCCCAAAAAAGGTGATGAAAAGTCTGCTGGTCAGAAGAAGAATAAGGCGAAGTTGCATATTTTAACAGCTCTTGAAAGATTAGTCATCAAATGGAGTGGGTACTTACTTGGAATCTTCTTCAAACCTGTCATCTAATAGCCAATCTTGTGGTCGAATATCTAACAGTGCAGCAAGTACATCTAACATGTGTATAGACCATCAAATAGCAAGACAAGTCATGAGGTTATGATTAACCTTATTAAGAAAACTATTGACTTTGATAAAGTTCAAATGCTATTGCAAGCTAGACCAACAAAGATCAAATCATCCACTGATTCTCTTCCAATTTACATAGAAAGAGGATGATTCATGCATCAAAAAAAGTGTTTAGTACTTCTCAGGGGTCATTGGGATTCCTTTTTTCTTGTGAGACTCCTACAATTCAAATCCCCTTTCTCTCTTGAGAACCGCCATCCACTGGAGTATATAAACTTCTTTTTGATAACTCAGATAAACTATTGAATGGAGAAGTTGCAATTGCGATGAGACTATCACAACCTTCAGATCAATGATTTTCTGATGTTTTTCATTAAATAATTTTCCTCCACATCTTCAATCTTTTGCTTGGTTGGATATGTTACAATGTATCTAAATTAGTGCAGTTTAGACTTGATCTACAGCATATATAATGCTTATGTATTGCAGGTATGTACCCTATGCATCAAGTCATCTCAAAATGGCAATGCCAACTTTTAATGTAAAGTATACTGTATGCCATGTACATTGAGGAGCCAACTCAGCGATCTTGATCTAGGCATCTTATAACACATACAAACCCTTGTCTTCTGGGTCTCTTGTTTCAAACTCCAAACATGGACACTTTGTTAACTAATTTGGCATTTTTTATAACTTGTTATTGAATAAGGCATATTTCATATAAATTTATTTCCAAATATTCTTCATGAAATAAACTTATCTTGAAAAGTTAAAGCAATTAACCATCAGTGAGATGTCTGTGAGGTCTTGGTATTTGCTAAACGGTCAAGCATCATTTTTGGTTGCATGCAGGACAACTGAATTCAGAAGTCAGGCCATAGGAATCTGGACTTTACATCAAGGAGAACTTAAAAAGGAGGAGGAGGAGTATTCAAGGAATTACTTTCCTTCCCATCTAAGATGCCAAAAGCAGCATTTTTCATCTGAAATCTTCTTAATTCGATGCTACAGGCTCAACCTTGCCATCATAACCTACTAATTAAGTTCTGGCCATCAATTTCAATGCAAGAAAAAATCAGGATATTTCAAGTAACAAATAAGTTCAGCATAAGGAAATCAATAACTTGGTTCAGCCCCATGTTAATGGTTGATAAGGGCATTATATGTCAATTGTTGTCAGATTGAACAAAGATACTCGCTATGAAGGAGTAATAGAGCAGTCACATGCAAGTTCACTATTCACCAGACAATTCCTTACCTTAATGAAGCAAACTAATAGAAACAACTTATAAAAGAAATTACCAAGCACATCAGCAAGTATTTCATAGTTATCATGTGATGAAAATATGACAAATGTTTCTGACATTGCCATCAGTAGATAATGTAGCATTTCAGAAAACTAGAAGGCCGCATTAAAAAACAAAAAAGGCATGATGAGAATAGAAGGCCAAATTTTGTTAATGCAAAGAGCAAAGAGCAAAGAGTGTCGAATAAATTAAAAACTGCAACTCATTCTTTTATGGAAGAACTTACAGTGTTATGTTGCAGAGAGCTAAATGGAGTTCTGGGAAAAGAAGCTGTAGATGGAGATGTACTATGCAAGAGATGCAGTTGACGTGCATGAGCATTGTGATTAGCAGCTAGATCTAATTCCCCACCTAAATCACTGCCAAAATTTACATCTAAAGTAACCTTGGGAGCCTGTCTGCTGACAGAACCCATGTCAACTGACATTTCTGCTTGCAGAGGAATCGAAGCACGCATAACAGATGGCTGCATGTTACGCCTTTTATTTCTTCTTCAGCATTTAAAATCTGTCAACAGTCCAATAAAGTAGTTACCAAAAAGTGAGTGACATAAATTCACCCAGCAATAAGAAACATGGAGAACTAAGCTCTCCTCCATCAATAAATAGGTTAAATTAGGAATCCAAGCAACAACTTGACAACACCCCAGCGATGAAATTAATAAGAGTTCTTATCCAGTCAATTAATTGTCAATAACAGTGGATAGACAATCAAAAAGACGATCACAGAACAGATAATATCATCAGATTCAAGATAGCACCATGAGATTGTGTTTCTCTTCCTTCAATATTTTTGAAGATGTTTTAGGGGTTTCAACTCTTGGATTAATTTCCCGTTCTGGTTTTCTCAGATATCCCCATTGAAGAGGCAAATATAATTTTGGAAAAAATAATCATACACATACAGAGTATGAGAACAAACAACAAGTTTGAAAACATAATAGCAACTTTCACTTCTGTTCTTTGGATGAATAATTAGCAGGTTGTTACCAGACATTTTGACATGGATAGGAATTGATCTTCTATGAGAAGAATTATTCCAAGTCTCTTTCATAACGAAGTAAAGATTATTTAGTTTCACTTTTGCAGGTCACCAGAACAATTTTAAGCTAAACTAGCGTTCTATCAAAAAGACAGAAAAAAATATTTGGAACGAACTTTAATCCTTAAATGTTTATTATAATTTTTTTAAAAAAAGACCATGTTCATAGATGAAAATCAATACATGGACCGGAATCAAGCTACATCACTGTCCCAAGGTGTATAGCTAAACCTTTTAAACATGAGAATAATCATTAAGCTTTTAAAGACAGCAATAATTTGAAGTAATGAACCTTTCCAAAACCATTCTCTCAGATCATATGGACAATAACAGCATTCAGTTTCCTACTAAACTGTTGATTAAATTTCTTTGGAATGAAATAATGGATGTTATAACAACCATTAACAGCCACTATAATAAAAGATCATCAGAGGTTTTAACTTTACCATAACATTCTAAAACTTCCAGTTTTAAGATGATATGCATAGATTTAACAGTTTGATGCAGAAGAGGAAAATCTTGATGAAGGTAATGTGCGCATAAAGTCAACTGTTTTCCTCCAAACATAGGCATTAACCAAATCAAACTAACATGCAAGACGACTCCAAGTTATGTACTTGTCTGCGTAAATCAAAATGTCAGATCGAGCAAAATCTAGGTATGGAGAAAATTTTGGCACACAGGCAAACCATATCCAATCAGAAAGCTTATAGAGAGACCTAGTATCTTTCTTCACACAAGAGAAGAATCATGACAGGTTTTCTTTAAAAAAATTTTTTTAAAAAAAAAGAAGAAAAAACAAGGCTTTGAGTCCACGATGTAATGGACATGATTTTGCTTCATTTTCTAAATGATTCATGAGAACATAATATGTAAAAACCAAATTAGAGAGAGAGAGAGAGAGAGAGAGTGTGTGTGTGTGTAAAGGCTTCAGTCAACCACATATGGCTAGCCTCAAACCTTTTTTCATGATATAAAGAGAATATACAAACAATATATTGTTGAAAGTAATTTAGCCGGTTTGAAATATATCAGGGCTTTATAGACATGACAGTAACATATCATAACAAGTCTCAAAAGTGGTAATTTCTTGATTTAAATTTTTATGTCAGCTTATTTGGTCCTCAACCACTTATACTTTCCAATAACATGAGTGATTTCTTATGATGGCACAAGCTTTTTTTTTTTTGTTACTAGATATCACCAATTTGTCAAGAGCATTATCTGTAATTTGAATACAAATAAAAGAGAAGAGAGAAGATGAGAGCTTATGGAAGGCTTTCAGCCTTCCTTTGACTCTTTAAATGAGCTTGCAAGAGCCCACATCCCACTCAGCTCACCCTCCAAACCATCTCACACACGAACTAGGTGGTTTAGATTGGTTTGCACCGATTCATAGGCAAAATTGAATCAAATGCAGTTTTTGAATAGGTTTCTGGCCGGTTCGGTTTGGCTCCACCAACCTATATATATATAGATAGCGAGCGAGAGAGAGAGAGAGAGAGAGAGAGAGAGAGAGAGAGAGAGAGAGGGAAGGATAGACTTGGCTATATTCAAATGTAATTAAGTTTAAAATTCGGTCACCTTCCTCACCCTTGAATTCATATGGATCTCAGAACCACCCCATCTTTTCCATCTTTAGAATCTATGAACTATGTGGATTCAATGATGAAGGAGGACATTGGATCTAAACTTGGCCAATATATGTGTGTGTAGGTAGAATTGGCTTCATTTGAATGCAGCCAAATCTAGATTCGATCACATCTCCCATCCTTAAATTCACACAATTCACATATCCTGAAGACAGAAAAGGTGGAATAGATGGGATAGCTTCAAAATCCATATGAATCCAAGGTAAAAAAGATGATCGAATTTTAGATTTGGTTACATTCGAATATAACCAAATCCACATCTCTTCCTCTCTCTCTCTCTCTCTCTCTACACACATTTATATATATGTATGTATATGTATGTATGTATATGTATATGTGTGTGTAGTGAAATCTACCATTGAATTGTCTATAGAAAGCAAACTAAAGTGCTTCTGGTATTCTGTCAGAAATGCATGCTTACATTTAAAAAAGAAAATTGTGAAGCCCAAATTCATCATCTTATATTATATTAACAAAAAGTGATTACAACCGTAGAAAACTTTTAACTAAGAGGGCCTTCATCAAGACTGCTATAGCTTTCCCTAGTTACTTCCAACAGATCATTTCAATCAACCTGTCTGACCAAGAAAGCAGACTAGTTGTCCATGTTTGTATCGTACTAACATGATCATCATTTGATACATATCATCTACTTGACTAAAATCATGCAATCTCTGAATATATATATCATCTCCTTGACTAAAATCATGAAATCTCTGAATATATAAAAAAGAAAAAAACTAGCAGCTGTTGTGTTTCTGAACTGATATCTACATGAAATGGGTTAAATATCAGAAAATAAAGATACCTGCTTCAGCATTTGCACAAGATGGTGTTTCTTCTCATTCAATACTTGCAACTTCTTCTCCAGCCCTCTTTTTCTTTCCCCTTTGTCACTAGCAGTGTTCAAATTGTTGCATACCTAGCAAATAAAAATGATCAGGACAAGCAAATTAACTTAGTAGGAGAGTTAAAAAAAAAAAGGAATTTTAAGCCCTTATCAAAGATATATACTCAAAATTGTAAAAACAATACTGTACGCAGACAAGCAAGCTTGCGTGTACACATGGTAATTTTCAACAACTTTGTCACTTAAGATTAGCTTAAAATAGGATTACTAAATCCAAGTAGCCTCAAGACGATTGAAGTTAGGAAGAAGATCGCTTAGGTGATCTTTTGGCTTTGGACATAAATTAAAAAAGTGGATATGGTAGCTGCACATCTTACTTGTTTAAAATTCACATATACGCACTACAAGCTATAATTTAAATCTGAATAAGCAGCTCAAAGATTTATTGCATCTATAAAAGCATCAAGATCAAACAGAACTATAGTTATGATATCAATTTATCCACCTTTAGACAACAAAAGGAACCATTTGAAAAGGATTTTTTTTGTTGTTGCAAGGGGGGGGGGGGGGGGGGGGGGGGAAGGGAAGAGCCCAGTGAACCAAGACTAATCATGAGAACAATAAGGAATGTCAAATAGAACTTCCAAACCATGCTTTTTAACATTTACCTCCAGGTTTGATATTTAAATAAATTGACACGGGTTAAGCTTCATAGGATAACTATTTTTTCCACAAATTCTAAGTAATAACTTGTTCCTATTGTAATTACAAGAATAACTTATTTGCACAGGGACTAAAGCAGAACCGAATGCTACTCAGCACACATGATATGGCACACTGTGTACCATGCCCTTGCCTTATTAGAAAGCCACATTGACACAATATCAACTGCTTGCTAGTGCTTGACATGCAGCTGTGCAGAGTGCGCTAAGCATCGCTAAGCATCTTCACTGCATAGCGCATGCTGTGCCAGCGATAGTCCAACACCTGACTGGTGGATGATATCCATAGATCAATATAGCTTGTGTTTCAGAATTTAAAACATTTGATAAAATAAATCAAAATCCACTTGAGATTTGAAGAATAAATAACTCGAGTGGTACCATGATTACTCATGGATGATAGATCTAGCATTTCAGATTCAAGAAACAATTTCTGATGTCTAAATTAAGAGTTACTGAAACTTTCTGGAAAATTGTAAGCAACTGGAAGTTCACAAGATTTGCGCTCAGATTTGCAAATTTTGATGTAAAGCCACGCAAATGATCAGATGAGCTATATCTAGCTGTGGTCATGTATTCAAACTTTATGGCTTGTAATTCATATATCTGATATTGGTTACGATGTTGGTCACCTTTTTAGTTCAGATCCATATGCAGTTTCATGCCTGTGTTTTGGTCTCCATTTTTTTTTTACCCCATATAGATATTCACAAAGTTATGCCTTGGATAATTATATCGCTATGATGTTAATCATCCCCACATATTGTATAAGTTTACAAGCTAGTTGGCCTCTGGTGGAAATTGCAGTCACCCAAATAGATGAAACTAACTCAAAGTTTCAAGACTGAAAAGATCCCCCAAATATAATGTCAAAGAATTTTCATTTCTTATGTTTCATTGAAGATAACTCCGCCAAGGCCGGTCCCAAGCCCGAGTAAAGGAGGAGGATTGCGTTAGGTAGCTGATAGCCAGCGTAAAACTCCGTCAGATCCCTTAAAATATGAATCTATTAAATCAAACTGTGCGAAGGGCTAGGACATCCCCGTTAAGAGACGCGTTGTATCTACCTCTAGATGTTTCAAAAAATGAGCAAGGGGTGCCGCACCGACGTCCGGGTACGGTGATAAGTGAGCAAGGATTTTTGTACTACGGACGAGTGCGGATAAAGAAGTTATAGTCTATGATAGTCAGCTTAGAATAGCAACTTGAAATATAGGAATACTAACACGTAAAACTATGGAGATAGTGGACACTATGATTAGGAGAAGTAAATATAATATGCTTGCAAGAGACTAAATGGATGGATGAAAGATCTAGAAAAATAAAGAATACATGATATAAATTATATTACACTGAAAAACATAAAAATAGAAATGGCGTAGGAATAATTATAGATAAGAATTTTAAGGAATATGCTGTTAAGGTAACTAGGAAAGGAGTTCGGATTATATCACTAAAACTTCTAATTGAAAATAATATAATTAAACATAATTAGTGCATATGCACCACAAGTAGGATTAGACCAACAAACTAAGACATAATTTTGGAAAGACATAGATGAAGTAAAGCAAGAAATACGAAGAAAAGATATATTTGGAAGGAGATTTTAATGGATATATAGGTAAACAGAGGGATGGATATGAAACGGTAGATGGAAGATATGGATTTGAAGATAGGAATGAAGCCGGCGTGAGCTTATTAGATTTTGCAGTGGCGTATGATCTAACAATAGCAAATACTTATTTCAAAAGAGATATGAACATTTAATAATATTTAAAAATGGATCTAATAAAAGTCAAATAGACTTTTTCTTTACTGGAAAGATAGATAAAATAACATGCAAAAATTGTAAAGTTATTTCAAGAGAAAGTTTAACTTCACAACATAGGATAATGGCTGCAGACATACGGATAAAAATGAAATCTAGAATAAAACGTAAAACTATTAATCCAAAATTAAATGATGAAATTTGAAAGGAGAAAAACTAGAATTATTTAAAGAAAAGTTAGTAAGAGAAATGACTATGAATAAAAATAGTGATCCCAATTTAATGTGAAAAAAGCAACTAAATGCATAAACAATATAGCAAAAGAAGTTTTAAGAGAATCAAAAGGAGTAGGACTAATAGGAAAGAAAACTCAGTGGTGGAATGAGAAAGTTCAAGCTGCCATCAAGCTTAAAAGGATAAACTATAAAATTTGGTAAGAGGCTAGGGATGAAGAAGTCTTAAAAAGTATAGGAATGCAAAGAAAGAAACTAAAAAAGCGGTAAGTAATGCCAAACTTAAAGCCTATGATGATTTATATAATAGACTGATACAAAAGAAGGTGAAAAGACTATATATAAACTAACAAAATTAAGAGAAAAGAAAACAAAAGATTTTGACTATATTAAATATTAAGAATGAAGATGAAAGAGTCTTAGTAAAAGAAGAAGAGATAAAAGAACGATAAAAAAGTTATCTTAAAAAAATTATTAATAAAAATAATTTAGTAAATTTAAGGGTAGAAGGATGTGATAACTTAGGATAACAAATGAACATAAATTTTTTCGTAGATTTAACATACTTGAGGCTTTGAGTAAAATGAAAAATACAAATGCATTATGACCAGATACGATCCCTATTGATGTTTGGAAAGGCTTAGAAGAAATTAAAGTCATATGGTTAACCAATTTATTTAACAGGATTATAGCAACTAAAAGAATGCCGAATGATTAAAAAAAAGTATATTAATATCCATATACAAAAATAAATGAGAAATTCAAAACTATGCAAATTATAGAGGGATTAAGCTAATGAGTCATACAATGAAATTATGGAAGAGAGTAATAGAAAATCGAATAAGAGCTGAAACTTTGGTGTTAAATAATCAATTTGGATTTATGCCTGAAAGATCGACCATGAAAGCTATTTATTTATTAAAAAAATTGATAGAAAGATATTTAAAAAAAAGGACCTTCATATGGTCTTTATTGATTTAGAGAAAGCATATAATAGAGTATGATGGAGCCAATTGATCCCATGGGCTACAATGACTGCATCTGGGCTTAGCCTCAGCAAGTCTGCCCATCATCCTCAGCCCCAACATTTTCTAAGCGGCCCCAGCAATTCCTAGACGGCCCTGTGCTCTTCGGCAGCCTCCTCTTAGGCGGCCTTCCCCAAGAAGGTCTCCCAAGGCAATTTCCTCCTAGGCGGCTGTAACAACCCGGGCCCTAGGCCCGCAGTACTCACGGACCCATTCCGTTACAAGAAAGCAAGACGGACAAGGCCCACATCAACTTGGGCCACCACAATCCAAAAGGGATTCAATTGGTGCTTGTCCATCTTCCTTAACTGGTTATAAACCATACAACCAACTCCCAATTTTTTGATGTGGGACTATTGGGAGGGGCATCACAATCTACCCCCCTTACAAAGGCGACGTCCTCGTCGCCAGAGGCAATTGATCACAACCACCAGGCAGGCAATTGATCAAACTTCTTGTCAGCCTCAACCCATCCTCAGTGGCCTCAGCCTTCCCGGCCTCCCAAGTCCAAATCCTCTCGGCCGCCTCCAACTCCCAGGCATCCCGGCCACTTCCAGTTGCTCCTGGATCCGTCCTGGCCTTACCTCTGGACATCTGCCACCTAGATTCCGTCCCGGTCTCCAACTCACGGATTCCCGGCCGCGACCACCTTCGGCTCTTTCTCGGACTTCTACGGACGTCCTTGGCTCTTTCCCGGCCTCTTGACAGCATCGTCCCAGTCTTTCCCAGGCCTCCAGCTCCTCAGACTTCTATGGACATCCCTGGCTCTTTCCCAGCCTCTTGACAGCATCGTCCTGGTCTTCCCCGGGCCTCTGGCTCCTTCTCGGACTTCTACGAACGTCCTTAGCTCCGCTCTCGGATTCGTCCATGGCCTGGGTTCTCAAGGCTTACGAGTACCACCATCCACTGATGGTTCTTTCATTACTAGTGGCTTGCCTCTCTGACAACTAAGATGGAGGGGTGGATGGACATCGCATTTATTATCAAAGGCTTACCTCTCCCTGAGTGCCAGGATAGAAGTTTGATCCACTTCTCTTAAGCCTTCAGGTTAGATGAAAGGTCCATCGCCGAGCTTCGAAGAATGTGCTGGGTTGAGTTTCTCACCTTCACCATATTAAATTGGGGACCCTGATCCGTAATACTTGATGGGGCTAGTGGAATTTTGAACCATGTGAAGGGTGGCTACATGCATGGGAGTCTTCCGATGACCTGCCATTATTACGTGAAAACTGTCATTATGTGCATGGATTCATAAGTTACATACTCGCATTCGGAAGCACCTTTATCTGGCCTCTACAGTTGGTCACCCGACTTGGTCATCGGGACGGCACCCTCAATTATCCTCCATGACTCCACTGTCGGCCTCAACATCCACGTGGCCTACTGCCACCTGTGGTCCCTTATTGCCTACCTGCCACCTACGGCTCACACACCCAACATGAGCCCAGCTCACCCATCACTTGCGGTCCACGTGCCTGACAAGACTTGGCCCACCAACTAGCTGCGGCCACCCACTCTGACCTACAGCTCTGACATGCCACCAAGAAGTAAGCCTCACCATTGCTACCATTATTATAAATGCTCTGACAAGTAGCAGCGCCTTAAGTCTTATAGACATCAGCCCTGACATTCCATCCACAAAAGTCATCATTCATTATGAGCCTCAACCACTCAAACCAGGTGAGCCCCAAAAGTCATCGTCCATCATGAGGTTCCATGTGACTCACAAGATGACAAGGCTCCAAGCTTCTCAAGCAAGTCTCACAAACTTCAAACATCAATAAATTGGATAAAAGGGATCCCCAACCAGTGAACCACAACAACACTCCTAAACGCTCATTCTTGCTCACACAGAGCTCTTCTATAAGCCTCTCTCTCTTTCGAGCTTTTGCTCACAGCTGTTGCCCGGAGCACTGACTTGAGCGTCGAAGGGTCCCCACTGAAATCTCCGGTCCCCAAAACTTTTTGCAGGCTCCCAGATGTAAGAAGCTCGCCGAAAGAACTCGGGCTCGCTGGAGAGGGCGACCGGATGCTCACAAACGTTCGAAGGGGGGTGATCTGACTACAATAGATTGGCGCGTCAGGAAGGGAGCATAACATGGATCGTCAGCGATGTTAGCTTGCACATCCTCGTCCCCATGTCAAAATGATGGATAAAAAAGATGGTGATGACAAAAGCCCAAGCAGCTTCCGCCAGTCATGCTGGGAGGGCACCCTCAATGAGCAAGCAAATGCCAGCCATTCTATTCCACCATCACCACTATCTCAGGCCATTTGAGCAAGACATCATGCCATCCTCGCCCTACAAATCCAAGCATTAATGGTAGCTATCCAAAAGCTGTGAGAGCGATATACCATGGCCACACAGCAGTAAACAAGAGCTTCTGCTTCTCCTTCAGTTATTGCACAAGCCAGCCATCATCTATCTAGTGGAAGATCTCCCCAACAAGAGACTCACCATCATCATACCTTTCTGAGGCTTATTACAAGAACCACCTCAAGCTCAATCTCATTAACGAGAGCAATCTCAAGTTCAATCTCATCAGCAAAAGCACCTTCAAGCTCATCAACCAGCACCACAATCCTGAAGCCCCCCAATCGAAGGCACTTGCACTTCCCCACCTTTAGTTAACATGCTTCCCTGGAAGGCAGATCGCCAACATACTGAAGTATTCAAATCAATAGGAGAAATTTCTCCAAAGAAAAAGCTTTCAAGCCTTTAATCGATGTCGACACCAAACACGACGCAAAGGCAAAAAGCTATGAAAGCTAAATATGCTACACTTTGAGAAAAAGTTTCTTTTCATTCAACCTCTCAATAACCACTCGGACCGACCGAGAAACCCCCGAGGTTACAAAGAAAATGACCTCGATGGCCCCGCAATCAAAAGGACACCCCCGGGCCGGCGCGAGAAACCTCCGAGGCGATTCATGTCCTATGGTCTCGGCGGCCCCGAGTCAAACTCCCGAGCCAGCTGAAAAACCCTTGAGGTAGTTTCAAAAGGACCTCGATGGCCCCGCGATCATAAAGACACCCCTGGATCGGCACCAAGAAACCCCCCAGGCAGTTCAAGTCATATGGTTTCAGCAGCCCCGAGTCAATGCCCGGGCCGACCGCGAAACCCCCGAGGCGGTTTTATTTCAGCCCCAGCAGCCTTATATTTGCCTCAACGGCATCATTACAACCTCAATGGTTTTATTGCAACCTCAACGACTCTATCAGCCTCATCTTTGCCTCAGCGGCTAACGGCCAATGTTGGCCAATCAGAAGCCCCAAATCAGCTCACAGTGGGAGAGATCAATCCCAGCTCATAGTTGACGAACATCCACTTTCAGACCCTGTGTCGGAAGAGAATTACTGGCTGCCCTCAGCCAGTCAAAGGTAATCAAACTTACCCTCAACATTACTTAAAGTTCTTTGAGTTCTTTGAGCAAGCAAAAGTCCACACAAGGCAGACACATTATCCAAAGCAATGCAAAAAGGAAAAAGATCTCTCCACCAGTAAGGGATCAAAGCCCAAAGTTAGCATTAAAAGACAGGTGCAAAGGTAAAAAGTTTTACACTCCTTTTGATTGGTTGATGCAGGGCACACAAGCACAAAGAATGTGGAGGGCATCTGATGGGGCCAATTGACCCTATGAGCTACAATGATCGCATCTGGGCTTGGCCTCAACAAGTCGGCCTATCCTCCTCGGCCCTAGCATTTCCTAGGTGGCCCCAACATTTCCTAGGCGGCCATGTGCTCCTAGGCGGCCTCCTATTAGGCGGCCTCCTCCTAAGGGAGTTTCTTCCTAGGCGGCCCTATGCTCCTAGGTGGCCTCTCCTCCCAGATGGCTTTTGGCTTCGTCTCCCGATGGCTCTATCCTCCCAAATCAGCCCCGACTCCACTCGCGGCTCCCGACCGGCCCCGTACCGATCGCTCCCACCTCCTGGCTCTCGTTCCTCTAACAACGGAATGTGACGACCCCGTCTAGGCGGCCTTCGCCTCCTCGCTCCATCTTGGCTGCCTCCAGATTCCCGATCTTCCCCAACCTATCCCAGTTTGCTTCTAGCCTTCGGATCCCAGCTTCGGCACTGACAGTTTCTTCCCGGCCGATTCCATGGACATCCTCGGCGGCCTCAGCCTTGTCGGCCTTAACCCGTCCTCGGTGGCCTCAGCCTTCTCGGCCTCCTGAGTCCAACTCCTCTCGGCCACCTCCAACTCCCGAGCATCCCGGCCACTTCTAGTTGCTCCCAAATCCATCCTGGCCTCGCCTCCGAACGTCCCTCTTCGGCTCCTCGGACTTCTACGGACATCCCTGGCTCTTTTTCGGCCTCTTGACAGTGTCCTCCCGGTCTTCCTCGAGCCTCCGGCTCCTCAGACTTCTACGGACGTCCCTGGCTCTTTCCCGACCTCTTGACAGCGTCATCCCGGTCTTCCCCGGGCCTCCGGCTCCTTCTCGGACTTCTATGGACGTCCTTGGCTCCGCTCTCGAATTCGTCCATGGCCTGGGTTCTCAAGGCTTACGAGTACCATCATCCACTGATGGTGCTTTCATTACTAGTGGCTTGCCTCTCTAACAACCAAGATGGAGGGGTGGATGGACATCACATTTATTGTCAAAGGCCTACCTCTCTCTGAATGCCAGGATAGAAGTTTGACCCACTTCTCTTAAGCCTTCAGGTTAAGGCTGAAAGGTCCATCTCCGAGCTTCGAAGAATATGCTGAGTAGAGTTTCTCACCTTCACCACATTAAATTGGGGACCTTGATCCGTAATACTTGATGGGGCTGATGGAATTTGGAACCATGTGAAGGGTGGCTACATGCATGGGAGTCTTTCTAGGACCTGCCATTATTACGTGAAAGATGTCATTATATGCATGGATTCATAAGTTACATACTCGCATTCGGAAGCACCTCTATTTGGCCTCTACAGTCGATCATCCGACTCGGTCATCCGGACGGCACCCTCAATTATCTTCCATGACTCCACCGTCGGCCTCGACATCCACGTGGCCTACCTGTCACTTGTGGTCCCACATGGCCTACATACCACCTATGGCTCACATGCCCAACATGAGCCCAGCTTACCAATCATTTGCGGCCCACGTGCCTGACAAGACTTGGCCCACCAACCAGCTGCAACCACCCACTTTAACCTGCAGCTCTGACATGCCACCAAGATGTAAGCCTCACCATTATTATTATTATCATAAATGCTCTGACAAGTGGCAGCACCTCAAGTTTCATAGACATTAGTCCTGACATTCCATCGACAAAAGTCATCATTGAGGCCTCAACTACTCAAACCAGGTGAGCCCCAAAGTTATCATCCATCATGAGATTCCATGTGACTCACAAGATGATAAGGCTCCAAGCTTCTCAAGCAAGTCTCACATACTCTAAACATCAATAAATTGGGTAAGAGGGACTCCCGACCAGATGAACCACAACACTCCTAAATGCTCATTCTTGCTCATAGAGAGCTATTCTCTAAGCCCTTCTCTCTCTCTAAGCTTTCGCTCACAGTACTGACTTGAATATTGGAGGGTTCCCGCCAGAATCTCCGATCCTCGGGAGTTTTTGTAGGCTCCCAAACGTGAGAAGCTCACCGAAAGATCTCGGGCTCGCTGGAGAGGACGACCGAATGCTCGCAGACGTTCGAGGGGAAGTGATCTAGTTACAACAGAGTACCTAAAGAAATAATATGATGGATTTTTAAAAAAAAAGAGTTACCAAAAGGTACATAAAATTGATAAAAGATATGTATGATAGAGCAATAATTATTATTAAAACAACAATAGGAGAAACTAGTGAGTTTTCAATTACTATAAGTTTACATCAAGGATATGTCTTAAGTCCGTATCTTTTTGTATTAGTTATGGATGAATTAATCAAACATATTCAAAATGATATCCCTAGTGTATGTTATTTGTAGATGATATAGTGTTGATTGATGAAACTAAATCTGGAGTAAATGCCAAGCTAGAGATTTGGAGAATGATTTTAGAATCTAAAGGTTTAAGATTAGTAGAACTAAAACTGAATACATGAAATGTAATTTTAGTGGGAGTAGAAAAATAAATGAAGAAACAATGAAGATTGCAAGCCAAGAGATATCAAGGAGTAAAAAATTTAGGTATTTGGAATCAATTATCCAGCAAGAAGGTGAAATAGGTGAAGATGTGAATCATAAAGTTAAAGCGGGATGGAATAAGTGAAGGAGTGCTTCGAAAGTATTATATGATCGACGCATCCCATTAAAATTAAAAAAATAATTTATAAAACCGCTATTAGGCCAACTATGCTATATGAAAGAGTGTTGGGCAATATTGAACATATGAATAAATTAAGTGTAACAGAAATACATATGTTAAGATGAATATGTGGTAAAACTTTAAAAGATAGAATTAGAAATAAACATAAGAGAAATGATAGGAGTAGCCCCAATTGAAGATAAATGAGAAAATCGATTGCGGTGGCTTGGACATATACAACGTAGATCTTTAAATGCTTCAGTTAAAAAGAGTGATATTTTAATAATCCATGGTAAGGATAGAGGTAGACCTAAACTAACATGGACAAAAATAATTAAAAAAGATATAACTATTTATAATTTGAATGCCAACTTGGTCCTGAATAGAGCAGAGTGGAGAAAGCAGATTCATGTAGCCAACCCCATGTAGTTGAAAAAAGGCTTAGATGAATTGAGTTGAGATTATTAATAGATAAACATTGAAAGAGAGTCTTTGGCCTACAACAACTTATTGCAATTGTTGCCATTTGCAATCCACAACTAAAATCCTCTTGTATTATAAAATTCTTTTATCATAAAAAAAAAAAACTCCTTTGGTGTGTGGATCTTATGCCACGTTCCTTTTTCAAATGCATGTAAGCGGCAAGTCTCATAGTTTATTTAATTATTTATCCATAAAAAAAGTATGCAAAATGAAACTGAATTTAATTATTTGCAGATAATATAGTGTTAATTGATGGAACTAAATCTGGAGTAAATGCTAAGCTAAAGATTTGAAGACAAACTTTAGAATCTAAAGGTAATTTTAGATTAGTAGAACTAAAACTGAATACATGAAATGTAATTTTAGTGAAAGCAGAAATACAAATGAAGAAACAGTAAAAATTGCAGGCCAAGAGATATTTAGGAGTAAAAAATTTAGATATTTGAATCAATTATCCAACAAGAAGGTGAAATAGGTGAAGATGTGAATTATAGAGTTAAAGCAGAATGGAGTAAGTGAAGGAGTGCTTCGGGAGTATTGTATGATCGGCACATCCCATTAAAATTGAAAGAAAAATTCTATAAAATCGCTATTAGACCAACTATGCTATATGGAACAGAGTATTGGGCAATATTGAAATAACATGTGAATAAATTAAGTGTGACAGAAATGCGTATGTTAAGATAAATATGTGGTAAAACTTTAAAAGATAGAATTAGAAATAAACATATAAGAGAAATGATAGGAGTAGCCCCAATTAAAAATAAAATGAGAAAAAATCGAGTATGATGGTTTGAATAAATACAACGTAGACCTTTAGATGCTCCAGTTAGAAAGAGTGATCTTTTAATAATCCATAGTAAGGATTGAGGTAGAGGTAGACCTAAGCTAACATGAACAAAAATAATTAAAAAAGATATAACTATTTGTAATTTGAATGTCTACTTGATTCTAAATAGAGTAGAGTGAAGGAAGTAGATTCATGTAGCCAACCCCATATAGTTGGGAAAAGGCTTAGATGGTGGCTTCCTAAGCAAGATCAACTTTGATGCTTTGCCCACTATGTTCTCTCATTATCTTTCAAAGATGATTAGGAAGCCACCATTGCAACATTATACTAACTCAGGTTACATCTCATTGACTCATTCTATTTAAAAGAGATTAAAAAATTTTAAGACATTTGTGACCAAAAGTAGCAGTATCTAACCACACAAGCAAGTCCTCGAAATGGTAAAGCAGAGTAGTATGGAAACAGAAGCATCCAGAAACCACTACTTTATGGTGGTTTAACTTCAAAACCTCAATGTATTCCAATAAATATACAGAAACAAGGCTAAGAGGATTATCACGGAGTGTGGTGTTAGCATCCTCTCTATAATTTGAAGCACATGCATTTCACCACAAGTTTAAAACACACTTCTTTCCAATAACCATCCAACACATTCAACATCAAAATTCTCATGCTTTCAATCAACATCATTCATGGTGCCCTCGATAATTTTTTTTTCTGCATGGATCCCTTAGCTAAGAATTTCAGGTATAGGATAAGTGACTGCATCATTGTACCAAGATATGCAGCAACCTAACTACATAAAGACAAATATCATGGTTTCTGAGCAGAAAATTGTTTTACACATCTCCCTTTCAAGTTTGTGGCATATAAGCTTGCTCTGATTGGACCACCCTGAACTACTGGGGGGAAAGATTTGCAATTCAGGTTCTTTGACTGTAGAATTTGTCCTAATAAACTTGACTATGATCTCCTATCACCAAAAAAGAGTATGTTATCTGCACAAAAGAAAGGTATCGGTAGCCAATAAATGCATAAAAGGTTGAACAAGATCATAATCCGACTGCAAAATTGTAACATTGGAATCAAAATTTTGCCAAAAAAATCAAGACAGATCATCCACCCTAAAAGTTCCTCACCTCCAACTTCGCATCGCCCGTCCCACCTCCACCAACCGCGGAACCACGAACTTCCTCGGACGTGGCAGAGGCACGGACCTGAGGATTCGAGGTGGGAGCATTGGTCCCCTCAGTTTCCTTCAACGGCTTTTCCTCCTCCATATCTTCCGCCTTCTTTTGCTCGGAATTCGGCGTCTGGGAATTGGAAGCAATCTCAGCCTTCGGGGAGTCAGGTTTGGCGCCGCCAACGGTTTCTTCCTTTCCCTTCCCCTCTTCCTTCGCGTCTAGGGTTCCGGCCAGGGTCGCGGCGGCAGCGAGGCGAGAGAGGGCTAGGGATCGCTTGCGGATGAGAAGCTTGAAGTGGCGTAGGGAGATGGCCGGCGGCGGCATTGGCCACCGCCTGGGGACGTCGGGAACCCGGTGGAGGTTCCCGCGGTAGAGAGAGATCGCCACCATGGTTCCGGTTTCTTTTCTTTGTCCTCCAGTTCCGGTTTCTTTTCTTTCTCCTCCAGTTCCGGTTTATACCACATTACCCACGAGAGGGAAATTCTATTTGGACCGTGGAAATAGCTGAGGTAACATTTAACTTTTTTTTTTTTTTTACTTAAGAGCCCTTCTATTTTATTCAATAATTTTTTAATTTTTTTAAAATTTTAAAATTATTTATTTTCTCTTCTGTTTCTTCAAATTGCTATTTGACCCTCATCCTCTGTCCGATCATTCTCTCTCCCGCCTCTTTGCTTGTGCTCACCTTCTCACGGTGCTCCCCGACGCTTCCCCGCTAGCAGTGCATCCTCTTCAGCAAGGTAAGCTCTCCCTCCTTCCCTCCCTTCCTCTCTTTCCCTCCCTCTTTTCTCCTTCACTTCCTCACTTGATCCGCCTTTCTCAAAAGTTTTTTTTAGCCAAGCTTCCCTCCCTCCTCGGCGTCCGCATCCCTCCGACGGCTCCGTCCCCTCTCCGCCATATCTCCCCCTCCCTCCCATCCTTTTCGTTCTCTGTTCGGCCCTAGTTGGCCGAACAGAAAGTCTGAACAAAAAGTCTCTGTTCGGTTTGCTTGGCCAAACATAGGGAATTCTGTTCGGATCTTCTAGGCCGAACATAACAGAAATCTTCTGTTCGGCCACTTGTGGCCGAACAGAAGAAAGCTGTTCGGCCAACCAGGACCAAACGTGTTGAGGTTGTTCGGCCCTATGTGGCCAAACATAATTTACATATTGGCCACACAGGGCCGATAAAAAAAAGACGACAGGGAGAGGGAAGGGGCTGTGTAACGACCTAGGCCCACGGGCCCGTTTCGTTACAAGAAAGCAAGACGAACAAGGTCCACACCAACTTGGGCCACCACAGCCCAAAAAGGAATCAAATTGGTGTCTTGTCCTTCTTGCTTTACAATATATAAACCACTTAACCAACTCCCAATTTTCCGATGTGAGACTATTGGAAGGGTTATCACAATCTACCCTCTTACAAAGGTGACATCTTCATCGCCAGGGTCAATTGATCACAACCACCAGGCAGGCAGGATTCTAGAGGTGGCCCCCATAGGTTCAAGAGGTGGCTCCCATCAATATAGCACTTTGCCCTGTGGTCCCACAGGTTTAAGAGGTGGCTCCCATCGATGTAGCACTTTGCCCTGTGTGGCACTTAGCTCATACACTTCCGATTGGTGCGTGGCTCTGATACCATATTGTAACGACTTGGGCCCACGGGTCCGTTTCGTTACAAGAAAGCAAGACGGACAAGGTCCACACCAACTTGGGCCACCACAGCCCAAAAAGGGATCCAATTGGTGGCTTATCCTTCTTGCTTTACAATATATAAACCACTTAATCAATTCTCAATTTTTCGATATAGGACTATTGGAAGGGTTATCACAATTTACCCCTCTTACAAAGACGACGTCCTCGTCGTCAGGGTCAATGATCACAACCACCAGGCAGGCAGGATTCTAGAGGTGGCCCCCACAGGTTCAAGATGTGGCTCCCATCGATGTAGCACTTTGCCCTGTGTGGCACTTAGCTCCTGCACTTTGACTGGTGTGAGGCTTTGATACCATATTGTAACGACCCGGGCCCACGGGTCCATTTCGTTACAAGAAAGCAAGACGGACAAGGTCCACACCAACTTGGGCCACCACAACCCAAAAGGGATCCAATTGGTGCCTTGTCTTTCTTGCTTTACAATATATAAACCATATAACCAACTCCCAATTTCCCGATGTGGGACTATTAGAAGGGTTATCACAGGCTGACGGGGGCATGGGGGTGGGGGGATTGTTGAGACGCTGGGGATGCACGAATCGAAAAAAAAGGAGACTGTTTGAACGGTAGGGATGCACGAATCAAAAAAAAAAAAAAAAAAAAAACGAAAGAAGGGGAAGAGGCCTAGGGGGTGCTATTGAATAAGAAGGATTATTTTGAGCCAAAAGTTTTGAGGATAAATATATTAATTTTTTTGAAGCGGCGCAGGGGCTCTAAGTAAAAATCACGGGCCAAATAGAATTACCCATGTCGATAGCAAGCAAACCGATCCATGTTCATCGCCGACTCTGAGTCGTTCGAACGCCGACTTAGCGCTGCCTTGCAATCTTCTGGCCACCGTGCGCTTCATTCAGCGCTCGACCACATTCAAGTACTTATTTGCTTTGTTTTCACGCCAACATAAAACCTGGAATCCGAAACGATGCTAATCCTGCAGCGTTGAAGCGTGTTTGGCCTCTATTTTTCGAGTAACGGGTTAACGGCTGCTGTTTGGCCTAACGAAGCGTGTGTTAGAATATAAACGAGTCAAGCTTCCTCCTATCTTTTATGCTTGAATTTTATTTTTAATACAAAGGTTAGTAATGGCTATACCTTCCATGAAGTAAAGTATTCAAGAAAATAGCCGAGAAGAATGCATAAAAATTTTAATATGAGAGTTGCATCGGCTTGATTTACTCCTAAATTTTTATAAATTGACTGCTCCTCGGGCTCTTAATTGGATTTTAGATTTTAATCTGTTCTTAAAGTACAATGATTGCTCCTCACTGCTCAAGTTTAAATATGGAATCTTGCATCTAAAGAAATGAATGCCAATTAGCTAAGCTACTTAGTTGTTGGCACATAACCATGTTTTACTTATTGTAAATTATATATTTAATATTTAGTTTACTCTAATATGTATACAAATATTCTATGGTGGATGAACATGAGAAATGGCTTATGGCATATAATCGTTCAACAAGCTTTGTAATATAATAAAATTATTATATATTTAAGAAAAATGTTGAATAACTAAGGTACTCTCATATTTATCAAGCTCCATTCTCCCATAAATTTGATCTTTTTAATACATGTGCAGTTCATCAACTATTTACAATTATTATAAGAAAACCTATCTTTTTTTTTATGGTGTATGAAAATTGAACATGCACTTTAAATTCTAGATTTTTTAATATAAAAAATTTGTTATAGCATACCGCATAGGGGACTAAAATACTAAAGAGGAAGATTAAAAGTAATTAAAATAAGAGATAATTTTCATGGTTTGGCTAGTGGCCTATATTCACAAGCAAAAAAGAATAAAAATTTTATTATTAAAAGAGAAAAATTGAAGATTATAAGGACCGTTCATCCATTAGATTTTGAAATTACTAGGATCTCTCCCCAATAGAGATTATTTCTCTCAAATCCCTAATTTTGCTTTTAAAATAACTCTTTGAATTACATAGGGATTTAACTTTTGTAACACCCCAAAAATAGTCATGTACTAAATAAAAAAAAAAGTATTATATGCTTATAATTCAAGTTCACTTATTATTTATTAACTTCAACTTAAGTTTTTGGGCCACGTATGCTTCAGTTCGCTAACGAAATTAATTAAACCAATAGATAGGCTTGAAACATTACAAATGGTAATAGAGCCAACTTGAATGTGCTGAAGTTAATGGGCATGAGAAAAAAGCTACATATGGGATGATGGTTGAGTCCTATCATGGTGTGGAGCCATCCTTGCAGCAAGATTATAATGTGCAACGAGAACGTTGCATTATAAAGGAGAGAAGATTGTAACACTCTAAGGTTGAGTTTGGTGCATTGCCAGCAATCCTGAATGATAATATAAATTATCTACAAGATAAATTACCACCGGATGGATTGCCAGTAATATTGATTACTGTGTTTGATATACACAGGTAATGTTACAATAATATTGATTACTGTATTTGGTATGATAAATAGATTACTAGTTGTTGGCCCAGATGACAACCCAAGAGGGGGGGGGGTGAATTGGGTTCTTTAAAAAATTTAGCCTTTTAAAAATTGTTTGCTTAAGATGAATGAAAACAAATGCAATGTAAATACAAAGTACAGCGAATAAAACAGAGATAGAGATAGAGTCAATGGAAGCACGGCAAACACAAAGATTTTATAGTGGTTCGGTGTATCCAACACCTACGTCCACTCCCAAGATCCTACTTGGGTCCACACTATAATCACCTCGATTACAGCGAGTTGTTTTACAAGTTCACAACTCAAACTTGTTGTTTTACCCGGGATCACAACGAACCCAGTCGGTTTTTCGGGCTCACCAGCACACAACCCAAAACTCAAGCAAAACTAGCTTGACCCGAGGTTAACAACCTCCACTAGTTCAATCCCCTTTGATTGAACTAGGCACAAACAAGTATAAGAATGTTTTACAAATTTTCACAGCTCCTTAATGAGCAAATATTCAAAGAAAAGTAAATAGGTTTAGAAAAGCCTAGTTTGAAGTTGTTTGGCTTTGAGCTTTTCTTCTTTTCCTCTTCTCCTTGCTGGGTTGAATCAAGCCTCAGCTCCGATTCTTCACAGTAGATGCAGTTGAGAAGATTGAAAAGTTGGTCTCTTTCTTCTAGTTGAGAATCCTCTGATTTTTCTCTATTTGAACGGCTTGGATTCTTCTTTGAGCTTTGTGGAGTGGAAGGTTTTGAACTTGAAAGCTCCTCTCTTGGATATAAGGCTAAGACTTATCGGATTTTGATTTTTGATTTTTGTCTATCCATTTCTATATCTCTCTTTCTATCTCTCTTTCAAACGGTTGTTTTTCCCCTTTTTATAGATTTTCCTTTGATTCATTTTTGGGTGGAAATCTAGCCGTTGGAGTGTACCTGGAAGGATTTTCATTCATAAAAAATAGCGTTAGATGTCAGAAATCAAAAATATTACCGTTAGAGCTGATCTGCATTTTTGATTTTTCGTCCAGGTGGGTTGGAGTCGGCTCCGAATCATTTTTCCATAAATAGTAAAACCTGAGTTCGTCGTGGAGTCGGCTCCGCAAAAGTAAGTGTCGGCTCCCGAAAACTGTAGGTGTCGGCTCCAGGATGCTCAGAAAATCAACGCTCTGTTCCAGCATCGGAGTCGGCTCCAGACACAGTAAGTGTCGACTCCGAAACCTTAGGTGTCGGCTCCGAAACTCTAGGTGTCGGCTCCAGGTTGTATCAAAAATCAGATTAAAATTGAATTGGCCATGGGGTCGGCTCCAGACTTTCTAGGTGTCGACTCCAAGCTCTGAAACTTTGAAATCTCTGATTTATATTTGATTCAAAATTCATTTCTTAATTCCTTTAAATTGATCAAATAAATTTAAGTCCTGAAACACTTATAAAATCCATTAGTAATCAAATAAATATACTCAATTCCTTTATTAATCATCAAAATCAATGAATGGATCAACAATCTCCCCCTTTTTGATGATTATAAAAACATTGAGTATATGCATAGAATTCTTAAATTAAAGAGAATATCAAGGAAGTGATCTTTACGAGTAAGCTCCCCTGAATAAGGTAGCTTCTCTTATGAAGTTCAAATTCAAATTATTCTTCCTCTTACTTTACACATTTGATACTTAAGATTTCTTTGTGCATAGACAATTCAATTTGATTATCAATCATATCAATAACTCAATATCATATTAATCAATTAACATTCTCAACTATAATTCTTTCCATATAATTTTCTCCCTCTTAATGCATATACAATCCTAATTCTCTCCCCCTTTTTTGTAATCAACAAAAAGGTAAAGAATATTTTACTGCATCAAAGGATAATTGCATCAAAAAGATAATCAAAAGTCAAATATTACATAAAAAACTTTTCATTCATTAACATAAGCTTCACTACATCAACATATTGTCAAGTATTACATAATTCTCTCCCTCTTTACACTTCATTATATTAACTTCATTACATCAAAATGTAAACAACATTTCAACAAGATTGAACATAAACTACATCAAAAGTTCTTTCTAACTATTCTTGTTAAATGGTCTACTATATTTTTCATTCCATCACATTGAAGTCTAACATAATCTTTTAGTCTCTCATCCACAAATGTGCAAGCTGTTGTGATTTTGTCTTGAAGTTCGGCGTTGCACTTTGAATAAGTTTCACCATCTCCACAAATCTCTTTAAGCTCTTCAAAGATGTTCTTCAAATCACCATTTAAAGATTCTGCGGAGGAGTTGAGAGTTGATTCAATCTTTGCAATCCGATCATCAAGGGAGTAAAGTGATTCTTTTATATTCATAAATTTACTGTCAAACTCATCCTTCTGAGCTGCAAACAAACTTTTTAATTGCTCCATTTGAAGGTCTGAGAATCCAGTGAAGAAGTGGATGGTTGATCATAAACTTGTGCAGGTGCAGGAGCAGGAACAGGAGGAAATGGGACTCCTAGGCTGTGGAGAAGGAACCCTAAATGATGGTCCAGCCTCGCAAGGCTCAGAAACTCTCGGCATAGGGGCTCTTTCATCTAGGTGTCCTTTCCTATCCCATTGACCATTCACCTTGACAAAACCCATCCGATGCAATGTAGCTAAGCTATAGTAATCTGTGTGCCTTAGGTTCTTGGAAAGTTCATTCTCTTGAATTGTAACCCCTTGGCTCTTGAATACCATAGTTAGTACCATTCCATACGGTAGGGATGATCTCCTTTTCCCTCCAGCTTCTGCCATATAAAAAATCATCATTGCTGCCAGATTGATCGGCTGCCCAGTTAGAACACTGTCCATAACCACAATGTCTCGCTCCGAGACATACTCAAACCGACCATTTTTGGAAACAAGATCCTACTGCATATATTGTGTAATAATCTCAATTCTAGGGGTAGTTGATTGGCTCTAATTTCTTCAAACTCAGTTACATCCCTTCCTAACATCCTTGAAAGGGCTGCTGACCTATCACTATGCATGTCAGCTGCTAAACCAGTGATCGGGATGCTGAGGAGGTTTCCGAGCTTTTGAAAGGTGAGATGAATCCTTTTCCCTTTAACATTGCTTACTAAACCTCCATCCCCTCTAGCCAAATTGAAATAGAATTCTTTTACTAGGGCTGGATAGGTAGGAACATCAAGAGAACACAGCATATCCCAGCCCATTTCCTTCAATTGTCTCCCGATTGAAAAACCTTCGGATTCAAATAGGTCAAAATCGACTTTTCTACCCATTGTGATGACTCTATCAGCTAGGGTATCTACCTTTGTGGAAGATGTGTTGGGATTGTCGGAATCTGTGGACGAATCGCTGCTTGGAGTCGGCTCACGAACGGGACGACGTGCGGACCGCTTTTCCGTAGTTACCGGCGCTCCAACCACTGATTCTCTCCTTTTGGGTGCCATTTGATCTTTGGAAAGGTTCGATTTGGATGGAATTAGAGATGGGGAAGTTTTGGAGAAATTTTGGAAGAGTTTGGTTAGGATTTGAGAAAGTGATGAAGTGACGAGGTGTCGACTCTGCCCTAATAAATCAACATTTGACTCCCAGGTGTCGACTCCCGCAAAGTCGTGTCGACTCGCAAAGTCTCGACCAAATCGCTAACACAGTCAGCGCTCGAACTGGAGTCGGCTCCGAATTTACAGGTGTCGGCTCCAAGGTCAGGGACCGAGAGCGACACAGTCAGAGGTGTCGACTCCTCATTCTGAGGTGTCGACTCCAGAGACAAATTCAGCAAAAATATATGAGATACAAATGACTGAAACTCGTCAAAATAAATTTTATAAAATTTTGATAAAATTATGGAGTATTAAGGATCAAATAGCTCAAATGACTAGATAATTTGTCCTTAAAATAGTGAAGGGAATATCAAGAAATTGATAGAAATTTTAGATTCTCATTCCTTAATGTATCAAAATCAATCCATAGGGTCACATATCCCTAATTCACCTCTAAGATAACAAAATCTTTCTTCACTCAAAGGTTTTGTAAATATGTCAGCTAATTGTTCCTCTGTATTAACATATTCAAGACAAATTTCATTATTAGCTACATGTTCTCTTATGAAATGATATCTAATTTCAATGTGTTTTGTTCTTGAATGTTGAATTGGATTTTTAGTTAGATTTATTGCACTCGTGTTATCACATCTAATTGGTGTTTTGTCGGGGGTTATGCCATAATCTTCAAGTTGTCTCTTAATCCAAAGGATTTGAGCACAGCAACTTCCAGCTGCAACATATTCTGCTTCAGCAGTAGATAATGCAACCGAATTTTGCTTTTTGCTAAACCAAGAGATTAAGTTACATCCTAAGAATTGACATGCACCACTTGTGCTTTTTCTATCCAATTTACATCCAGCATAGTCAGAATCAGAATATGCAATTAAATTTAAGGTTGAGTCTCTAGAGTACCATAAACCTACATTTTTAGTTCCACTTAAATATCTTAAAATTCTTTTTACAGCAATTAAGTGAGATTCTTTAGGTTCAGATTGAAATCTAGCACATAGACATACTGCAAACATAATATCTGGTCTACTAGCAGTTAAGTAAAGAAGAGATCCAATCATACCTCTGTAATATTTTTGATCTACTTTCTTACCATCTTCATCTTTGTCCAATTTGCACGAAGGACTCATAGGTGTCCCAAGTGGTTTGATTGACTCCATTCCAAATTTCTTGAGCAGTTCTTTTGTGTATTTGGCTTGATTGATGAAGATTCCATCTTTGCTTTGTTTGATTTGAAGTCCTAGGAAGAAGTTGAGTTCTCCCATCATACTCATTTCAAACTCACCCTGCATTAACTTTGCAAATTCTTGACATAACAAATTGTTAGTAGCACCGAAAACAATATCATCAACATATATCTGTACTACTAATAAATCTTTGTCTTTTGTTTTCAAAAATAGTGTTTTATCGACATTTCTCTTACAAAATCATTTTCAATCAGAAATTTACTTAATCTTTCATACCAAGCCCTAGGTGCTTGTTTCAAACCGTATAGTGCTTTGTGTAATTTAAAAACATGATTTGGAAATTCATGATCTTCAAATCCGGTGGTTGTTCAACAAAAACTTCTTCATTTATAAATCCATTTAAGAATGCGCTTTTAACATCCATTTGAAATAAATTGATATGCATATGGCATGCAAATGCAAGTAACAATCTAATTGCTTCAAGTCTAGCTACAGGTGCAAAAGTTTCATCAAAATCAATTCCTTCTTCTTGATTATATCCTTTTGCAACTAATCTAGCTTTGTTTCTTATTACTATGCCATTTTCGTCTAATTTATTTCTAAATACCCATTTTGATCCTATTACAGAATGATCTTTAGGTCTATCCACTAATGTCCAAACATTATTTCTAGTGAATTGATTTAATTCTTCTTGCATGGCTAACATCCAGTTATTATCTTTTTCAGCTTCTTCAATAGTTTTTGGTTCAATTTGAGATACAAATGCAAGATGATTATTGATGTTTCTCATTGATGATCTAGTTCTTACTCCTTGAGATGGATCACCTATAATTAATTCTCTTGGATGACCATAGGCATATCTCCAATCTCTAGGTAGATCTATATCATTACGATTTCCATCAACAACATCAACACTAGGAGAATCATTATCTTTAGCTTCTTGTTCATGATCTGAAGATACATCTATATTTAATTTTTCAATGTCTCTTTCTAGAATGTTTGTATCTTCCTCATCATCAATCTTTTTAGAACTTGATGCTAAAGATTCATCAAAGATTACATGAATAGATTCTTCTACTATTAAGTTTCTCTTGTTAAATACTCTATAAGCTTTACTTGATGTTGAATATCCTAAGAATATGCCTTCATCAGATTTTGCATCAAATTTTCCTAGGTTATCTTTGCCATTATTATGAATGAAACACTTACAACCAAATGCATGAAAATAGCTTATGTTTGGTTTTCTATTATTCCATAGTTCATAAGGTGTTTTCTTAATGATTGGCCTAATTAAAGCTCTATTAAGGATGTAGCATGCCGTGTTTATAGCTTCTGCCCAAAAGTATTTTGGTAAGTTGCTTTCACATAGCATGGTACGGGCCATGTCTTCTAGGGTTCTATTTTTTCTTTCAACTACACCATTTTGTTGCGGTGTTCTAGGTGCAAAAAATTATGATGGATGCCATTTTCTATGCAAAAATTTTTAAATAAATGATTTTCAAATTTGGTGCCATGATCACTTCTTAGAGACACTATGGTGTTGTTTTTCTCATTTGTGACCTTCTTGAAGAATTTCAAAAATAGTGGAAAGGTCTCATCCTTATGAGCTAAAAATAATACCCAAGTGTATCTAGAGTAATCATCTACAATCACAAGACCATATTTCTTTCCTCCTAGACTTGTGGTTCTAGTAGGTCCAAAAAGATCCATGTGAAGTAGTTCAAGTGGCCTAGAAGTGGAAACAATATTTTTAGTTTTGAAAGAATTTCTAGTTTGTTTTCCAAATTGACATGCATCACAAATTTTATTATTTTCAAAATCTAATTGTGGAAGTCCTTTTACTAAATCCATTCTAATTAATTTTGAAATAAGGTGTGTGCTTGCATGACCTAATCTACGATGCCACAACCAACCAATCTCATTTATATTAGCATTATTAGCAACTAGGCAATGATTACTTGTAGACAAATTGTCTAAATCAATCAGGTATACATTGCCATTTCTATTTCCAATAAAAACAATGCTATTATCAATGGGATTAGAAACTGTGCATATAGAAGATTCAAATGATACTTTAAAACCTTTGTCACATAATTGACTAATGCTAATTAAATTATGTTTCAAACCATCAACATATAAGACATTTTCAATATATGTGGAGGGAGTTATTTGAATGTTACCAAACCCCAAGATTTGGCCTTTGCCATTGTCGCCAAATGTAACTACTCCTCCTCTTTTGCTTTCAAGGGTGATGAATTGATCCTTGTCACCCGTCATGTGCCTTGAGCAGCCGCTATCGAGATACCACTTTCTCTTTGATCTTTTGGCCGCAAGACACTCCTGCAAAAATAATTAAGTCTTATATTTAGGTACCCAAGCTTTCTTGGGTCCTTCATGGTTAGTAGCATAAACAATTGTTCCTTTAGGAACCCAAATTTTCTTTCCTTTACTATTTATCTTCTTATCTATTTTCTTAAAATTGCATTCAAAAACTTTGTGTCCCTTCTTGTTACAGTAATGACATGTAACATTATCATTGTTTTGTTCCTTTCTTAAAAAGTTTTTGACAAATTTTTGTTTCAAATTAGGTCTATATCCTAAACCAGCCTTATCATATATAGCTCTTTGATTACTTAACAATAAATTAAGTTTTTCTGAACTATAAGTGAATTTATCAACAATACTTTTATATTTATCAACTTCCTTCTTTAGTTTATCATTTTCATTAGAAATTGATTCTTTTTCTTTAGTCAAATTTCTTTTTCAGATTTCAGCACTTTAGTTTCTTTATTAAGATTTTCTTTTTCTTCAATCAAAGTTAAATTTTCATTTTTCAAAAACTTATATTTCTTTTTCAAAATTTTGAAATCACCGACAAGTTCATTAAAAGCATCAAACAATTCATCAAAAGCAAATTCATCGCAAGGGTTTTCAGAACTTACCTCATCCTCTTCGTTTGCCATAAAGCAAATGTTAGCAACTCCTTTTGTTCTTCCTCCGATGAGGATTCATCGCTGTCGCTCCAAGTTGCAACATAGGCTTTCTTTTTCTTCTTGAAAGTCTTTTTCAGTTGAGGACAATCATATCTGTAATGCCCCGGTTTCTTACATTCATAGCAAATCAAGGGGTCTTTCTCTTTATCCTTGTCCTTGTCTTTTTCTTTCTCTCCTTCCATCTTAGTTCCAAATTTCTTCTTGTGGAAGGGTCTCTTTCTCCTCATGAATTTTTTGAACTTTCTTGCTAGAAGAGCTGTCTCATCATCATCTTCTTCACTATCATTGCAGCTCTCCTCATTTTCAGCAGCCTTAAGAGCTATGGTCTTTTTCTTTTTCACATCTTCTTCTATGTGCTGCTTCATGGTCAATTCATGGGTCATTAGGATCCTAGAAGCTCCTCTAAGGGTAAGGTGTTGAGGTCCTTTGCTTCTTGGATTGCTGTCACCTTCGCTTCCCACGTTCTTGGAAGTGACCTGAGAATTTTTCGAACAAGTTCAGAGTTAGAATATGTTTTGCCTAAACTTTTCAACCCATTTACAATATCAGTAAATCTAGTATACATGCTAGCTATATTTTCAGTTTGTTCCATGCAAAATAACTCATATTTATGAACAAGAATGTTTATTTTGGATTCTTTTACTTGGTTAGTACCCTCATGGGTAACCTCTAATCTATCCCAAATCTCCTTTGCGGAATTACAAGTGGAGATTCTATTAAATTCATTAGCATCTAAAGAGCAATATAAGACATTCATGGCCTTAGCATTGAGCTGTGCCATTTTCCTATCATTATCATTCCAATCCCTTTCGGGCTTAGGAACAATAGTGCCATCAACAACGTGTGTGGGTGTACTAGGTCCATTAGTTATAACACCCCACAATTCATAATCAAAAGCTTGAATGAATATCCTCATTCTTGCTTTCCAATAAGAATAGTTGGAACCATTAAACAAAGGAGGTCTATTTGTAGAATGACCTTCGGCAAATGATCCAACTTGAGTTGCCATTTGGATCTTTAGCTCTTGATCGTGTGATCAAAATCTAATGAGCACTTGCTCTGATACCAATTGTTGGCCCAGATGACAACCCAAGATAAAAAATTTAGCCTTTTAAAAAATTGTTTGCTTAAGATGAATGAAAACAAATGCAATGTAAATACAAAGTACAACGAATAAAACAGAGATAGAGATAGAGTCAATGGAAGCACGGCAAACACAAAGATTTTATAGTGGTTCGGTGTATCCAACACCTACGTCCACTCCCAAGATCCTACTTGGGTCCACACTATAATCACCTCGATTACAGCCGAGTTGTTTTACAAGTTCACAACTCAAACTTGTTGTTTTACCCGGGATCACAACGAACCCAGCCGGTTTTTCGGGCTCACCAGCACACAACCCAAAACTCAAGCAAAACTAGCTTGACCCGAGGTTAACAACCTCCACTAGTTCAATCCCCTTTGATTGAACTAGGCACAAACAAGTATAAGAATGTTTTACAAATTTTCACAGCTCCTTAATGAGCAAATATTCAAAGAAAAGTAAATAGGTTTAGAAAAGCCTGGTTTGAAGTTGTTTGGCTTTGAGCTTTTCTTCTTTTCTTCTTTTCCTCTTCTCCTTGCTGGGTTGAATCAAGCCTCAGCTCCGATTCTTCACAGTAGATGCAGTTGAGAAGATTGAAAAGTTGGTCTCTTTCTTCTAGTTGAGAATCCTCGATTTTTCTCTATTTGAACGGCTTGGATTCTTCTTTGAGCTTTGTGGAGTGGAAGGTTTTGAACTTGAAAGCTCCTCTCTTGGATATAAGGCTCAAGACTTCTCATTTTGATTTTTGATTTTTGTCTATCCGTTTCTATATCTCTCTTTCTATCTTCTTTCAAACGGTTTTTTCTCCTTTTTATAGATTTTCCTTTGATTCATTTTTGGATGGAAATCTAGTCGTTGGAGTGTACCTGGAAGGATTTTCCATTCATAAAAAATAGCCGTTAGATGTCAGAAATCAAAAATATTACCGTTAGAGCTGATCTGCATTTTTGATTTTTCGTCCAGGTGGGTTGGAGTCGGCTCCAGCTTTTCAGGTGTCGGCTCGAATCGTTTTTCCATAAATAGTAAAATCTGAGTTCGTCGTGGAGTCGGCTCCGCAAAAGTAAGTGTCGGCTCGCCGTCGTCAGGTGTCGGCTCCCGAAAACTGTAGGTGTCAGCTCCAGGATGCTCAGAAAATTAACGCTCTGTTCTAGCATCGGAGTCGGCTCCAGACACAGTAAGTGTCGACTCCGAAACCTTAGGTGTCGGCTCTGAAACTCTAGGTGTCGGCTCCAGGTTGTATCAAAAATTAGATTAAAATTGAATTGGCCATGGGGTCGGCTCCAGACTTTCTAGGTGTCGACTCCAAGCTCTGAAACTTTGAAATCTCTGATTTGTATTTGATTCAAAATTTATTTCTTAATTCCTTTAAATTGATCAAATAAATTTAAGTCATGAAACACTTATAAAATCTATTAGTAATCAAATAAATATACTCAATTCCTTTATTAATCATCAAAATCAATGAATGGATCAACACTAGTCATAATATAAATTTTTAAAATACTCCTAAATCAAATTCATATACTAAATCAAATCTATTAAAAATTTTTAAATACCCCAAAATACCCCTAAATCAAAGTAGTTATACATAAGTAGAAGATACTAGATTTATTTTTTAAGATTAAAATATATTTTTAATCTTTAAACATATATTCAATTTTTGATTCTTAAACTTTCAATTAACATAATTTATTATATTTAAAAATAATTAATTTTTAATAGTTTGTTATATAAAATTAATTAAGATTAATAGAATAATTGATATATTATTTTTTAAATTTTTTTTTTAATATTAAATTAATTTAAAAAAAATTAAATTTTAGAAAATTAAATTAATTAAAAAATAAAAATTTTAATTAATTTCTAGCTAATTTAATATTTAAAAAATAAAAATAAAAAAAATAATTTTTAAAAAATTAATTTAAAAAAATAAAAACAAACTAAAATTAAAAAATAAATTTAATATTTAAAAAATAAAATTAAAAAATTAATTTAAAATATTAAAATATTTTTTAATTAATTTAATTTTTAATTAATTATATTTAATCATATTTTAATTAATTTTTTTAATTTTTAATTAATTCTAATTTATTTTTTATAAATTTTAAAAAATAGTAATTAAAATTTTTTAAATTTTTATTATTATTTATTTTTTAATTAGAGTTTTCTTATAACTATACTTTTTTTGTTTTTGTTTTTATTTAATTTTTTTCTATTCGATTTTTTTTTTCTATGGACGAATAATATGATGGTTTATTTTGTTTGGAGATATGAGAAAAAAGATAACGGCGGCGAGATAAGAGAAAGAGAGAAAAAGAAGGGAATAATTTTTCTTGGAGAAAGAGATAATTTTATTTTTACAAAGAGGCAGGGACAATTAATATATTCGGTAATATGGATAATCACCTTCCCCTAAGGTAATCTAGATTACCACTTGATGTGAGTGGTAATCTAGATTACCATTGCAGGATAGATTGTCATTCAAAATATGTACCAAATATAGTTATCTGGTAGGTCCCATTTAAATTATCGGTAATCTGGATAGATTATATGCTACCAAACACCTCCTAAAAATAATTTTACATTAGATAAAAAGAAAGTGTTATGGGCTTATGTCACGCCCCAGTCCCAAAACCCAAGCTAGGTGACAACCCGCCGCATGCCAGGCATGCAAGGCGTCTCGAACTTTATCACATAAATCAATATAAAGCAAAAATTCAAATCCATGATTTATTTCAAACCATAATTATCAGTCTTGGGCTACCTGCCCTACACACAAGCAATACTGAACGATATCAATATAATGAAACTAAGTTTATTTAATAGAAACTCCGTCTATACCAAATATCCTTCTTCATTCTCGAGGCTCTGAAAAACATTGTGAGAATTCTATGAGCTCACACTCAATAAGTAAGCCTAATACAATTTCAAATTACATTTATCATGCTATCAGCATATTCATGTCATCAGATCAAAATAATCTGGAAGCTTAATTAAATAATAAATACTAAAATATGCAATGTAAACCAATCACTATTTATACTGTCATTGTTTTTCTTTATGTGTCCCATGGCCCTACAACACTCATCTTGTGTATCACTCTTAAATGTCCCCTAAGAGGAAGGGTCCTGGTACCAGTATTATGCCATATCATAATCTGTCATCAGAACACATCCTACGGATGTGTGTTCTCCATATATCTTTCTCTGTGGAGGTGGGTCACGTATCACTAGGTATTTCAAGTCATATGAGAACCGCGGCGACATACACTAAATTTCACTATCATCATCATGATTGCATATTATCATCTCGATAGTACCAACATAATTTGCAAAATTAACATAATTACATTTTTGCATATACACATATAAGTCATATCAAAACAAATACTTACTTATAATTCATGGTACTATACATTAATTCAGAATAAATGAACTTCATTTTTCACATTTCATAAACATGCATCTAATTATAAATTTATAATTTATAAATTAAATAATCTATTATAATACTTGGCTTACTTACCTCAGTATGCAAATTTCAATTGATAACTCAGCTATTTGGACACCTGGATACCTACAGTATCATTTTACATTATTAATTACTAAAATCTGAATAATAAAATGATTCTTAAAACTCTACCCATACCACTTCACGGGCCCAACTTTGGGCTCGAATATCTCTCAATGTATACACCCAAATAGGGAACAAAATTATCCCCAAAAACTAGAATCAATCCTGATTCAAGCCATAATTTTATTTTACTATTTTTGGCCCATTACAGTGCCCAAACATCGGCTCAAAAATTGCTCTCGGACTGGCCCAATAGGCCCAAAATCGGCTCAGCCCATCCGGCCCAACTTTCTTTTTCTCCTGTTACTGTTGTTCCCCTGTTTCACCCGAAACAGGGGCCATCCGTACCGGCAGCCAGGGCCGCCGCCGGCCAAATTAGGGTTGGCCCGACCACCGGTGGCCGGACCAGAGCCGGCCGCCGCCGCTGCTGGCCCCCCTTCCCTTTCTTTCTCTCTTCAATTTCACTCCTGATTCCCCCTTTTTCTCTCACGGTTCGCGGCGGCTAGGAGGCGTGCCGGTGGTATGGCCGGCCAAATTCGGGGCGGCCCGGCCGTCGTTGGTTGGACCAGAGCCGGCCGCCGCCGCGGCCGGCTCCTCCCTCCCTCTCTTTCTTTAATCTCTCTCTTCCTCTCATTCACCTTGCCGCGGCACGTCTCTGTGCCGGCGGCACTGCCGGCCACCAAGGCCGGCCGGACCTCCACCGGACACTCGCCTGGCACCGATAGAGGTCACCGACTGTCGTCCAGGCCTGGCAAGGCGGTGGGCATACCGCCGGGCCCGAACCAGAATCGGCACGGGAGAAGGCTGCCATGGCCTCCTCCGCGCCCGACTCCCTCTCTTTTTCTCTTTTCCTGACTTTCTCTCTCTCCTAGGCATGGATAGAGGGACTTACCAGGAGCAGATGCGCGCACGATGATGATGGAAAGGAGGCGTTCGAGGATGATGGGAAGGAGGGTTCGCGTGATCCTTTAAAGGCGACGCAGACTCCTTAAATTAAGGGATTTAAGACTCCATTAGTTATAGGGTATTTGAAATACAACCATCAGGTGTTATCTATTCCAAAAATATCGCGATTAAGTTTTGCGATTAGGTAATCATATCCCAGAGGTTACAGTTTATAACTCAAGTCCACTTGTTATCTATTAACTTTCACTCAAATTTTTAAGCCATAAAATTTTGGTCAACTAGCAAAGTCAATTGGGCCAGTAGGTGGCCTTGGACCGTTCCAACTTTATATGATTATGTAGAGGAACATATAATGTTTTATAAGGATACAAAAATAAGTCTTTTATTTTCTAAATTTTAAATCTATATGAATTAAGACTAGAGTTTTACTTAAATATGAAAAACTTGATTTTATGAATTTCAAAATAAATTCCAACGAAATTTGTATCTTTCGATTATAGTGCTCGATGAGGGGTAAAATTATCATCGCGCTTATTGACCCAATTATTAATTTTGATGATTAACAAAAGACAAGAGTATATTCACTATGTTTCTGACAGATTTAATAAGTGTTTAAGGGATTAAAAATGTTTAATCAATCAAAAGGAATAAAGGAATAAGTTTTGAATCAAAATTTAAAGGAATTTTTTAAAGTTCAGAACTTTGAGTCAACACCCAAATAGTCAGGAGCCGACCCCAAGTTGTATTAGAAGGTTTCTAAATTTTTGGCATGGTCTCGAGTCGACACTCAGAGTTTCGGAGCTGACTCCAACCTGAGATATAGAGAAGTGCATTCTGTTTCAGTTTTCAGAGCCGACACCTAGAATTCGGGAGCCGACACCTGAGAGTTTGGGAGCCGACACCTGAGTTTCTGGAGCCGACTCTAACCTGAGAACAGAGAACGTATTTTATGGACATTTCTGGAGCCGACACTCTTGGATTCCAGAGCTAACTCCTGAAAGCGATGAGCCGACACTTAACTTTCTCGGAGCTGACTCCTCAACAAACTTTTTCTTTGCTATTTTTGGATACCCGATCTGGAGCCGACACCTAAAAAGTTGGAGCCAACTCCAACCTGTCAGGAGCAGATTTTTAATTGTCAGAACAGACTCCAACGATAATATTTTTTCCACCTAATCTCTAACGGTCATTTGTCTTTGTGTGTAGAAGTATCCAAGCATCTCACAACGGCTATATTTTTCACCTAGACCTTGGATTGAAGTATATAAAAGGAGGAATATCCGTCCGTTTGAAAACATAGAAAAAGGGGAGAACAGAGCAAGAAAAAGAGAGAAAATATTCAGAATATACTGAGAAAGAAAGAGAGAAATCAAAAGGAAATACTCTAAGCTTAAGTCCATCAATCCCAGAAAAGTTCAAAGAGATATCCACAAGCTTTTCAAGATCAAATCAAGGAGATTTTCAACATTTGAAGAGAGAAAGCAAAAGCCCCAAATCCTCAACTTCTCTACTGCGTGAAGAAACTAAGCTGAGGCAGATTCAATCTTTCAAAGAAGAAGAGGAAAAGAAGAAAAGAAGAAAAGCATACATTCAAAGAGCTTCAATCGGGCTTTCTTACCCTATTTTTTTATTGAATATCTACTGACTTAAGGAGTTGTTTAAGTGTTGTATTGAAATCTTTATTGCTTTCAAACTATTGTTTGCTAATTCAATCAGGGGATTGAATTAGTGGAGGTAGTATACCTCGGGACAAGCTAAGGATAGCTTGTGTTTGGGTTTTGTGCTGGTGAGCCTGGTAAAACCAGCTGGGTTCGTTGTGATCCTGGGGGAAGCAATAAGTTTTGAGTTGTGAGCTTGTAAAATAACTCGGCTGTAATCAAGAGGATTATAGTGTGGGCTTAAGTGCTACTTGGGAGTGGATGTAGGTGTTGGATACACCGAACCACTATAAAATCTTTGTGTTTGCCGTGCTTTATCTCTTTGTCTCCTCCTATCTCATTATCTGTGCCTAGCATTTATCTTGCACTCAATCTCTTTTATTTCCAAGCACATAATTTTTAAAAAAGCTAAAGTTTTAAGAACCCAATTCACCCCCCCTCTTGGGTTGCCATCTGGGCCAATAATTGGTATCAGAGCTACTTTTGCTCATTGTTTATTTGATCAAATGACCAAGAGCTAAAGATCCAAATGGCAGCTCAAGCTGGATCTTCATTTGCTGAAGGTCAGTCTACAAATAGACCTCCTTTATTTAATGGTTCAAACTACTCTTATTAGAAAGCTAGAATGAGAAATTTTTATTCAAGCTTTAGATTATGAACTATGGAGTGTAATTACTAATGGACCTAGCACACTCACACACATAGTAGATGGTTCAATAGTTCCTAAACCCGAAAGGGATTGGAATGAGAACGATAGGAAAATGGCTCAGCTCAATGCTAAGGCCATGAATGTTTTATATTGTGCATTAGATGCTAATGAGTTTAATAGAATTTTACATGTATTTCAGCAAAAGAAATTTGGGACAGATTAGAAGTTACCCATGAGGGTACTAATCAAGTCAAAGAATCAAAGATTAATATTTTGTTCATAAATATGAATTGTTTAGCATGGAACAAACTAAATCTATAACCTGCATGTATACAAGATTTACTGATATTATGAATGGTTTAAAGAGTCTTGGCAAGACCTATACTAACTATGAGTTGGTTCGTAAAATCCTTAGGTCTCTTCCAAGGACATGGGAAGCAAAGGTGACTGCAATCCAAGAAGCCAAGGACTTCAATACCTTACCTTTGGAGGAGCTACTTGGATCACTAATGACTCATAAGTTGGCCATAAAACAACATATAGAGGAAGACGTCAAGAAGAAGAAAACAATTGCCCTCAAAGCTGCAGAAATAAAAAAAAAATAGCAGTGATGAAGAAGATGATGATGATGAGGAGACTGCACTCCTTGCTAAGAAATTTAAAAAATTTATGCAAAGAAAGAGACCATTCCATAAGAAAAAATTTGGAACAAAGATGGAAGGTGAAAAAGAAAAAGAAAAGGACAAGGATAAAGAAAAGACCCCCTCATATGCTATGAATTAAGAAACCGGGGCACTTTAGATATGACTATCCTCAATTAAAAAAGGGGTACAAGAAAAAGAAAAAGGCATATATTGCAACATGAAGCGATAGCGAGGAATCTTCTTCCAAGGAAGAACAGAAAGAGGTTGCAAACATTTATTTTATGGCAAATGACGATAAGGTAAGTACCGAAACTCATGACTTTACCTTTGATGAATTGTTTGATGCATTTAACGAACTAGTTAGTAATTTTAAAGTTTTGAAAAAGAAAAGCAAATCCTTGAAAAATGATAATTTAAATCTTGTCAAAGAAAAAGATAAACTAACCCATGAAACTGAAGAATTGAAATCTGAAAATAAGAATTTGCTAAAAGAAAAAGAATCAATTTCAAATGAAAATGTTAGTTTAAAGAAAGAAGTTGATAAATATAAAAATATAGTTAATAAATTTACATATAGCTCTGAAAAACTTAATTTGCTATTGAGTAATCAAAGAGCTGTGTTTGATACGGCTGGATTAGGTTATAGGCCTAACAAGAAACAAAGTATGTTAAAAATTTCTTTAGAAAGGAACATGAGAAAAATGATGTTTCATGTTATTACTGTATAAAAAAGGATACAAAGCCTATGAATGTAATTCTAGAAAAATTAATAAGAATTTAAATATTAAAGGAAAGAAAATATGGGTTTTAAAAGGAACAATCTTTGTTGCTACTAACCATGAAGGACCCAAGAAAGCTTGGGTACCTAAACAAAAAGTTTGATTACTTTGCAGAAGTGTCTTGCGGCCAAAAGATCAAAACGAAAGTGGTATCTTGATAGCGGCTGCTCAAGGCACATGACGGGTGACAAGGATCAATTCATCACCCTTGAGGATAAAAGAGGAGGAGTAGTAACCTTCAAAGATAACGGCAAAGGCCAGATTATGGGCTTTTGTAAAATTCAGATAACTCCCTCTACTTTTATTGAAAATGTTCTTTATGTAGATGGTTTAAAGCATAATTTAATTAGTATTAGCCAATTGTGTGATAAAGGTTTCAAAGTTTCATTTGAAGCTTCTATGTGCACTATTTCTAATCCTATTGACAATAGCATTATATTTACTGGAAGTAGAAATGGCAATATATATTTAATTGATTTAGACAATCTGTCTGCTAATAGTCATTGCTTAGTTGCTGATAATGCTAATGTAAATGAGATTGGATGGTTGTGGCATCGTAGATTAGGTCATGCAAGCACACACTTGATTTCAAAATTAATTAGAATGGATTTAGTTAAAGGACTTCCAAAGTTAGATTTTGAAAATAACAGAATTTGTGATACATGTCATTTTGGAAAATAAACTAGAAACTCTTTCAAATCCAAGAATGTTGTTTCTACTTCTAGGCCACTAGAGCTACTTCACATGGACCTTTTTGGACCAACTAGAACCACTAGTCTAGGAGGAAAGAAATATGGTCTTGTGATAGTAAATGATTATTCTAGATTCACTTGGGTATTGTTTTTGGCTCATAAGGATGAGACTTTCTCAATATTTCTGAAATTCTTCAAGAAAGTCACTAATGAAAAAAACACCACCATAGTGTCTCTTAGAAGTGATCATGGCACAGAATTTGAAAATCACTTATTTGAAAATTTCTGCATTGAACAGGGCATTAATCATAACTTTTCTGCACCTAGAACACCACAACAAAATGGAGTTGTAGAAAGAAAGAATAGAACTTTAGAAGACATGGCCCGTACCATGCTATGTGAAAGCAACCTACCAAAATACTTTTGGGCGGAAGCTATAAACACAGCATGTTACATCCTTAATAGAGCTTTAATTAGGCAAATCCTTAAGAAAACACCTTATGAATTATGGAATAATAGGAAACCTAACATTAGTTATTTTCATGCATTTGGTTGTAAATGTTTCATTCATAATAATGGGAAAGATAATCTTGAAAAATTTGATGCAAAATCTGATGAAGGCATATTCTTAGGATATTCAACAACTAGTAAAGCCTTTAGAGTATTTAATAAGAGGAACTTAATAGTAGAAGAATCTATTCATGTAGTTTTTGATGAATCCTTAGCATCAATTTCAGAAAAGATTGATGACGAGAAAGATACAAATTTGCTAATAAGAGATATTAAAAAATTAAATATAGATGTATCTTCAGATCATGAACAAGAAGCTAAAGATGATGATTCCACTAGGGTTGATGTTATTGATACTACTCGCAATGATGTAGATCTGCCTAGAGATTGGAGATATGCTTATGGTCATCCTAAGGAATTGATTATAGGTGATCCATCTTAAGGTGTAAGAACTAGATCATCTATGAGGAATATCAATAATCATCTTGCATTTGTATCTCAAATTGAATCTAAAACTATTAAAGAAGCTGAAAAAGATAGTAATTGGATGCTAGCTATGCAAGAAGAATTAAATCAATTTACTAGAAATAATGTATGGTCCTTAGTTGATAGACCTAAAGGTCATTAGTTATAGGATCTAAATGGGTATTTAGGAATAAATTAGATGAAAATGGCATAGTAATTAGAAATAAAGCTAGATTAGTTACAAAAGGATATAATCAAGAAGAAGGAATTGATTTTGATGAAACCTTTGCACCTGTAGCTAGATTAGAAGCAATTAGATTATTACTTGCATTTGCATGTCCTATGAATATCAATTTATTTCAAATGGATGTTAAAAGTGCATTTTTAAATGGTTTTATAAATGAAGAAGTTTTTGTAGAACAACCACATGGTTTTGAAGATCATGAATTTCCAAACCAGTTTTTAAATTACACAAGCACTATATGGTTTAAAATAAGCACCTAGAGCTTGGTATGATAGATTAAGTAAATTTCTAATTGAAAATGATTTTACTAGAGGAAATGTAGATAAAACTCTATTTTTGAAAAGAAAACATAAATATTATTAGTAGTACAAATCTATGTAGATGATATTATATTCGGTGCTAGTAACGATATTCTATGTCAAGAGTTTGCTAAGCTAATGCAGGGTGAATTCGAAATGAGCATGATGGGAGAACTCAACTTCTTCCTAGGACTTCAAATCAGGCAAAGCAAAGAAGGATTTTCATCAACCAAACAAAGTACACAAAGGAAATTCTCAAAAGTTTGGAATGGAATCAATCAAACCCCTTGGAACACCAATGAGTCCTTCATGCAAGTTAGACAAAGATGAAGATGGTAAGAAAGTTGATCAAAAGCACTATAGAGGTATAATCGGATCTCTACTTTACTTAACTGCAAGTAGACCTGATATCATGTTTGCTGTTTGTCTATATGCTAGATTTCAATTAAAACCTAAAGAATCTCACTTAATTACTGTAAAAAGAATACTAAGATATCTAAGTGGAACTAAGAATGTAGGATTATTGTATTCTAGAGACTCAATACTGAATTTAATTGCTTATTCTGATTCTGATTATGCTGGATGTAAACTAGATAGAAAGAGTACAAGTGGTGTATGTCAATTTTTAGGAAGTAACTTAATCTCTTGGTTTAGCAAAAAGCAAAATTCGATTGCATTATCTACTGCTGAAGCAGAATATGTTGCAGCTAGAAGTTGCTGTGCTCAAATCCTTTGGATTAAGCGACAACTTGAAGATTATGGCATAATACTTGATAAAACTCCTATTAAATGTGATAATACAAGTGCAATAAACTTAACTAAAAATCCAATCCAACATTCAAAAACTAAACATATTGAAATTAGATATCACTTCATTAGAGAACATGTAGCTAATGGTGAAATTTGTCTTGATTATGTTTGCACTGAGGAACAACTAGCAGACATATTTACAAACCTTTGAGTGAAGAAAGATTTTGTTATCTTAGAGGAGAGTTAGGGATCTGTGACCCTTTGGAATGATTTTGAAACCCCTAAGGAATGATTATCTAGATTTCAATCAATTTCTTGAAATTTCTCTCATGACTTTAAGGAATATTTATCTAGACATTTGAACAATTTGATTCTCCACATTCCAAAGATTTTATTAAAAATTTATTTCGACAAGTTTCGGATGTTTGAAACTCTTTTTTTTTTTTTTTTTCTGAAACTGTTAGTGGAGTCAACACCCTGATTTGTGGAGTCGACACCTTGTATGTGTCGCTCTCGGTCTGAGACCTTAGAGCTGATACCCGCCTTAGCAGAGCCGACTTCAGTTCGAGCGTTGACTGTGTTAGCAACCTGGAGCCGACACCTCGCTTTGCGGGAGTCGACTCCAAGTGGTCACAGGTTAATTTATCTAGGGCAGAGCTGACTCCTCATTCATTTCAATCGACTCCAATCCTCTCCAAACTCTCTCTAACTCTTCCTAAAACCCAAAATCCCTCAAATTAACCACTCCTTAGCTCTCAACGGCACCAAAACATAGGGGATCAGTGATTGGTGGAGGGGTGACGACCGGGAAATGGACTGTAAGGCGTCCGGCAAGGCAGCCTTTGCTGAGTTCTGCGTCCTCTTCCTCATCATCCACACCGAGTGCTGCTCCAAGCCCGTCCTCACGGATGTTGACGGAACTAGGTTGGGATAAGGTATGTTCCCTTGATTTACCTACTTATCCAGCCCTAGTCAAGAAGTTTTATTTCAATCTGTCTAGAGGAGATGGAGGAATTGTTAGTTCAGTAAGAGGGAAAAGGATTCATATAACTTCAGAAATTTTAGGAAACCTTTTAGGGATTCCTATTACTGGGCTTGCTGGAAGCATTCACAGTGAAAGGTCAAATGCTTTATCAAGGATGCTAGGTAGGGAAATAACCGAATTTGAAGAAATTAGGGCAAATCAGTTGCCTCTTGAACTTAGGCTGTTGCATAACATTTGTGGTAGGATTTTATTTCCTAAGACTAGACGTTTTGAGTATGTCTCAGAGCGAGACATTGTACTTATGGACAGTGTTTTGACTGGTCAGCGAATTAATCTGCTGCTATGATGATTTGGTATATGGCAGAGGCAGGGAATAAGAAAAGATCCTCTTTACCCTATGACATGATATTAACTTTAGTATTCCAAAGCTAGGGTGTTGTCATTTCAGAGAATGAACCTTTGAAGAACCTTAGACACACCGATTATTACAGCCTGGCTACTGTGCATAGAATGAGATTTGTGAAAGTGGATGGTAGATGGGAAAGAAAGAGTAATCTGGATGAAAGAGCGGCTGACATTGGAGCCACTATACCTTCTGAGGCAGGTCCTTCAGTGAGGCATCCTTCACCATAACCTAGCATATCATCACCACCATCGGCGCCTACTTCCGTTCCTACATCTGTACCAGTGTTTGTTCCTTCTGTTGGTTTTTCTGATGTTCAGCTGGAGCAACTTAAAGAATTATTTGGTACTCATAAGGAAGAGATGAAAACTGAAATTGACAATAGCCTGATGAATTTAAGAGAAATGTTTTATTCCTTGGATGAAAGAGTAAACAAAATTAAGTCCACCTTTGGAGCCTCCGCAGAATCTTTGAAGAATGATCTTAAGAGTATTTTTGAAGAACTTAAAGAGATTGGAGGTGATTTAGAGACATATTCTAAATGCAATGCTGAGTTACAAGAAAAGATTGTTGTTGCATCCGAATTATTTGACAGGAGACTAAATGAATTCATTGTTACTCAAAGAGAAGGGATGGGCAAGATTCTAGAAGAACTCAAAAGGAGATTTGGGATTTGATGTTTATTTGCTTTAGTTTGATGTTTGATGTTTTTACTGAAATTTTGATGTAATGAAGATTTTTATGTAATGCTCGACTTTGTGAAGTATGTAATGAACTTTTTACTTAATGAGTATCATTTGATCTTTGAAGCATCTCTTAATTTTGTCATTTAATTTGAAATTTCTTAACCTTTTTGTTGATTACAAAAAAGGGGGAGAAGTATTTGATATTTGTATATGCATTGGAACAAATAAGCTTAATCAATTGGTATTTAATTGATTGTATATGGGGGAGAAGTAATTGACAATTCTATATGTGCATTGAAAGGAAGAAGCTTAATTGACTTAATTTGATATGACAGTTAAATTGGTATCAAACATTAAACTCATATGAGAAGTAATTAATAGTTGTATATGTGTTTACTGTTAAAGGGAAGAATAGATGTTAAATTGAGTATCATAGGGGGAGCTACTTCATTCAGGGGGAGCTTACTTATGAGAATTAAATATTTGAGAAATTTGATTTGAAACTCTTATTGTTTAATCATGCATATACTCAATGTTTTTATAATCATCAAAAAGGGGAAGATTGTTGACCCAATTATTGATTTTGATGATTAACAAAAGACATAAGTATATTCACAATGTTTCTGACATATTTAATAAGTGTTTCAGGGATTAAAAATGTTTAATCAATCAAAAGGAATAAAGGAATAAGTTTTGAATCAAATTTTAAAGGAATTTTTCAAAGTTCATAACTTGGAGTCGACACCCAAATAGTCAGGAGCCAACCCCAAGGCGTATCAGAAGGTTTCTAGATTTTTGGCACGGTCTGGAGTCGACACTTAGAGTTTCGGAGCCGACTCCAACTTGAGATATAGAGAAGTGCATTTTGTTTCAGTTTCCGAAGCCGACACCTAGAATTCGGGAGCCGACACCCGAGAGTTCGGGAGCCGACACCTGAGTTTATGGAGCCGACTCTAACCTGAGAACAGAGAGTATGTTTTATGGTCATTTCTGGAGCCGACACTCTTGAATTTCGGAGCCGACTCCCGAAAGCGACGAGCCGACACTTAACTTTCTCGGAGCTGACTCCTCAACAAACTTTTTCTTTGCTATTTTTGGATACCCGATCTGGAGCCGACACCTGAAAAGTTGGAGCCGAGTCCAACCTGTCAGGAGCGGATTTTCAATTGTCAGAACGGACTCCAACGATAATATTTTTTCCACCTAATCTCTAACGGTCATTTTTCTTTGTGTATACAAGTATCCAAGCATCTCACATCGGCTATATTTCCTACCTAAACCTTGGATTGAAGTATATAAAAGGAGGAATATCCGTCCATTTGAAAACATAGAAAAAGGGGAGAACAGAGCAAGAAAAAGAGAGAAAATATTCAGAATATACTGAGAAAGAAAGAGAGAAATCAAAAGGAAATACTCTAAGCTTAAGTCCATCAATCTCAGAAAAGTTCAAAGAGAAATCCATAAGCTTTTCAAGATCAAATCAAGGAGATTTACAACATTTGAAGAGATAAAGCAAAAGCCTCAAATCCTCAACTTCTCTACTGCATGAAGAAACTGAGCTGAGGCTGATTCAATCTTTCAAAGGAGAAGAGGAAAAGAAGAAAATAAGAAAAGAAGAAATTCAAAGAGCTTCAATCAGACTTTTCTTACCCTATTTTTTTATTGAATATCTGCTCACTTAAGGAGCTGTTTAAGTGTTGTATTGAAATCTTTATTGCTTTCAAACTGTTGTTTGCTAATTCAATCAGGGGATTGAATTAGTGGAGGTAGTATACCTCGGGACAAGCTAAGGATAGCTTGTGTTTGGGTTTTGTACTGGTGAGCTCGGTAAAACTAGCTCGGTTCGTTGTGATCCCGGGGGAAACGACAAGTTTTGAGTTGTGAGCTTGTAAAACAACTCGGCTGTAATCAAGAGGATTATAGTGTGGGCCCAAGTGCTACTTGGGAGTGGATGTAGGTGTTGGATACACCGAACCACTATAAAATCTTTGTGTTTGCTGTGCTTTATCTCTTTGTCTCCTCCTATCTCATTATCTGTGCCTAGCATTTATCTTGCACTTAATCTCTTTTATTTCAAAGCACATAATTTTTAAAAAAGGCTAAAGTTTTAAGAACCCAATTCACCCCCCCTCTTGGGTTGCCATCTGGGCCAACAGCGCTAACACACATGCATATGACAAAAAGGTCGAGACCAATCTCGATATCCGATCAGCTAGCTGTCACATCTGGAAAACAGCGAAGCCGAATCATCTTCGGCAGAGTCAAACTGCCTTCGACAGAACTGAGCTATTCAAATACCTTGGCAAATCGAGTTATTCTCACGCCTCGGCGAACCGAACTATTCAAATACCTCAGCAAACCGAGCTATTTTTGCACCTCAGCAAACCAAGCTATTCTCATGCCTCGATAAACAGAGCGCGAGGTAGATGGGCGAAGGAGCTTCATCATGTATTATGGGCTTATCGAACCACTGAGAGGATCCCCACAGGCCAGACTCCATTCAGAATGGCTTTTGGCACGAAAGCTGTCATCCCTGTGAAGATCGGACTCCCTTCCCCTCAAGTGGAAAGTTATTCAGAGAAATCCAATGACAAGCAACTCCGAACCAATCTGGATTTGATAGAAAAAGTCAGGAAGAAAGCTCGAATCCGAATGGACCTATCAACAGAGGGTAGTTCGTTATCATTCCACCAGGGTCAAAGGAAAATCCTTCCTCCCTGGTGATTTAGTACTCCAAAAGGCATATGTTTCAAAACCATTGGAACAAGAAAAATTATCTCCAAATTGGAAAGGCCCCTATCAAGTTACTGAGGTGATCAGGCCCGACACTTACAAGCTCCAGGATCTAGATGAAAAATCCATCATTAGGACATGGAGCTCGGATAATCTTCGTATATATCACCAATAAAGTATGCCTCCATTAAACCCACTTTATTTGCAATAGCAAAACTTTATTTTCAAAATCTGCAATATTTTTGTTTCAATTGCTTTTTCCAAAGACTATGATGAAAAGCAGGTTTTGTCCTATAATCTTTCAAGCCTCGGCAGGGCCGAGTGATCTTCGTACCTTAGCAGCTCCAACTAAAATATAATCTTTCAAGCCTCGGTAGGGCCGAGTGATCTCCGTACCTTGACAGTGCCAAGTAAAATATAATCTTTCGAGCCTCGGCAGGGCCAAGTGATCTTCGTACTTGACAGCACCAAGGAAAATATAATCTTTCGAGCCTCGGCAGGGCCGAGTGATCTTCGTACCTTGGTAGCACCAAGTAAAATATAATCTTTCGAGCCTTGGCAGGGCTGAGTGATCTTCGTACCTTGGCAGCACCAAGTAAAATATAATCTTTCAAGCCTCGGCAGGGCTGAATGATCTTCGTACCTTGGAAACGCAAAGTAAAATATAATATTTCGAGCCTCGGTAGGGCGAAGTGATCTTTGTACCTTGGCAGCGCCAAGTAAAATATAATCTTTCGAGCCTTGGCAGGACTGAGTGATCTTCGTACCTTGGAAACACAAAGTAAAATATAATATTTCGAGCCTCGGTAGGGCCAAGTGATCTTCCTACCTTGGCAGCGCCAAGTAAAATATAATCTTTCGAGCCTCAGCATGGCTGAGTGATCTTCGTACCTTGGCAGCGCTAAGTAAAATATAATATTTTGAGCCTCGGTAGGGCCAAGTGATCTTCGTACCTTGGCAGCACCAAGTAAAATATAATCTTTCAAGCCTCGGCATGACCGAGTGACTCTCAATCCTCGGCAGGTCCGGTGATCTCCGTACCTTGGCAGCACCAAGTAAAATATAATCTTTCAAGCCTTGGCATGACCGAGTGACTCTCAAGCCTTGGTAGGGCCGAGTGATCTTCGGACCTTGGCAGCGCCAAGTAAAATATAATCTTTCAAGCCTCGGCATGACCGAGTGACTCTCAAGCCTCAGCAGGGCCGAGTGATCTCTGTACCTTGGCAATACCAAGTAAAATATAATCTTTCAAGCCTCAGCACGACCGAGTGACTCTCAAGCCTTGGCAGGGCCGAGTAATCTCCGTACCTTAGCAGCACCAAGTAATAATTTTTCAAGCCTCGGTACGACCGAGTGACTCTCAAGCCTCGGCAGGGCCGATGATCTCCGTACCTTGGCAATGCCAAGTAAAATATAATCTTTCAAGCCTCGGCACGACCGAGTGACTCTCAAGCCTCGGCAGGGCCTAGTGATCTCCGTACCTTGGCAGCGCCAAGTAAAATATAATCTTTCAAGCCTCGGCACGACCGAGTGACTCTCAAGCCTCGGCAGGGCCGAGTGATCTCCGTACTTGGAAACACAGTAAAATATAATATTTTGAGCCTCGGTAGGGCCAAGTGATCTTCGTTCCTTGGCAGCACCAAGTAAAATATAATCTTTCGAGCCTCAGCAGGGCTGAGTGATCTTCGTACCTTGGCAGCGCTAAGTAAAATATAATATTTTGAGCCTCGGCAGGGCCGAGTGATCTTCGTACCTTGGCAGCGCCAAGTAAAATATAATCTTTCAAGCCTCGGCATGACCGAGTGACTCTCAAGCCTCGGTAGGGCCGAGTGATTTTCGTACCTTGGTAGCGCCAAGTAAAATATAATCTTTCAAGCCTCAGCATGATCGAGTGACTCTCAAGCCTTGGTAGGGCTAAGTGATCTCCGTACCTTGGCAGCACCAAGTAAAATATAATCTTTTAAGCCTCGGCACGACCAAGTGACTCTCAAGCCTTGGCAGAGCTAAGTGATCTCTGTACCTTGGTAATGCCAAGTAAAATATAATCTTTCAAGCCTCGGCACGACCGAGTGACTCTCAAGCCTCGGCAGGGCCGAGTAATCTCCGTACCTTGGCAGCACCAAGTAATAATTTTTCAAGCCTTGGTACGACCGAGTGACTCTCAAGCCTTGACAGGGCCGAGTGATCTCCATACCTTGGCAGTGCCAAGTAAAATATAATCTTTCAAGCCTCGATACGATCAAGTGACTCTCAAGCCTCGGCATGGCCGAGTGATCTCCGTACCTTGATAGTGCTAAGTAAAATATAATCTTTCAAGCCTCGGCACGACCGAGTGACTCTTAAGCCTCGGCAGGGCCGAGTGATCTCCGTACCTTGGCAGCGCCAAGTAATAATTTTTCAATCCTTGGCACGACCGAGTGACTCTCAAGCCTCGACAGGGCCGAGTGATCTTCATACCTTGGCATCACCAAGTAAAATATAATCTTCCAAGCCTCGGCATGACCGAGTGACTCTCAAGCCTCGATAGGGCCGAGTGATCTCTGTACCTTGATAACGCCAAGTAAAATTCAATCCCTCGAACCTCGGTGCAATCAAGTGATTCCCTCAAAGTATCAACAAAGCCGATCGATTTTTCCAATGTTTTAGCATGGCTTAACTACATTGCTACATTTTGGTAGATTTAAACGACTTTTCTTTGCGTTTTTGGCAAAAACAGACAAGTCGTTCCTTACTAAGGTAAAGCTCATTTCCTTTCTTGGTATGACCGAGCCTATATTGGAAACAGGCAAAGCTGCCCAGGCCTCCTCCTAAACTAAGCAGAGGCAAACATCCTCTCCGCAAAGGACTAAGCGAGACCATATCGCTAGAACACCTAACCAAGTCGAAATGCTTAAAACATTGCTGACAGTTATGAACTGGCATTAACATAGGAAAGGCGAGGCATACATAAAATGACTCTTATGTTGGGACAACACAAATACGACAGCTAAAGAATTGGCACCAAACATGAAAAAATAGAATAGCAAAAAGATAAAAGGTACAAAAAGAAGCCTTTCTTTATTGCTAATAAGAGATTACAACCTCTTGAGAGGCATTACAAGTGCATTGCAGCACAGAAAATATATAAAGTAAAAGCAAAATGCTCAAGACAGATGAGCCCAGCACACAATACTGTAATTTCTATCCACAACTCCAAAAAGTTGGGAGGGCAACCTTTTCGAGCTACGATCTTTGAATCGCCGGGCGATCATGTGGAGAAAAGAAGTCACCTGAAGGAACTCACCTTCGGAAGTAAAAAGTTCCTCCAGGGACATGGCCAAACAACCACCATGGAGGATGAAAAGCCTCAGAAAGAAGGAGCTCGATGATGAGAGTTACTATGGTTGACGAAAAGCCAGAGAAAACCGAAGGCCCGCTCTCAAGCTTTTCTCGTAGAAGAACACCCCACACCCCGGCTGCATTGAAACCCTCTGCTCGGCGTTCGGAGGCTATAGGACAACGTCCTGAGGGATCTTGTATCAATGACGTATTCTATTCAGATCTTCGAGAGTTATCTCGGAGGCCACGTCGTTTGGACCCTTTATGTTGTCGAGTTGAAGAACAAATCACAAATGAACTCATAAGAGTTTTGAGGAACAAAATCTCTAGGGGAGATACGAGAAGGTGCTATAGAAAGAACACCTCTCTAACCCTTTCCCCTCCTTAAAAGGCATTTCAGAAAGAAAGTGCGGCATCTCTAGAAGAAACCCCGAATGCTGAAATTGCCGCTATAGGCGCCGTAAACATAGGGGTTTGCCACGTGGGACTTCCTCAATCGCCGCCCATGAGAAACGAGGGGTTTTCCTCCTTGTGCGATGATAAGAAGTGATGGAGTGGCGGCCCGGCATTTACGAGGCCATCATTGTGCGTCTCTTCAAATCCCTTGGATGAAATTATTCTAGACTCTACTCCCTACATCTGAATTTATACTTCGGACTAGGGAGTGGGGGGCATGTGATGAGGGATAAAATTATCATCGCGCTAACGCTCGTGCACACGACAAAAAGGTTGAGACCAATCTCGATATTCGATCAGCCAGCTGTCATGTCTGAAAAATAGCGGAGCCAAATCGTCTTCGGCAGAGTCAAACTGCCTTCGGCAGAACCGAGCTATTCAAATACCTCGGCAAACCGAGCTATTCTCGTGCCTCGGCGAACCGAGCTATTTTCATGCCTCGATAAACCGAGTTATTTCCATGCTTCGGCCAGACCGAGGCATTTGAGCATCTTTGCGGAGCCAAACGCGGGAGAGTTCAAATTCATGATAGTTAAACAAGATCTTGAGCGAAAAATTATGCAAATAATACCGGAAGTGGCCTAGGGCCTATAGAATCGCTGAATCTCAAAGCATCAACCAACTCTCTTAGCTGTCAATTTTCTAACTAATTAGATACTGATCCCACCGGTCCCATAACAAACTTGATTCGAATCCGATTCGAATCTGAACGGTTTTCGGACCCCCTATGACGTGCCCAAGGAATCAGGTGATCACCTATAAATACCCTAATCCTGAAGTCTCTTAGGTATGCTCTCACTGACACTCAGATTGAAAACTCCATTGAAGCTCAAGCAGAGCTCTGAGTTCTCGAGAGGCCATCCACCTTGAGGAACTCTTCTGCAAGAGCCTTCTTCTCACGTTTGCTTGCTGCAAATTTTTACTGACTTGGGTATCGGAGGGTCTTCTGCAGGGGGCCATCCCAGACACTCTATACGCAAGGACTATCTTACAGGTTCCATCCGAACGAGAGATCAGCGTCCAAATCCGAAGTTGAGCTGCACTCGAGTCGAAGAAGAATTTTTACAGGAATAATGCTCATTACTAAATCTCAACATCAAAACTACATTAGTATTGTATCAATATGCATGATTTATTAATTAATTTAATGTATCAATACTTAATATATTTATTTATATCGAGTTAAACATTATTCTAGCATCCTTTCTTATTTATGAAATTAAAATAAGTCCTCCGTTAATATTTTCACATGGCATGACATTTGCTGGGAAAGCACCTCTTTTTGCTGATGAAATCAAATTTAATATTCGATACTTTCTTTAAAAAAAAGTTCTTTCCGATATTTTATGAATCACAATACTTTATATGACCCTACTTTTTACTCTCTCTCTCTCTCTCTCTCTCATTAACTATTCACCAGAGATGAACCACGTTGAGCACGATCGTAAACAGCACATTTACTGCTAGAAAAAAGTGTAATCATCCGAAATAAAGCCGATCGTACTAATAAGAGCGAATTGAGGCTCACGCGAAAAGACCATTCCAACCAACTGCACCAACCACACGCTTCCTTAAGCCTTTCTTCGATCGGATTCGGCGATTTACCTCGCCAACGGCCAACCTAACGCAGCCTTCCCCAGCTGCGAGCCAATCCGCTTTCTCTCCCTGCACGCCACCCGCCCAACATAGCCGTTCTACAGCGCACGCGCCCCGGCCGTGCGAACCCCTCGGTCAACTCGGCAACACCCCCACGACACCAACCAAGGCTTCGATTCTCTGTAGACTTGTACCAACCTAGAAGACGTTACAATAAGCACCGATATTAGGCTAAACAAAATTAAGCGAAATTTGCATCTGGACCACAGGTGAGCTCAGCTTCCGTCTCCGTCCGTCCACATTGGAGACCCGCTCGTGGGCGTGAAACGCACCGCGGGGAGACAAGTACAAGGCGTGGGATCGCGGCAGCGTGCGCGGCCGGACGGGCCGGCGACACGCGTCGAACGCGTAGGGCGTCCATATCGCCCACAAAGGACGACGCCGCGGCTCGCCAACTCCCCGTCGCGACTCCTTCCCTCCCCTTTTGGACCGGCCTGCGATTTCTTACTCGATATCGGGCTCCTATTTTCTCTCTAAGCTTGCCTCCTCGTCTTCCTTCTCCTCCTTCGAGAGCGGGATGGGAGGATGTTTGTCGAGGCCGGATGGGTGCGTGGGAGGGCGGAAGAAGCCGGCGGGAGGGCCGCGCAGGCGGCGGCGAAGGGCGATCAGGGGGCGGGTGTCGTCCCAGAAGTCGATGGAGACGATCGCTGAGGTCGAGGCCGCGGATGGACCCGATCAGATGCCATACAGCAACCCCGCATTCCAAGGTTTGACTTTTTCTTTTTTCTTTTTCATCTCGGTTTTTTGGTTGTGCTACATTTTGGTCTTTGTTCAAGAACATGAGATTTGTGGATCCGGCATTAATTTCGTTGAGTTTCGATGACGAATTGGGAGTTAGGCTGTTGCATTGCGCTTTTTTTTTTTTTGTTGTTGCTAAATTGCGATTTTTCCATATTTTTATGTCAAGATTCCTAACATAATTTCTAAATCCAATTCTGTTATTCTTAAGTCTTTTCACTTTTGTTGAAACAAGTCAGTTTTGAATTTTTGTTTTGATGTTTTTAGAATTTTGATCCAAGCTGAGATCTTGGATCGAATCAAAGACTATTTGGTGAGTGCTGACCTCTTGCTTAGATTCCTGACAAGATTTTTGCGACTTTGAACTGTTATTGGGAATTCAACATGGCCATTTAAGGTGAGAGAATGGAAGTGAAGATGTGTTAACTCGCCAGCCCTTAATTTCTGATTTTTTTTTTTCATAAAAAAACTGTCGGTTTCTGATAAGTCCTTATATTTATCATTTGTGATTTTATTGGTCAATAAGTAGTAATATATGTGGATTGACTTATCTTGCTCCTAGTTTTTCTTTTCTGTTTTACTGATCCTGACTATATTGAGATTTGATGTAACCGTTAACGCTTTGGTGTTGCTCTATTAAGCATCTTGTTTTATTGACTACTTTGGCATGACTTAAATTGGAATTGTTGCAGGCTTATCTGGAAGCAAAGAGGAGGCATGGTATGACTCGAATGCAATAATAGAGTCGGATGGCGAGGATGATTTCCAGAGCTTTCAGGATGGTATGCAGTACAAATGCCTTCATATTGAAGTTTTGGAAGCACAACTGTGACGATATGTGATTCTTCCATTTTAACTTCTTAGATTTGCCCCACTTTCTTGTCTCTGAGCGTTGTGATGCTGCAAAACTTTTTGCAGATGCTTCCTCTTTAAATGGCTTTGAAAGTGAACCTAGGTTGAGTATTTCATCTTTAAAAGATGCCAACCATGGAGGTTCTGCTGTCAATTCTTCCTCCATCTCCTCCATGGACCAACACTCCAAGGGCCACAAATCAGGGGAGCAATATATAGGAAATTCAGAGAAACCTTATGTGAGCCATGATGACGTATCAAGCCTTTCTTTGGATGAGGAAGCTGGTAGGGAAGAAGGGGGCATACTGGATAATTGTGGTATTCTGCCACACAACTGCTTGCCTTGCCTTGCTTCTACAGCTCCCACAGCTGACAAGAGAAGATCTCTAATCTGGAGTCCACCAAACTCAATGAAAAAGACTGCTTTGAAGCTTTCCTTCAAGCGAAAGCCTGGGGAAGGACATGCTGCTGCAACACTGTGTGAGTGTTCGTGTTCTTGTTTGAATCACCTTAGGTTCGGTCCAATGGCATCATTCCAACTTCTTCCATTCTTCTGTTCTGTATCATGACATGGCCTTTCCCAATTGGTTGTTTTTGATATTCTTCTGGCTTAAATAATGCTTATCTCACACTTTTTTTAAAAAAAAAAATTAATATATTTGATCTAATTTTATTATGCAGGTCTTACTTCTTTATGTACTAATATGTTTGGAAATGTTAATTGGCATTCAACGAGTCTCTGTGGCTGCTTTGTGCTTTACCTCTTATAAATATATGGATTATCATAACTGCATATTAGAATGTAACAGGTTATTATTATTATTATTATTATTATTATTTGTTTTTCCAACTGCTTATTCAGAACTATCATCTTTCAAAGTTCATGTCTGTAGTTTAGCAATGATCTCTTATGCTGATGGGTGGCAGGGCCTAGTATATGAGACCAGAAACAAGTCTTTTAATGGATGTTATAATTAAAGATAGTTGAGAATTTTAAAAATACATGGACTTATTGCCATTCATCTGCATTCCAGTTTCTTCAAAGCCTATCCTTGAAAGGCCACTAGCAGGTTCTCAAGTTCCATTCTGCCTGGCAGAGAAGAAAATACTTGATAGCTGGTCACGAATTGAGCCTGGTACATTCAGAGTCCGGGGAGAGCATTATCATAGGTAGACAATAAATACATATTTCTGTTTTTGACATTTTGTATATCACAAAATTTGACTGACATGTTGATTTTGTTGCACTTGAAAATTTGAGATAATATGCGTATGACCAATAATCTGATTATAGCATTAATCTGGACTTATATATCAGGGACAAGAAGAAAGAATTTGCTCCAAATTATGCAGCATATTATCCGATTGGCGTCGATGTCTTCTTGTGTCCACAGAAAATAAATCACATCAGTCGATTCGTGGAACTCCCCACTTTGAATACATCCAGCAAGCTCCCACCTATTCTAGTAGTAAATGTTCAGGTATAGGTAACTGGTCATTAAATTGTTTTCATTTGCAAATCATATATCATACTACTACTATTCCATAATGTTTGCTTTCTGAAAAATATAGATAAAAAAATATCCAGTTTTGTTTTGTGCAAGTCAGGCCCATCCTCCTTATTTTCATAACCACGACGAGCTACATGGATGCATGTGCGGTCAACAATTACAATTTCTTTTTGTAACCATATCTGCATAGTCTTTCAGCAATTTTTATATTTTCAAGATCATAATTAATCATTATACCCTAATTAAAAAAATGGAATTGGTGAATCAAATTGCACTAACAATCAGAAGCTATCTTATGAATCACATCATGAAGCTATTAGATGGTCTGGCAAAAAAGGAACAATGGCAAGCAATAAGGTTCTTGAACTATTGGTTTTTGGTTGTTTAAGGTAACCATCACTGCCCAGGTAGTTAGGACTTAGGAGGAAAGTTTTGAATGGAGTATCTAACAAAAAATGATTTTTACTGAGCTCGAAAGGGTGCACGCACGCATGTCAAAGTATCAAGGAGTCAATATGGCAAAACATAACTGATAATAGAGTGGATTTTATGAAGGACAGGCCAAGAGTTCAAAATTATTAACTTCTTTAAAGTGGGTCCTTAGTTACGATGAACTAACAATTTTGGTCAACTGTAAGCCTGTTTGTGTCACTTCTTAAAGGAGATTAAACTGCTAATATTCAAGGTGATTCGCTGGGAGCATATACCCTGTGTTCTGCATTCATGTTTAACATTTTGGTTGGGGTTAAAACTTAAATGCTAATTTTGAATTATTATGAATGGTTTCAAACTGAAGGGTCTATTTAATAATATTCTAGTTGGGATAAATTTGAACTGAGTTGTTTTGAGGGAAAGAGTCAAAAAATCAAGCTGCTAAGATAAAACAGATAGAAGTAGACTATTCAAAAACGTGGCAATTTTGTTAAGAAAAATGGAGATGGAACTTTGGTCAAATTTAGTCTGTATCCCATAAAACACATGTTTCATAATATCACTTGGTGATAGAATAAAAATAAAAAGCAATATCAGGATGTCTTGTAGACTCAACGAAGTTTTGTTGTAGCTTATTTGTAGTTAATGGGTCCTACTGAGTACTGATTTTTGAATTGTTGTGAGAACTAAACTACTCCTGCTGCATTGATTAGGTTGCTAATTGATAAGGAGCTCACTGATATGGGCTTACTGGACATGAGGATGTTTGGCTTTTATATGTGATATTATTAGGAGGAAAAAAAATTAAAGACACAAGCACATGTGAGATGGCAAGAAGTAGCAGTAAGGGAGGTGAGTGATAGATAAGTAATTAATATTGATATGTGATGAAAGAGATAGCTCAAGTTCAGTCCCATAGTCTGATAGGTTGAAGCATTTCAGAGGGGACCAGGAAAGAGGAATGAAAGCTAGTAGTAAATATTGACCAACATGGTGAAAGGTTTTGAAGATATAAGATTGTGTATATGAGCGTCTTTGTTATATAATTTTATTTTATCTATGCACTATTGAATAACCATCTCTGTTCCTATCATTTTGTTGGTCTAATTCTTGTTTTTCTTTGCACTGCATATCATGTTTATAGAGTATGTTGTTCTTTGTTGTAACTGAGGCATTGCTAGAATATGTTAATGATCAACAGAAAATAAAGCCTTCATCCATCTATTTATAGAGGTTACTGAAATGAGAAGGATTAAGTTTATTTTGTGAAACACACTCTTTGAATAAATCTTACGTATTTTTGGATGAGGCCTTAGTGTGCTAAACTCTCTCTCTCTCTCTCTCTCTCTCTCTAGTGCGTTTGTTCTCATACAATGTAGTGATTGCATCATAAAGGCCATATATTTCGTAAACAGCAAAATCTGGTTGGAACTGTAAAAATGTACTTTAAGAACCTCTAGAGAACAAAGGATATGATCTTAAGAACAAATAGCATATGGAATTTATTCTGGTAATGATTAACTGGAAAGGAACCACTCCAAGAAATAATGGAAATTAATATGACCTGCTAAAATTTTGTTATGATATTTGCGTTGAACATATTTTCGTTGAACATAGTTAGTACTTAAAAATCACTTCAGTATGGTAGAGTTTTACTGTTTCCTTCTCTAAATGATCATGTTACCATAATTTACTGAAGTAAACTTCTTGTATCATCTGGATATAAAATTAGTATTGTTACTTAGTGGTTTTACTGTTTCCTTCTCTAAATGATCATGTTACCATAATTTACTGAAGTAAACTTCTTGTATTATTTGGATATAAAATTAGCATTGTTACTTAGTGGTTTAGATAGTTGATTCATATATCAGATCTGTTGTGATTTTGCCAGATTCCACTATATCCTGCTACACTATTTCAGAGTGAAACTGATGGGGAAGGGATGAGCTTTGTCTTATATTTTAAGCTCTCTGAAAATTACTCAAAAGAACTTCCATCTCATTTCCTGGACAGTATCGGAGTAAGATGAATTCTTCTCATACTTTTGTTTTATATCTTGCTTTATAGTGACATGTTGTAATTTGGAAATGTACATCCTAATACTTATGTTAAAATCAGGAAAACCTTTTATGCATGCATTACACAATGTTTGTGGGTTTTAACGTTCTTAAGGATGATAGATGTTGAATGCTTAGTCTTCATGTTAAAAATGAAGATCTCTTGGTTATCAATTTTTTTTTAACCATGCCAATTTTTCTGGCATCTATATACATGTCTTGATTCTGGGTCTTTGTAATGTCTGGTCTTGGAAGAATTATCTGAGAAATAGTATGTAAACAATAAACATCAATGGATCCCAAATTATATTAATACCAGTTTTATGATTTAAAGATAATGAATTCTTTGAGTTTTATCACATGAAAGGCTGATAAATACATGAAGAATTTTGATTGTAAACATAACTATATAACTTTCCTCATCAGTGGTAATCATTGTACATGATCCTGACTGAGATGGGGCCAACTATGAACAATAAGTTCATATGGTTATCAACCAGGAATCCCCTTCCCATTTAATTGATGTATAGTTGCAAGGATAAGAATGTAAAATGGAAGTGGAATTGGCAAAATGATCTTTATCAGTGTTGATAGATGCGTAATCTTTAACTTAGACACTCAGGTACTAGCCCCTGTCTTTAGTGGAGTTCCATATCACCTAGCAAAGAAGAAAAAAATATCATCATTCCTACACCGTGTTCAAATATTCTGAGACATTCCACACCATAATGGAGATTATTGTATCTGTTAATGTTTGAAACCTGAGCGCCAAACTGTTTGCTGCACATTTCTATCATTTGACAACTTAACTGATTTTTGGATCACCCTAGAATGCGATATGAGAAGATACACCCCATTTAGGCTATCACTTAACTATTTCCACAAGAATAGCCATTTTATTAATTTGTTTCACTCTTTTTCTGCAACTGATTTATTTGTTTGTCATGATTGATGCAATCTGTTGGTTTGATAGATAACTTATTTTATTGTATTTATAGAGATTACTTCCATAATCCTGCTTTTATTTGTAGTAGATCTGTTTATTTATTTGTTTCCTAGTATTTGCCCTTCTGATTTGTAACATGTTCTTTATGGCATGTGATCTTCCTTTGCAAGCAGAGGTTGATTAAGGATGAGACAGAAAAGGTCAAAGGCTTTGCTATGGATACATTTGTTCCCTTTCGGGAAAGGTTAAAAATACTTGGTCGTGTAGCGAATTTGGAGGATCTTCCTTTAAGTGCAGCAGAGAGGAAGCTTATGCATGCATACAATGAGAAGCCAGTGCTCTCTCGTCCTCAGCATGATTTTTACTCGGTAATTTTGTAGTACATAAATAATGCTGCTTTTAGACTCATGGATCATTTAATCATCATTTTGCTGGATTTTCTGACTATAAGCCTTAAAAAAAAGAAATTAAGAAAAACAACTGGAATTGCTGAATGAAGCAGGCATGCAATTTAGCATGCAGCACAGACATAAAATGATGCTCCCAATTGGCCAATGCTTCCGTATAACCTAATGTCAACAACTAGGGATGTTACTGGCATGACCAAAGTAGCAGACTCCACAGTGTAGCCTTCTTTGTTCAGTTTGTTTTGTGCAGACCAACATTCATGCTAGGCTGGAAATTGGGAAACTCATTTTTAGGTTTTCCTTGGCGTCATGCTCCTAGTATTATCTTATTGTCTCAACCGGTAAATGCAAACCACATTTATACTCTGTCAGTGGTTGGAGGGCATGTCATCTTCTAGTCAGACAAATATGCAAATATATAGCCCAAGAAGTTTGGTTATCCTACTTTGCTATACCATCAACTCCTTTCCTCTATAACCCCTTGCCCAACTTATATTTAGGGTATATGTTTGGTTTGTTTGACAAAGGCTGCAAAAAAAAAAAAAAAAAGTGAAATTTTTGAGTTTTCTAGCTGTTTGGATGGTTGGAAAAATAAAATAATACATAAACAGGTTTTCCAAATTTTACTAGATCTTTTTTTCTTGAAAAAAATCTCTTCCTTTTTCTTCTCCATATGCTTAACATCCAGATGCACCCTTAATGTTTTTAGGTTGCAGGAGAGTGAACCAGGAAATCTGCAAGTCAAACCAGGCAGGATACCTACCTGCTTAGTCGCAGTCGGTTTAGCCAGTCATTTTCTATTTCAGTAGCAATTTAGGAATCTACTACCGGTTGCCTGTTTAAAATTTTCACTGTCAACTAATTGGAAACAGCCTTCCTATACTTCTATATTTAACCATATCCTGTCCATGCTTATACGAAGTCATATGGAGGGTCCTGCTGTCATTGGTCATAGTTCTGTTAACATTGTTACTTTTAGAAACCCATTCCCATTCTCTCAAGTACGCAGAACTGGAACTTAATTTTCTGGAGTCCACTCCCTTTGTATATACTTTCATCCTGGACACTGATTACAACCAAACTGGAACTTAAATGGACACACTTTTACTGCAAAACTTTTCTTTTTCTTTTCTCTACTCAATTGGTTTCTGGGCTACATTTATTAGTAGAGACTTGACAAAATGCATAATTTTGGAGTCCGAATGCTATACTATTTTTGAATCTGCTTTGTGTGGAAAGTTTGTTACCGCAAGATCTAGGGAGGATTGACTTTGAAGGGTTTATTTGGCTGAGAGTGGTTTTACTCTTTTTTGAACAAATATAAATAAATAAAAATTCTTGCTTCAGTTAATGTATAACCGGCTTGTTATTTGGAACACTTCCTCTTTCCAAATAACACCCGATATATTACGACATGACAGTCTTATATATTACATCAAAATAAAGGGGGAAAAAGACCATCTGACACTGCTGCTATCTGTGCCTGTTTAACAGGGAGAGAAATACTTTGAGATTGATTTGGATATGCATAGATTCAGTTACATCTCAAGGAAAGGATTTGAGACATTCCTAGATAGGCTGAAACGGTGCATCTTGGATGTTGGCCTAACAATACAGGTAACCTTTTGGTTTAGCATTAGTGAGGGCTAGAACCTATATTTTCTGTCCAATTAGATAGAATAGAAGGCATGACTTTGTTTTTATGCAGGGGAACAAAGCTGAAGAATTGCCTGAACATGTCTTATGCTGCGTGCGGTTGAATGGGATTGACCACAACAACTACAGCCAGCTTGCTGTGCATTGTCCTTAGGTCGAAAAATCAGTACCATCCAGCTTCGTTGGAAATGTTTATATGCTGGCCTATACATCCTGAGATGAAAGACTGTGGAGAGCTGTCAGAATTTTCGCTCTTTGGGATAGATCTGTGGTGACATTGGACTATTGCCAGGCACACGAATGTTGTGTCCATCTCCTGGAAAATAACAACTGTTCTTCAATTTCAGAGGCACAACCTATGCTGAAAATGACTAGTTAAGGCTGGTGGTAGAAGAGTATGATGTTGATAAGTTGCAGGTCGAGCGGTACAAATGTTGATGTCAATTGGAAATTGATTGAACATATCATTCACCATCTTGCTAATTATCAATGTATATTTACTGCAGTATTTGTTCTTTTTTTAAAAAAAAAGTAAAAAAAAAAAGATTGCTTCATTCTTGATTTTAATTTTGTATCAACTATGATATACTTCATTAATATGCATGGTACCTCTGCTGGTTTACACTATGTTTGGGAGTCATTGAGGAAAAACAGAGGAGGGATTTTAATGTAAAAAAAATAAAGAGAAGAAAGATAAAAGGTGGGGTTGAAATTCTTTGGTTGTTCGAAAGTCATAAAATATAAAAGAAAAATAAAAGTTTTGTACCTTATTTGTTTAATTAAATAAAGAGAAATGAAGTAAACTTCCGTAAATCCTTCAATTTAAACACCGAAAATTGCAGATGGGTAGTTTGAGAGGGCATAAGGAATTCTCTTTTTTTTTTTTTTCTCACTCACAAACTTTTAAATAAAAGTATCTCAATTCTTCTTATTTACTTTTTTTTTTTCTTTTTTCTCTCAAAATCTCCCTCATAAACAAGCCCCTAATATTAGGCATCATTATATTATTAGTCATTTTTTACTTATAAGTTTAAAGTGCATGGTGAAAGAAAAGGTTTTAATAAGGATTCATACCCAAATTTCTTATAGAAAATGAATCAAATTGGATTCAAAAAAATTATTTATCTTGTGATGTGGCTGATCCAACGCCATTAGAGAATCGTGAAGTGAAGGAAGGAAATTGACGGAGCCCCCCTTTGGCTTCCAAAGGGCCCTTCGGTCTCATAAAGCCACGCACACCTGATTGCTCAAAGGTATTTATTGCCTTATTAAAGGCATTTATGGTTGCCACGTTGCTCACCTCCAAGGCTGAAGCCCGATGGCTAACACCTCCAAGGCCGACACCTCCATGGCCGACAGCTCCAAGGCCGACAGCTCCATGGACGACACCTCCAAGGCGGACACCTCCATGGCCGACACCCCCAAGGCCGACAGGTCCATGGCCGACAGCTCCATGGCCGACACCTCCAAGGCCGACACCTCCAAGCTGCCAAGCTCCCTCGTCGTTAACAGTGCCATGCAAGTGAACAGAGCCTTGTACATGAACAGTGCCATGCAAGCTCATCCAAGGGCATGAGTAGGGCCACGCAAGCACTCCATACTCAACACTCTACGAGGGACAGTTGGCTTCAACTCAACATCATCCTTCTCCCCCAACGGCTGTATCTTGGGACCCACACGACTAACTTTGTCACCCATCACTGTCCGCATAGGACAACCAAAAAGGTGACGTAGGGGACATGTTTGGCAAGCGCCGTAACGATCGGCCATGCCCTGCGACCACCTACTCTGACAGGACACGACCTACAGCTTGACACGTCATACGAAGGTAAGCTCCACTGTGCTGCCGTTAATTAAATGTTCTGACAAGTGATCACGCCCCAAGCCCACGGACTCCAGGCATCTATAACAAGGGTAAGAGAGACCCCAACCAGGTAACACACTCATAACGCTCCTAAACGCTCACAGGGAGAGCTCCTCTCTCTGAGCCTCTTTCTCTTTCTCTTTCGAGCTTCCTCAAGCTCACGGCTGTTGCCCAGAGCACTGACTTGAGCATCGGAGGGTCCCCGCCAGAATTTTTGGCCCCCGGGACTTGTTTGCAGGCGCGAGGAGCTCGCTGGAGGAGGCGACCGGACGCTCGCGGATGCTCAAGGGCAGTGATCTGGCGTCAATAGATTGGCGCGCCAGGAAGGGGGGCACGCACTGAAGGAAAGAAAGCTCTGTCTCCTTGAGCTATAAGTCTCCGTCCCCTCTAAGATAGCCATGGTGGTGATGCACATGCCAGAGTTTCTTGCCAATCGTGCTGGGGGGCATCCACATCGCACTGAGCGACAAAAGACCAGTCTCTCTCTCTCCCTGCCCCTCCTTCACTGCCAACTTCAGCTGCTCTGATTAACCAGTTGGCCATCCTCAATCAATAAGATCAAGCTTTGAAAGCAGCAGTTCATGAACTGTAGAAGCAACGCTCGGGGGCCACTCAGCAGCACCCCAAGCCTCTCACGTCACCCATGATAGCTGCACTAGTTGGCTAGTGATCCGCTTGCGGAAAATCTCCTCACAGAGAAGCTTATCACCATCAAGCTTCACATGAGCACCATCGATCTCCTGCCTTCTGTTAGTCTTTCGAGTCATCTGGGGAGGACCTTAATCATAAGATGAGGAAGCATCTGGATGAACAACACCGGCGGCTGGAAGAGCTCACTCAAAGGCTCAACAATCGGCCAGAGGTGGACTGCAACATGGGTAGCAAAATAGTTTCCAAAAGGGATGGACTTCAGACATTATCCGTCACCTCAAACATTTATAGGCACTTTAATTTCTGATGGTAGCAAGCCGAGAGGTGTTATTGCAATTAATGCGAGAAGGAAGATGAGGACAAAAGGGCCCTCTCTCTCCAACTTTCCTCTCTCTCCTTCTCTCTGTTACACCCAAAAGCCAAACCGAACCCAAGACCTCCTGCGGATTCCATTCCAGCTGCTTTCGGATTTCAGCACTGGTACCCTCCGCCTTCAATCAACATAGTTATTTGAGGGGGCAGGTCGTCAACTCAGCGGAAGGAGAGAGAGACCATGGAAGCTAGAGGGCCCCTTGCCTTGGACCAATGTGGAGGCTGCCCGAATCCTATAACTCCCAGCAACATCCTCTCTTCTAGCCGTCCGTCTTCAGCGGACTCTCCCGGCCGCTCGTCTTCAACGGCCGCTAGCTGCCCGGGCTTCCCTCGGCGACCTCTAGCTCCCGAGTCAGACTCCGACCCTCGTCCGTGGCTCCGCTCCAGCATCCCCGGCTCTGGATCCCATCTCTCTCTTCACTGCACTCCAAAGATGGGTCCCCAGCTTCATTTCGGAGAGGAGCTGGTCATCAACCGACTCCAGGCTCCGTCCCAACTAGATTCCCTAGGGGTAGACCACCAGCGGGCGGAAGTGCTCAAATCCGCAGAAGGAAAACATGAGTGCTACAAGAGCTAAGTACGCTGCACTTAAGACAGTTTTCATTCATTAATACTTAAAAATGGCATGCAGGAAAGACCAACCTCACGTTAGCGTCTCAAAAGCCCAACGTACCATTGGCACCGAAGACCGATGTACCACCGGATCCAAAAAGCCCAACTTCGGTCGGCACTCAAAGCCCGATGTACCATCGACACTAAAGGCCGATGCCAGCTCGGCACAAAAGGCTCCTGATGACTCTCAACTCTCAGGTCACCCTTCGGGGTTAAAAAGGCTCCTGACGACTCTCAACTCTCAGGTCACCCTTCGGAGTTAAAAAGGCTCCTGACGACTCTCAAGTCTCAGGTCACCCTTCAGGGTTAAAAAGGCTCCTGACGACTCTCAACTCTCAGGTCACCCTTCGGGGTTACAAAGGCTCCTGACGACTCTCAACTCATAGGTCACCCTTCGGGGTTAAAAAGGCTCCTGACGACTCTCAACTCTCAGGTCACCCTTCGGGGTTAAAAAGGCTCTCGACGGCCTCAACTTTACCTCAGCGGCATTCTTGCAACCTCAGCGGCTTTATCTCAGCCTCAGCGGCATTCCTGCAGCCTCAGCGGCTTTATTACAGCCTCAGCAGCTTCAATTCTATATCAACGGCCAACGACCAATCGGGTAATACCTTTGTTTAAATTGTACACTTGCAACATATCGCTGGTTACTTTCAGCTATCAAGAGGCCCCAAGACAACTCACAGTTGGGAGAGGCCAACTCCTCAGCTCACAGTTGACGGGCACCCACCTCTAAACTTCACGCCAAAAGTAAAGAGCCCCACCAAGCTCACCAAAAAATGCCACAAACGTGGAGCCTCCCAAAACGAAGCAGAAGGAGACAAATTCCTCCAACAAAGAACTAACATTATTGCAGTCTCAGCGGCTTCCTCTGTCTCAGGAGCATCATTGCGGCTTCATTGGCTCTCTGCCTCAACGGCATGTGGGCGGGGACCCACATCTAAACTTCATGTCAAGAGTTAAAGACCCTAAAGTTAGGTGAGGATCAGCCACTGGGGAGGTGACGCCCCTTTCACCTTGCTGGGGTGGGCCCGCTTCGTCTCAGGGGCGAGGGGGCATCTGATGTGGCTGATCCAACACCATTAGAAAATCGTGAAGGAAGGAAACTGACGGAGCCCCCCTTTGGCCTCCAAAGGGCCCTTCGGCTACGGTAGTGTTTATGGCCTCATAAAGCCACGCACACCCGATTGCTCAAAGGTATTTATTGCCTTATTAAAGGCATTTATGGTACCATGTTGCTCACCTCCAAGGCTGAAGCCTCCAAGGCCGAACCCCGATGGCCGACACCTCCATGGCCGACAGCTCCAAGGCCGACAGCTTAATGGCCGACAGCTCCAAGGCCGATATCTCCATGGCCGATAGCTCCAAGGCCGACAGCTCCAAGGCCGACAGCTCCAAGGCCGACAGCTCCATGGTCGACAGTTCCAAGGCCGACAGCTCCATGGCCGACACCTCAAAGGCCGACACCCCCAAGGCCGACTGCTCCATGGCCGACACCTCCAAGGCTGACAGCTCCAAGGCCGACAGCTCCATAGCCGACACCTCCAAGGCCGACACCTCCAATCTGCCAAGCTCCCTCATCGTTAACAGTGCCATGCAAGTGAACAGAGCCTTGTACGTGAACAGTGCCATGCAAGCTCATCCAAGGGCATGAGCAGGGCCACGCAAGCACTCCATACTCAACACTCTACGAGGGACAATTGGCTTCAACTCAACATCATCCTTCTCCCCCAACGGCTGTACCTTGGGATCCACATGACTAACTTTGTCATCCATCACTGTCCGCATAGGACAACCAAAAGGTGACGTAGGGGACATGTTTGGCAAGCTCCGTACCGATCAGCCATGCCCTGCGACCACCTACTCTGACAGGACACGGCCTACAGCTTGACACGTCATACGAAGGTAAGCTCCACTGTGCTGCCGTCAATTAAATGTTCTGACAAGTGATCACACTCCAAGCCCACGGACTCCAGGCATCTATAACAAGGGTAAGAGAGACCCCGACCAGGTAACACACTCATAACGCTCCTAAACGCTCACAGGGAGAGCTCCTCTCTCTGAGCCTCTTTCTTTTCTCTTTCGAGCTTCCTCAAGCTCACGGCCGTTGCCCAGAGCACTGACTTGAGCGTCGGAGGGTCCCCGTTGAAATTTTTGGTCCCCGGGACTTATTTGCAGGCGCGAGGAGCTCGCTGGAGGAGGCGACCGGACGCTCATGGACGCTCGAGGGCGGTGATCTGACGTCAACATCTTGCATTGTGGTGGAAGGGTGCCCTTGTGAGAAGACAACCAACAAGTTGCAGCTCCAAGTGGGCATTGTGGTTTTCTTTTAATTTTTAATGATAAAAAAATACTTCTAATCCCATATGTTTGCTTAAATTTTATTTTAATCTTTAAACTTTCAGCTGTCGCATATAAATTTCTCATATTCTAAAAATATTACATTCCAAAAGTTTCTTGCATAAAATCATTTAAAATTGATGTAATAGTTGACATGTCAATTTGATGTTCCATTTTATGCCGAATACTAACTTGCTATGTAAAATAAGTGATAATCCATGAATTCATGTCAGGATGATATATTTGCGATGTCATTCCCATATAATGTACAATGAATGTAATATTCTTAAATCATGATGGACTAAACTGTAGCAACTAATAGTTTAAGTGCCAAAATAAATCTTGAGTTCTAATCGGTAGATCTAAGTTGAACATGAAAGAATCCAAGGCATATCCTTTCCATATCATATTGAAATTGAAATTAAGGAACAAAATCTAATATTACTTCTGAACACGTTCCATTGGCAGAATTATTTGGATCAGGTTATAATAAATAGGATTCATATCAATATAATTTAGAAAAAAAATTTACAATCAAAATATCATTTAAATTTGATAAATTTGTATATTAATTCTAAAATTTCATTTTGATGCATAAAATCTATTTTAAATAATTTTGATATTATTTAAAAGATTTGCTATCATCAGATACTAACGTCTGTAATAGAGATAAATTTTTTTTTTTAAAAAAAATCTTTAAAGATCTGAAGCTTGAAGAGATCTGATTGTAATTTCTTCTAATAAACCTACCGACAATAATTGCATTCAATGTTAAGTCAGGTTTCAACCCCCTCTGAAACCGATCTTCGACGCGCAAGACCCAACCCATCCGCCGTCGACCTCGAGAATCTCCTGAGTTAATGTCGGCATCCAGATTAAAGAAGAATTAAGTAGCCCAAATCCAACTATGAATCCTCTTCTTCCCACCTCGTCCTTTTCTCGCTCCGCCACCGACGTTGCGCGACTCCCACTGTAATCCAGGCCTTGTGAACGCCCCATTCTCTCGGTCAACACCTCCCCTCTTTTTTTCAGCGAAAGATTCTCATTTACCCCCTCGAACATCTCGCTAATAAAAACCAGGAGAGCCCATGAAAGTCTTACCGTTCGTAAAGCGGCTCGGCTCACGATCGAATCAAGCTCTTCGCTATACATCTACTTATTATACGACGTTTGTTCAATACGACCCTTGTAGTCTATAAATCAAACGGTCGAGCGATTTTCCTTTGAGGATTACATGTGCTTCAGGGTGGCGAACCCGCACGACTTTGAGGAGCCCGGGGGCCGCGAGCCTAAGGGAGAAGGGCTGGCGCCGGAGATGGCAGCCGGGATGCTCTCACCTTACTGACAGGAGCAAGAGATGGCATTGATGGTGTCGATGCATGTCGTTGCTGGGGGCCGAGCAGGCATGGCCGGTTCGCCTTCGCCGCCGTTGATGGGTGGTCAGGGTGGCGGCCCTGTCGGTGGGATGAAGAGAGAGAGGGAGGAGATGATACCGGAGCCGGCGTTGAGGTATCACCGGGGTTTTCCTGTGGCGTTCGGGAGCTCCGCGGCCTCTGGGGAGTCATCAACAATTATGACAGGTGATTACTTCACCTAAGTGATCTAAAAGTTTTTCTCTTATCATCGCCTATGATCATTAAAATGGCTTGTTGTTTTCTTTTTTCGATGTTTCAGCAACAGTACTGAATAGAATCATACAAATTTTTGTTCTTTTTTTTTTTTGTTGTTTAAGTTTTTTTTCAAAAAAATCGCGCAGCTCTGAGGTTGCTCAGAACTTTTAAATGTAACTTATGTGATTCTTTTTAAAAATAAAATGTAAAGATAAGTAGTAGAAAAGAAGAGGTTAAATGTCTTTTGTTTGCTCTGCTTTTCTAAGGTGCCTATGGAGTTCTTTTGAATCTTCGTCTATGAATATTGAAGGCAGACGGATCCAAGCTTTGATCATAATAAGTATCCATTTGCCTTATCTTAATAACCAATCGTAAAAGCTTATCACAATAACTTATCTTCAAACGGGTTTGGTGATGCCCGTTCACCGGTAACAAACATTAAAGGGCTCCATGAAGTTATTGATGAAACTTTTTCTCGAAGAGAGACATGCAAGAAGTCCTGAGGCTGAAGGTTGCTCCGACGGGGACCCTTCGATGAGCAAATCAGCGATCAGAGTCACAACCGTAAGCTTAAGAAAGCTAGTAAGGGAAAAGCCCAGAGATTAGGGTATTCTCTGGGTGTTAAGTATATCTTACCTTGCTCGGAATCCTTCTTATCCTTTTAAGGACCCTTGGTTTTTGACTGGGGATCAGCCACATGGGATTTCGTAGAGAAGAATGTCTGCTAAACTCATGGTGATTACGTAAGTTCGGAGATGGTTGGTGGGCCTGGTCCCAAATGGCGCATGGGTCAGATGGTTGATGGGCATGGTCCCATCGGGCATATGGGTTAAGTGGTTGGTGGGCTTGGTCCCATCGGCCGCATGGGTCAGGTGGTGCGGGCACCAGGATCAGGCAGAGGATTTTTAATCTTCTATGGATATCTGATTAGTTTTGTAGGGTTTGATTTAGTTGGAAACTAGGTTTATTTTATTTTATTTTAATTTGGGTCCAATGTTATTTTTGTTTGAGCATTTGAGTCCCGTCTTTTGAGTTGGTACTTGTTATTAGGGTTTGGGTCATATTGAGTCAGCTCATTATGAGCTTGGGTCAATTTGAGTCATATCCAGTCCAGTTGGTCTTATATGTCCAGTCCAGTTGGTATTGTATTAAGTTCATTCAGCTTACAAGAGGAGACACCAGTATTGGAGCAAAAGACAAGGCCATCATAGTCAAACAGAGCAGCTACTAAATTCAAGTTGGCACCATACCTATATAAGAAGTCACATGCTAGCCACACACCTGCCATCCTTCAGCATAAGCATTCCATATACCACCTAGCAGATCAAGCAGGTCAACAAGATAAGCCTCAATTCCCAAAATCATGCAACCCTATTTGAAAGAATTCTAGTCCAAAGAAGCAGCAAAGGGATGCCCTTTATTGCCCATAAATTACCTTTTTTGAAAGGGATTTGTATGGCATGAAGTTTTCTTTCCATGTAATCTAATCCACACTTTAGGAAGAAAGTTGGCGCCCCTTTTCTTTCCATATCTGTATTTACTTTGGCCCTAAGTCTCTTGCTCTATAAAAGAGACACTCTTGTATGAATTATGGATCTTTGAATTATTAATCAATCAATCTAGTTTTAAGTTATTATGAGTTTTGTTATTTGGTTCTCTGGTGCTCTTGATTCCCTTTTCTGCTGCGCGTGCCAACATCCCAATCTCCAGAAAAAACCTTGGTCGTCGCTCTTGTTTTTCTCTAATGGACACCCAAGAGCCTCTTGGCTATCCCTCCTTCTCTACTTCTTTCTTGCCTCTTTGCCTCTAATCTAACTTTTCTCTCTTGTTCTTTAATCCTTGGATGGTGTTCTTGCAGGTCCCTCAGTAACTACGAATCCAGGATTCAAGGTGATCCCCATCCAGGTTAGCGAATATTTAGCCACAGATCCATAGGCTCGGGGCTTGGTCATTCAGAGCGCATCCACCAAGTAGAGCGACCCCTTCAGCATCTCGATCTTCTCATCCTGCCAGGTATACCCTCTCTAATCTGCTAGTAGCTTTATTATGGGAGAGCAAGCCCTACCGGGGCTTCTTAGCCTCGACGATTTTTCTTCTTTACTTTTCTAGGGAACTGTTTCGCGTGCAGAGTTTCTGTGAGTTTTTCTGAATCCCTTTTAGGCTATTACTTCGGAAGATTAATCAACTACAATCATTAATCATATAAAATTTATTTACATGCAAATAGATCCTGCATCAGTTTGGTATCAGAACATGGTTAGGGCTTGATTTTTAATTCATGTTATTATCAGTATATCATCTGTTAATTGAATTGTTTCTGCCTGCATACACATCAAAAAATTACAAAATTTATTTCTATGAATTTATTATAATTTAAAGTATTTTTTGTTATTTTTTAAGAATTTAATTCGATCTGTGAAAAAAATTAAGATTTATTGCTATTTATAGATATTTGGATTAGGGTTTGTGTTTTGCATGTCATTCATCTGCATTAAATTACTCTTAAGGGCTCTCATTAATATTAGATAAGGAAGGGTTGAGACCCCTTCCTTGGCCCAAAACAACTACTTATGCATTCCGATCCCAAGCCTCTAATCTAAAGCTGAGTAGCAACTTAATTGACATTTACCCTAAAGGGTTAGGGACACCAACAGTCAGTCTAGTGTACTGGAGGAGACTAGTACAAATCAATCTAGCGTGTGCTCTGAAATTGGTGTCTAGAAGGAAGGTCAAATGTCATACAACTTAAGCAGAGTGTTGGGGTTATTCTAATTAGGCACCTGCAATTTGTAGGATGAGCCTTCCCCATTCTACCTGTCCCAACTGGCTAATTGAAGAGTTACTGTTAGATTGGCTTGCATTAAGCCAAATCCTTTACTCTTGATGACTAGGTTTAGCATACCGTAGTCCGAGTCAGTGTGAGTCTTGTGTGCTTGATTGTGCTTGCATGCGCACTAGATCAGGAGTATCTTTTCACTCATCACCACCTCCATTATACAGGCTGAACTCATGGCTAATCAAAACATTGAGGATCACTTAAGGATCATCACTGAACAACTAGCCCGAATGAACCAAGACATCAAGCAATCTGAGGCTAGATTAGGGTCCAGGCCCATGGCTAATCAAAACATTGAGGATAACTTAAGGATCATCACTGAACAACTAGCTCGAATGAACCACGACATCAAGCAATCTGAGGCTAGATTAGGGTCCAGGTTCGATCAAGTCAAAACTAGGTTAGGCATCCTAGAAGAAGCCTGTTTTCAGAGAGGGCCACCCTATTATAGATCAGAGGCTACCAAGAGCCCTAACCCATATCCAGGATCTAGCCAGACCTATCATAGTCATCCCGGACCTATCCAGTACTCAGACTCCTGCCAGACTTACCTGAGTCAACCCAACACTAGCTGACCCAGTATAAGCCAAATCGAGTTGAGTCGACCCCAAAATAGTACCCCTATACCCCAGAGAGAGAATAAGGGCAAATCTGTAGAGGTCCAGATAAATCTCAACCCCCAGATCAAATGCTTTAGATGCAACAAACCAGGACATATGATCAGCTAGTGCCCAGTCAGATCCCTTCATATAGATGAGTTACCTGAGACTGAATCCGAGCCTCTAGTTGAGTATGAGGGAGAGGTTTATGAGGCTGATACCCATCTAATAGATGAGTACGATGGAGAGGAGGAAACATTTGATTCTAAAGATCTACTAGGAGTGGTTAGATGTATCTTGACCCAGACTCAAACTAAGGATCAGAAAGATTGGCGTAGGACTAACATCCTACAGACTTTTGTTAATATAGGGGATAAGATGCTCAAGATAATAGTTGATAGTGGGAGTTGTGTTAATGCCGTTTCTGCCAATACAGTTAAATCATTAGGATTGACCACAGTTCCTCATCCTAGTCCCTATGAGGTCTCATGGGTAGATTCTACCTCTATCCCAATCATGTTTAGATGCCAAATACTAATCAAATTACAAAATTATGAAGAAAAGATCGAGTGCGATGTAATTCCTATGGGTGTTAGTATATTATATTAGGTCGACCTTAGCTTTACGATCACGATGCCACCTTGTTTGGTCGATCCAACATTTTCTCTTTTAAACACAATGGAAACAAGTATGTAATACATCCAATTCCACCTAGGGACCTAATCAAGAAAGGATTTAGTAGCCTTAAGGATAGCAAGCCAAGAGTTAATCTGATTAAAGCCAAGAAATTAGAAAAGGACATCACTGAGGGTAACTCTGTTTGGATTTTGACCACTAAAGAGATCCATAAATCAGTCCAAAAGGAACAACCCTCAGAAGTAATTGAGACCCTAGAGAAATTTAAGGATGTCTTTCCTGAAGAGTTGCCTAATCAGTTACCACCCTTGAAAGACATCCAACACGCCATTGATCTGATCCCAGGATCTATCCTCCTAAACCTTCCCTATTATAGGATGAACCCCACTAAGCATCAAGAACTACAGAAACAAGTGGAAGAATTATTTAGGAAAGGATTCATTAGGGAGAGCTTAAGCCCTTGTGTAGTTCCTGCACTCTTAACCCCTAAGAAGGATGGTACATGGAGAATGTGCATGGACAGTAGGGCCATCAATAAAATTACTATCAAATATAGGTTCCCTATCCCCAGATTAGATGACATGTTAGACATGATGGCGAGTGCCACCATCTTTTCAAAGATAGACCTTTAGGTAGTGTTTGATAGGAAAAATATTATCCATGGATAAGTGTACGGGATAGAGTTTATCCCCTGGGTATCCCTAGGGATATCCCTTGGCTATCCCATTGATCATATCAAATGCAAAAAGGTAAATCCATAGGATAACCTTTTTTTACTCTTATTTGAAGGGATAATTAGCTATTCCTATATTTTCTAGGGAATAAATTGAGGGAATATCCCATGGTTAACCATGGTTAACCATGGATTATCCCTTTGGTTAACTTTATTCTCTGCTATCCCTTATAGTTATGGCTTTTGGGAATAAGAGGGGATATCCCTTGGATATCCCCTTTTATCCCCTATTTCAAACACTACCTAAGAGTGGTTACCATCAGGTTAGAATTAGATCAGGGGATGAGTGGAAGACTGCATTTAAGACTAGAGATAGTCTGTTTGAATGGGTCGTGATGCCTTTTGAGCTTTCAAACGCACCTAGTACATTCATGAGAATCATAACCCAGGTCCTGAAAGAGTACACGAAAAAATTCTTAGTGGTCTATTTTAATGATATATTAATTTATAGCAAGACCAAAGAGGACCATCTTAACTATCTCAAATTAATCTGTTAGACCTTTAGAGAGAATAGCCTTTATGCAAACCTTAAGAAGTGTGATTTCATGACGCATAGGGTTATCTTTCTAGGTTTTATAGTAACTCCAGAAGGTATCTCAATAGATCCTGAAAAGGTTAGGTCAATCGTAGAGTGGCCAGTACCCATGAATGTCCACGATGTCCGTAGCTTCCATGGCCTAGAAACCTTTTACAGGAGATTCATTAGGGGATTTAGCACCATCGTCGCACCCATCACTGATTGTATTAGAAATGGTAATTTTGAGTTGACCAAGTCAACTAATGAGGCCTTCCTAGAGCTTAAGGATAGGGATGTAAGGTTCACTAGCTACTTTTGGAAAACGCTATGGCATCTATCAGGGACTAAACTTAATTTTTCTACAGCCTTTCACCCCCAAACTGATGGGCAAACTGAAGTGGTGAATCGTAGTCTAGAAAACCTACTTAAGTGCCTTGTAGGTGAACACCTAGGGACGTGGGATCTATTGCTATCTCATGCAGAGTTCGCCTACAACAGCTCAGTGAACAGGTCTACGGGCAAGAGTCCATTTGAGATAGTCCACGGGTACAAGCCTAATCGTCCACTTGATTTAATTCCTTTACCCCTCCACACACGAGTCTCAGAGTCTGCACAAGCATTTGCACAGCATATTAGAGACTTACATAAGGACATTAGCCATAAAATAAATCTAAGTAATGAAACTTATAAAAGAATGGCTAACTCCCAAAGAAGAGCCAAAGAGTTTGGTGTAGGAGATTCTGTTATGGTTAGGCTTAGGCCTGAACGGTTCCTGCCAGGGACCGTTAAGAAACTTCACACTCGCGGATCTGGCCCCTTTAAAGTGATAGAGAAGGTAGGACCCAATGCCTATGTGCATGATCTGTCTTCGGATTGAGGCATTAGCTCTACTTTCAATATTGCAGACCTAGTAGAATATAGGGAACTGACAGCGATTCCTAGTGAGTACTTTGGATCTAGCCCTTCTTTCATGAGCGAATCTACCTAGGAGTGTCCACCGGCAATTTTACCTGAGCGAGGAGAGCGGATCAAGCGTTCCTAGATAATCAAGCCATTACGATCCGAAAATGCGATTACCAACGCTACCTGGACCGATGGTAGGGTCGCCCCAAATCCGACGATTCATGGATTACTCGAGAGGACTTGCAACACCTCAACCCAGACCTCCTAGAGAGCTACCAGAGCCAGAGCGACCCATAGTCGACGGGATCGAGTTCCTTCCATCCCAGGAGAATTGGTGCGGGCACCAGGATCAGGCAGAGGATTCTTAATCCTCTGTAGATATCTGATTAGGTTTGTAGGGTTTGATTCAATTGGAAACTAGGTTTATTTTATTTTAATTTGGGTCCAATGTTATTTTTGTTTGGGCATTTGAGTCCTGTCTTTTGAGTTGGTACTCGTTATTAGGGTTTGGGTCATATTGAGTCAGCTCATTATAAGCTTGGGTTAATTTGAGTCCTGTTCAGTCCGATTGATCTTATATGTGTCTAGTCCAGTTGGTATTGTATTAAGTTCATTCAGCTTACAAGAGGAGACACCAGTATTAGAGCAGAAGATAAGGCCATCACAGTCAAACAGAGTAGCCACTAAATTCAAGTTGGCGCCATACCTACATAAGAAGTCACATGCCAGCCACACACCTGCCATCCTCCAGCACAAGCATTGCACATGCCACCTAGCAGAGCAAGCAGGTCAACAAGATAAGCCTCAAATTTTCAAATCTTATAACCTTATTTGAAAGAATTCCAGCTCAAAGAAGCAGCAAAGGGATGCCCTTTATTGCCCATAAATTTCCTTTTTTGAAAGGAATTTATATGGCATGAAGTTTTTTTTTTCTATGTAATCTAATCCATAATTTAGGAATAAAGTGGGCGCCCCTTTTCTTTCCATATATGTATTTACTTGGGCCCTAAGTCTTTTGCTCTATAAAAAAAGACCCTCTTGTATGAATTATGAATCTTTGAATTATTAATCAATCAATCCAGTTTTGAGTTATTGTGAGTTTTGTTATTTGGTTTTCTGGTGCTCTTGATTCCCTTCTCCTGCGCATGCCAACATCCCAATCTCTAGAAGAAACCCTGGCCGCCGCCCTTGTTTTCCTCTAGTGGACGCCCAAGAGCCTCTTGGCTGCCCCTCCTTCTCTACTTCTTTCTTGCCTCTTTGCCTCTAATCTAACTTTTCTCTCTTGTTCTTTAATCCTTGGATGGTGTTCTTGCAGGTCCCTCATAACCACGAATCCAGGATTCAAGGTGATCCCCATCCAGGTCAGCGGATACTTAGCTGCAGATCCATGGGCTCAGGGCTTGGTCATCCAGAGCGCATTCGCCAGGCAGAGTGACCCCTTCAGCATCTCGATCTCCTCATCCTGCCAGGTATACCCCTTTAATCTGCTAGTAGCTTTATTATGAGAGAGTAAGCCCTATCGAGGCTTCTTAGACTCGGCGATCTTTCTTCTTTACTTTTTTGGGGAACTGTTTTGCATGCAGAGTTTCTGTGAGTTTTTTTGAATCCCTTTTAGGCTATTACTTTGGGAGATTAATCAACTACAATCATTAATCATATAAAATTTATTTGCATGCGAATCGATCCTGCATCATTCGGTGGTTGGTGGGCCTGGCTCACGTGGGGGCCATGTAGGCATCGTAGTTCACTAAAAAGCTGATGCGGAAGCTAGTGCCGCAGCTAGCACTGAGGCCGGCTCTGGAGAGGGCGGGCCGCAAGGGCGGACTTGATGAGGAGGAGCCATCGAGGTTGCCTTGAAGAAGTGGGGGCCGCTAAAGAGCGGAGCCGCTGAGGGCCGCTTTGGAAAGACGGGGCCACCGAGGCCACCTTGGAGAAGTGGGGGCTGCTCTTTAGCGGGGCCGTTCTGGAGAGGAGGGGTCGCTGAGGCCGCCTTGAAGAAGCGAGAGTCACTGAAGAGCGAGGCCGCTTTGGAGAGGAGGGGCCACCGAGGTCGCCTTGGAGAAGTAGGGGCTGTTGAAGAGTGGAGCCATTCTTGAGAGGAGGGGCCACCGAGGCTGCCTTGGAGAAGCAGGGGCCGCTGAAGAGTGGGGCCGCTTTGGAGAGGAAGGGCCGTCGAGGCCGCCTTGGAGAAGCGGGGCCCGGTGAAGAGCGGAGCCACTTTAGAGAGGAAAGGCCGCCGAGGCCGCCTTGGACAAGCGGGAGCCGTTAAAGAGTGGGGTCGCTTTGGAGAGGAGGGGCCACTGAGGCCACCTTGGAGAAGTGGGGGCCACTGAAGAGTGGGGATGCTTTGAAGAGAAGGGGCTGCCGAGACCGCCTTGGAGAAGCGAGGGCCGCTGAAGAGCGGGGCCGCTTTGGAGAGGAGGGGCTATTGAGGACATCATGGAGAAGCAGGGCCATCTTGATTTCTGTCATCGGTTAGCCCTACCGTCAGCGCTTACGTGGCAGCACTGGCCAAATCAAATGCCCCTCTGCTCCTAAGCTTAAGTGGTCACGTGTCCACTGACCCTTGAGCGAAAGGAGTGCAAAAAATTATCATGATTGCTGGTTTCGTGTGCCATTAATCGTTGAAGGAAGGATGAGCCTTCCTGAGGAGATGTCCCTTCGAAGTCCTCCCGTATTTAAGGAGAAGCATGGAAAGTGAAGTCGATTTCAGGTGCATCGAGGGAATATCTCTCGAGGGATGGAAAAGTCGGGTTCCATCATTAAACCATCACCCCCCATGTCTTATCATTGGTCGCAGATCTCGCTCTCTGTGTAAAACTGAGGTGCCATATCTCGGGCGAAGGAGGAGTTATCGATAGCTGGAGGTTGTCTTCAATCATGGACGGTCGCATGGCAACGCCTCAGGTGGGACGATTCAAAAATTATGTATAAAATCACCTCACTCGCTCGAGCATGCCCTTTATGCTTTCATCGTCTTTCTTGTCATCTTCCTTCTAGAATCTTGAGCTTTCAGAGTCTGAAACTTCCGTTCTCCTTTGTCGTCACCAGGTCAGTCTCTTTTTTCCTCCCTCATTCTTTGTCCCTCTTTTCCATGGATTGTCGTGCCATTAAGGAGGGAAAGAGGCCTGTAGTGAGTCCCTCCCCCATCCTCGGAGGAGGAGGAGAAGGTCCCCCTAGTTCATCGTCGCCGTTGGCCGATCGGTGGTGTCACCATCCGTGATCGTCTAGTGTTGGCTGTCCAGCCCCCACTCGAATGTCTCCACCCAGGGCACCTCCGCCCAAGGTGGCTCCATCTAGGGTAGCTCCATCGCCCCCTATCCGTTTGACCCCCCCTCCTGCTGCTATTTCTGATTCGGTAGGGCCGGATGGGACAGTCTCTGCCATGACCCCTGAGGAGGTAGAAGACCTCAGGGTTAGGTATAGGGTTTCCAGTTTTATCTGTCTGTTTGCTCTTGGACCCGAGGATAGGGTGACCTCGGACCAGCCCGGTCGGATTTCCCTGTACGAGAAGTTCTTCAAGAGTGGACTTTGCCTTTCCTTCCATCCATTCATCCTTAACTTGCTGGACAGTATGGGCTTGTCCCGGTATAGTTGACTCCGAACTCGGTTCGGATCATCTATGCATTTATTGTTCTTTGTTTCTTTCATAGCTCGAAAGCCAGAATTTTCTTGTTCCAAGGCTTTTACAAACTCCACCACCATAGTGAAGACTGGTTGGTGGTGGATCTTTGCATCTAGGCCCGGTAGAACCCTACTGCTTAGCCTCCCCTCCAAGGTTAAGGGATGAGTTGGGGGAGTCCCGACGTTGGCCCCAACAAAAACTCTACTATGAACGAGAGGGACCAAGAGCTCTTCGACCGCTTGAAGTCCTCCGAGACTCCACCCTGCAAGAAGTTTTTAGCCGAGGCCAACCTTTATGAGGCCGGTTTGGCCTCGGCGGTTGGTGAGCGCGAGATCTTGTCCTTCCTGTCTTTTCTGTTTAGTTTTCTCTTTTTTGACTGTCGGTTTCTTGTGCAGCAATGAAGTTGCCCGCCAGCGACTGAAGGTGGTAGCGCAGAAGAGGAGGGAGGAGGCCGGCGAGATAGTGAGGCCAACCAAGAAGGTTCAGTGGAAGGCCCAGGGCGAGCTGGCTCAGGCCTCCGCAACTCCTGTAGAGGCGGCTCCTGCGGAGGGACCGATGGAGAGCATCCCGGCCGAGGTGCCAATGGAGGGGGATGTCTCCGTCATGGCCGAGGTGGGACCGAAGAGGAGGGGCCAGCCGGCCCAGATAGAAGAGGCTCTAGACGGGCCTTCGGCTTTTGCCGAGCCGACAGAGGTCGTTAATCTGGAGGCTGAAGATGAGCCTTTGGTCCCCATCTAGCCGATGGGGGCGACAGACTCGAGGGCCGAGGGCAGACACCTGGTCGCCCCCGAGCCGGAGGCAGAGGCAGCAGCTTCGGAAGCCGGGGACAGAGAGGAGCTGGCCGACGATGGTGAGCAGAGCCGACAACCCCGCACTCACTGCCCAGTCGGGATCCCCGGAGGAAGCCAAGACGGTCGTCGAGGTTCTCGGCCATGGACAATGGGCATTTGGCAAAGCGCCTGCTGGAGAGGATTCATCTGCTGAAATTTTGGGAGCAGCTCATCCGTGAGTGCATCGCGAGGATCCTTAATGCTACATATGTGTCGGTGCTCCAGGTAACCTCCCCTCGCGCTGCATTTCTTCTTATCAATCATAACTAAGCTTTGATTAACTCCTTGGCTTTTGTAGATGGCCAATGAAGTTCTCACCCTCCGGAATGCCCTGGTCTAGACCGGTGATGCCGTCAAGCGCTCCCAGATGCGATTGACCAAGTACTAGGGTCGGTGCGATGAGTTGGCCAGGAGGCTGGCCAAAGCCCAAGCCTGGGAAATTGAGATGGCCGGCAAGGTTCTCACGGCCGAGGCCAACTGCAATGAATGGAAGGCCTGATTCAGAGAGGCCAAGGGGAAGGTGGCAGCCAAGCTTAACCGGTCCTTGGTGGCTAAGGCCAAGCTAGTGGTGTTCATGGCGAGGCTAGAGTCGATCGAAGGCAAAGTCGACGAGCTGACCTAGAGGCTCAGGGATGCTGAGGACTGGGCCAAGACAGTGGACATCGATGCCCATGCCGCCGAGGAGAGGGTCATCCTAGCAGAGCTGGATGCCCGAAAGGTTGAAGGAAGGAGGGCCGATGCTGAGGCTCAAGCCCTGAGTGCTGAGGCCCAAGTCGAGGACGTTGAGAACCGGGCCCGAGACGTTGAGAACCAGGCTCAGAACGCCATCGTGCAGTTCAAAATCTCCTCGGCATTCGAGTAGGAGATAACAGAAGCCAGTCTTGATACCTATGTCCAAGGCTTTGAGCACTGCAAGGGGAAGGTCGCCCAGGTCTTCGGGATTGATGACCTTGGTGCCATTCGGCTAGAAGACCCGAATGATAAGGGGTCGAAGGAGGACGACGCCGACAGTGAGTCGGGGCCCGCCAAGCCATAGATCTCTTAGGCCTTCTCTTGTATTTTTCTTGTTCTTTCTTTCTTTTTGCTTGTAACCGACCTCGAGTCGGTCTTTTGTAATCCCTTTGAACATTAACAAAAAAGGAGAATCTTTTGTCCAAGTGTTTTATTGTTACTTAGCTTTTGTAGTAACCTTGTTCCCTTATAATTGTGTACCATCGTTGGCCTTTTGACTTGGCAGCAAGTGACTATAGTCTTCCGATGACCCGATTGAGATTTGTACAAACTCGTTGCATCGACCGAATCCTTAATCCCTTAGGTGCTTGTTGGAGTGACTGTAGGGTGCTGATGTCGGCCAAGGAACACTTAGGTAGGCTTGGGAGTCTTCCAGAACCACCTTGGGGGTTTCATATGCCGGCCCAAGGGGTGACTCGAATAGGAATGGAGATGTCAGGGTCTTGAACTGCCTTGAGGTCATCTTCACACTGGACCGAGTGGTGTCCCATTAGTCGCATATCCGTCGAGCTCTTTTAGAACCGTTTCGGAGGTTTGTGTGCCGATCTGAGGGGTAACTCGAATGGGAACGGAGCTATTAGGGTCTTAAACCACCTTGGGGGTGCCTCCATGCTGGACCGAGTGGTGTCCCATTAGCCGCGTATCCACCGAGCTCCTTTAGAACCGTCTTGGGGTTTCGTGTGATGGCCCAAGAGGTGACTTGAATGGAAACGAAGCTATCAGGGTCTTGAACTGCCTCGGGGGCACCTCCATGTCGGACCGAGTGGTGTTCCTTTAGCCGCGTATCCGCTGAGCTCCTTTAAACTATCTTGGGGGTTTGTGTGCTGTCCTGAGGGGCGACTCGAACAGGAATGGAGCTATAAGGGTCTTGAACCATCTCGGGGGTGCCTCCACACTGGACCGAGTGGTGTCCTATTAGCCGCATATCCATCGAGCTCCTTTAGAATAGGCTTAGGGGTTTCGTGTGCCAGCCTAAGGGGTGACTCGAACAAAAACGAAGCTGTCAGGGTCTTGAACTGCCTCAGGGGTGCCTCCATGCTGGACCAAGTGGTGTCCCATTAGCCGCGTATCCATTCAGCTCCTTTAGAACTGTCTTGGAGGTTTTGTGTGCCAGCCCAAGGGGCGACTCGAGCAGGAATAAAGCTGTCAGGGTCTTAAATCACCTCAGGGGTGCCTTCATGCCATACCGAGTGGTATCCCATTAGCTGCGTATTCGTCAAGCTCCTTTAGAACCATCTTAGGGGTTTTGTGTGCCGGCTCAAGGGGCGACTCGAATGGGAATGAAGCTGTTAGGGTCTTGAATCGCCTTGGAGGCACCTCCATGCTGGACCGAGTGGTGTCCCATTAGTCGCGTATCCGTCAAGCTCCTTTAGAACCATCTTGGGGGTTTGTGTACCGACCCGAGGGGCGACTCAAATAGGAACAAAGCTATCAAGGTCTTGAATCGCCTCGGGGGCACCTCCACGTCGGACCGAGTGGTGTCCCATTAGCTGCGTATCCATCGAGCTTCTTTAGAACTGTATCGAGGGTTTGTATGCTGACCCGATGGGTGCCTCGAACGGGAACGAAGCTGTCAGGATCTTAAACTGCCTCTAGGGTGCCTTTACGCCAGACCGAGTGGTGTCCCATTAGCTGCGTATCTGCCGAGCTTCTTTAGAACTATCTTGGGGGTTTGTATGCCGACTCGAGGGGCAACTCGAATGGGAATGAAGCTGTCAGGGTCTTGAACCATCTCGGGGGCACCTTCACACCGGATTGAGTGGTGTCCCATTAGCCACTTATCCGCTGAGCTCCTTTAGATGTCAAGTCCTCAGCTTTGGAGGTGAATCAGACGTGATATTTGGGAATTCCTTTTATTATTATCAACTAAAGGGGTACATCCTTGATAATATTGGCGGAGGTTATTCGCATTCCAGGTATGTGGGATGAGCCATCTGTCGAGTTCTTTAATCCGGTACGCTTCTTGGTGAAGTACCTTGGTGACCTGGTAGGGCCCCTCCTAGTTTGGAGATAATTTGCCCCCTTCATTGGTTTAGACACCTCATTCTTTTTGAGGACTAGATCCCCCAGAGCGAAAATGCCAAGGCGGATGCCCTTTCCCATCTAGCCACCTTGGTGGATAACGTCCTAGGGATGTAATTGATGCTGAAATATGTTAGCGAGGAGATCAGGAGTTGAACCTTCTCCAAGTATCGTGCCATGATGGGATCCCGCATGTCATACTCTCCGTTAATTTGTTCGGAGATGAGCTGGGAGTTAGTGAAGGCCCTGAGATGCTTCATCCTGAGCTTTGAGCGAGCCTTACCCCGGCCAGCATAGCTTCGTACTCAGCTTGGTTATTTGTAGCTTTAAAGAGAAATCAGAGGGCATATTCCATCCTCTCACCCTCAGGTTCCGCAAGGATGAGACCGGCTTCACTCCCTTGGGAGTTTGAGGCGTCATCCACATGGAGGATCCAAGACTCCCCCACGTCCCTGAGCTCAGCATTTGATTGCGCTAGTGGAGGTTCTTCTACCTGTTCCTCGATCCAATTGCACTCGACTAAGAAGTCGGCCAGGACTTGAGACTTCAGAGCTGGCCTTGCTTAGAATGAGAGGTCAAACTCTCCCAACTTGATCGCCCATTTGGCCAACCGGCCTGAGGTGTCAGGACGGGCTAGAATAACCTTGAGAGGTTCGTCCATGAGCACCACGATGGGATCAGCTTGGAAATATGGCCTAAAGCGCTGGGCGGAGATGATAAAAAAATGATTTTCTCGGTTTTGGAGTATCTGACCTTAGCATCATGGAGTACTTTGCTCACATAGTAAACAAGCTTCTGAGTTTCGTTGGCGTTGAGGCGTATCAGGACGAAGCTGATGGCCTTCGAGGAGGCAGTGAGGTAGAGGAAAAGGTTCTCCCCATCCTTTGGCTTTGACAACAGTGGCGGGGTAGATAGGAATGCCTTCAGCTCTTTGAAGGCTCTTTGACAACCTTCTGTCCATTTGAACCCATTCACCTTGTGCAGGGCCTTGAAGAAAGGCAGACATCTCTCAGCTGACTTAGAGAGGAAACAGCTCAAGGCCGCCACCCTCCTGGTGAGCCACTGCACTTCCTTCTTGTTAGCCGGTGGCCTCATGTCAAGGATGGCATTGATTTTCTTTGAGTTTGCTTCGATCCTACACTGCATCACCATGAAGCCTAAGAACTTCCCTACCGTGACCCCGAAAGCGCACTTTTGTGGGTTTGCTTCACTTGGTAGTGGCAAAAATTATTGAAGGTCTCCTTCAGGTCAGAGACGTGGTAAGAGGCATGAATGCTTTTGGTCAGCATGTCATCCATGTACACCTCATGTTTCGTCCGAATTGGTCTTTGAAGACCTTATTCATCAGTCTCTGGTAAGTTGCTCCTGCATTTTTGAGGCCGAAAGGCATTACCTTATAGCAATAGATGCCTTTCTCAGTCACGAAAGAGGTATGCTCTTTATCCTTCGGGTCCATCTTTATTTGGTTATACCTGAAGAAAGCATCCATAAAGCTGAGAAGCTCATGACCTGACGTGAAATCCACCATCTGGTCAATCTGAGGTAGTGGGAAGTTGTCCTTTGGACATGCTTTGTTAAGGTCGGTGAAGTCGATGCAGATTCTCTAGCTCCCATTGGCCTTGTAGACCATCACTACGTTGGCCAACCAATCCAAATACTGTGCTTTCCGGATGTGGCCGGCGGTGAGCAGCTTGCTGACTTCTTCGTCGATGGCTTTTTGTCACTTAGAGGAAAAACTCCTCTTTCTTTGGTGGATCGGACGATGCTTTGGATTTATGTTGAGCTTGTGAGTGATTACCTCCAACGGTATGCTGGGCATGTCTGATGCCGACCAGGCGAAGATATCCGAATTGGCTCGCAAGAAAGCCAAAAGATGATCCCTGTCCTCCGTAGAAAGAAGTTCACCAACCTGCACCATCCTTGCCGGGTCGTCTCCTAGTGGAAAAGCCAGTAGCTGCTCAGCTGGCTCTCCTCCTTTGCTGGGCTTCCTAGGATCGGGTGCCCTCAGGGCCGATGTGATCGCTACTTCTTGAGGACTCAAAGCCGCATGATAGCATGGCAGGACCGGGCCGGTTTTCCCCGCATCTTGCCGATCCCATTATTGGTTGAAAATTTAATGAGCAATTGCTTGGTGGAGATAACCGCATTGTGGAGGGCACTCAGATGAACAGGAACTTCATCAGGACCCTACTTTGACACAGCAGTGTTTTGGCCATCATTGGGAGGGTAATCTCACCTTCCACCCTCACCGAGTCACCTGTGAAACCGACCAAAGGTGTTGCCACTGGTCAGAGAAAGCTAGAAGACAAATTCATCCGAACAAATGCATCATAGGTAATGATGTGAGCCGAGCTTCCACTGTCAACTAGAATTCATTTTACAGGATGCTTGGCAATCGTCATCGAAATGACGATGCCATCATTGTTTACATTGTCAAACCCAGCTAACTTTCTTTTAGGGAAAGGGATTACATCATTTAACTCTCCGTCCCCTCTTAGCCTTTTTGATGTAGAGCCTGCCCCTCAAGAGACCATTCCCATTGTCTTCTCCGTTGGGGCATTGTCGACATTGGCCTGGGCAGGTGGAGGCCCCATCAATGCCAAAATAGTCGAGGGTCCCTTCTGGATATATTTTTCAAGATAGCCCCTCTGAATGAGTTCCTTGATGGTGCACTTCAAGCTGTAGCAGTTCTCGGTGTTGTGGCCATAGTCTCGATGGAAACGGTGGTAACGCCTCTTGTCGCGAGGAGCTCCTTTCTTCAGGGGAGGGGGGCGCTGAAGGTATGGCTTGCCCTCGATCTTCATGAGAATGTAAGAGTGAGGGACGAGGAGAGGGGTGAGTTCATCTTCTCTGGGGGCGAGACTCCGGTGCCTATCATCTGGTTGGCTCAGTGGCTCGGGCCTTTTGGAGTGAGAGGGTGTGCTTGACTCTGTGCGGGCGAACCTCCTGCTAAATCCCCCATCGAACTCTCTACGGGTGGAGTCGGCTTCATCGGTAAGGATATAATTTTGTGCACAAAGCAAGAGTTCGGAGTAGGAGCTGAGTGGCTTCTTGTCCAGAAAGAAAGTAAAATGGGAAGGATGGAGTCCTCGTTTCAGCGCTAGGGTTGCCGCCGCATCGTCCAAATGATAGACCTCGAGGGCAGCCATTTCGAAACGGACCACAAAATCTCTGAGAGACTCTCCTTCTTTCTACAGGATGGAGAAGAGACTATCCGCCACCCATGAAATCCTTTGATAGGCATCGAAGTGCGCCAAAAAGGCCCTTTCCAACTATCGAAAGGAGTCTATACTATGTGGAGTTAGGCAAGAGTGCCAGGCGTGGACGGCCTTTCGCAGGGTGGCAGGAAAGGCCTTGCAGAGGAGGGCATTGGTAGCCCCTTGGACTTGCATGAGAGCCTTGTAGCTCTCAAGATGATCGAGTGGATCTATTGTACCATCGTACGGATCCAATTGAGGGAGACAAAATTTGGAGGGGATAGACTCCTCTAGGATACGACAGGTGAAGGGAGGACGAGTGTCGTAGTCCACCTTCGGTTGGTTATTGATTTTTTCTGCTGAGCTCCTCCAGCCATCGATGGTACTTGTCCAAGCGCTTCTTTGCCTGGTGATTGATGGTTGAAATCTTCCTTGATGATTCGGAAGATGAAGAAGAAGAAGGGGAAGAGCGTGGGCGGTGATTTCTCCGCTTGGGCTCTTCCTGGTGCCATCGTTCTGAGGAGGAATCGCCCGAGCTGCGGATGGGGGAGCGTGACCTCTTGAGAGTCTCCTAGCGGCATCCTTTGGGCGAGGCATGACGGTGAAGAGCCTCTCGCTAAGGAGGTCTCCCTCGAGAGGATTGCTAGCTGGCGGGTGCATCTGTCACAGACGGTGTAGGAGGCCTGGACTGGTGTTGGGTGGCCACAGATTGCTGCTCCTGCAGTCCGTGAACCATTGTAGTCAGAGTCTAGACCTATCGAGTAAGTATGGCCAGTTGCTCATTTTGGGCGGCCACAGCTGGTGGCGGGTAGTAGTCGGAGGATCAGCGGCATGAGGGTTAATCTCCTACTGCTCTGCCGATTGGAGGTGCCCCCCCAGCATGGCTGATAGAGGCCTTCCAAGCACGCATCACCATCATTATCGATGTAGAGGAAAAGAAGGCTTGTAGCTTGGTGTTACAAAGCTCTACTCTTCTCTTCCTATCTGGCACACCAATCTGATGATGCCTGATCACTGGTAACAAACGTTAAAGGGATTCGTGAAGTTGTGCTGAAGCTCTTCCTTGAAGAGAGACCTGCAAGAAGTCCTAGGGCCGGAGGTTGCTCCGGTGGGGACCCTTCGATGAGCAAGTCAGCGATCGGAGTCATAGCTGTAAGCTTGAGAAAGCTCGTAAGGGAAAGGCCCGAAGATTGGGGTGTTCTCTGGGTGTTAAGTGTGTCTTACCTTGCTCGGGATCCCTCTTACCCTTTTAAGGACCCTTAGTATTCGTTTAGGGATTAGCCACGTGGGATTCGATGGAGAAGAATGTCTACTAAATGCATGGTGATTATGTGAGTTCGGAGATGGTTGGTGGGCCTGATCCCATCGGGCGCATGGGTCAAGTGGTTGCTGGGCTTGGTCCCATTGGGCGCGTGGGTCAGGTTGTTGGTGGGCCTGGTCCTATCGGGTGTGTGGGTGAGGTGGTTGGTGGGCTTGGTCCCATTGGCTGCACGGGTCAGATGGTTGGTGGGCCTGGCTCACATGTGGGGCCACATAGGCATCACAGTTCATTCGGGAGCTGATGCGGAGGCTAGTGTTGCAGCCAGCACTGAGACCGGCTTTGGAGAGGGCGGGCTGCAAGGGCCGACTTGATGAGGAGGGGCCACCGAGGCCACCTTGGAGAAGCGGGGGCCGCTGAAGAGTGGGGACGTTGAGGGACGCTTTGGAAAGCCGAGGCCGCCTTGGAGAAGCGAGGGCCTCTGAAGAGCGAGGCCATTCTGGAGAGGAGGGGCCACCGAGGCCGCCTTGGAGAAGTGGGAGCAGCTGAAGAGCGGGATCGCTTTGGAGAGGAAGGGCCACCGAGGCCGCCTTGGAGAAGCGGGAGTCCCTAAAGAGCGGAACGCTAGACCGTTTTGGAGAGGAAGGGCCGCCGAGGCCGTCTTGGAGAAGCGGGGGCCGTTGAAAAGCGGGGCTGCTTTAGAGAGGAGGAGCTGTTGAGGCCGCCTTGGAGAAACGGGGGCCGCTGAAGAGTAAGGCTGCTTTGGAGATGAGGAGCCATCGAGGCCGCCTTGAAGAAATGAGGGCCGCTGAAGAGCGGGGCCACTTTGGAGAGGAGGGGCCACCAAGCTGCCTTGGAGAAATGAGGGTCGCTGAAGAGTGAGGCCGCTTTGAAGAAATGGGGCCATCTTGATTTGTGTCATTAGTTAGCCTCAGCGGCCCCGCTTTGGAGAGGAGGGGCCATCAAGCTGCCTTGGAGAAACGAGGGCCACTGAAGAGCGAGGCCGCTTTGAAGAAATGGGGCCATCTTGATTTGTGTCATCAGTTAGCCCTGCCGTTAGCGCTTACGTGGCGCCACTGACCACATCAGGGTCCAAGCTTTGATCACAATAAGTTATAGAATGAGATTCTAGAGATAGATATTTTCAAACTTAATCTTCAAACAGGTCCAAGCTTTGACCACAATAAGTTATAGAATAAGATTCTAGAGACAATATTTGTAAAAGCTTACTTGCCAAGAAAAGTTAAAGCAGATAGCTTCTGAAAACCATATCCATTTGCCTTCAATATTCATAGAAGAAGATTCAAAAGAACTCCATAGGCACCTTAGAAAAGCAGAGCAAACAAAAGACATTTTATTTATACCTTTTATTTTTAAAAAAGAATCACATAGGTTACATTTAAAAGTTCTGAGCAACCTCAGAGCTGCGCGATTTTTTTGAAAAAAAACTTAAATAACAAAAAAAAAAAAAAAAACAAAAATTTGTATAATTTTATTCAGTACTGTTGCTGAAACATCAAAAAAAGAAAACAGCAAGCCATTTTAATGATCGTAGGCGATGATAAAGAGTAAAACTTTTAGACCACTTAGGTGAAATCACCTGTCATAATTGTTGATGACTCCCCAGAGGCCGCGGAGCTCCCGAACGCCGCAGGAAAACCCCGGTGATACCTCAACGCCGGCTCCGGTATCATCTCCTACCTCTCTCTCTTCATCCCACTGACAGGATCGCCAACCTGACCACCCATCAACGGCGGCGAAGGCGAACTGGCCATGCCTGCTCGGCCCCCAGCAACGACATGCGTCAAGGCCGACACATATCAATGCCATCTCTTGCTCCTGACAGGTGAGAGCATCCCGGCTGCCATCTCCGGCGCCAGCCCTTCTCCCTTAGGCTCGCGGCCCCCGGGCTCCTCGAAGTCGTGCGGGTTCGCCACCCTGAAGCACATGTAATCCTCAAAGGAAAATCGCTCGACCGTTTGATTTATAGACAGCAAAGGTCGTATTGAACAAACGTCGTATAATAATAAGATGTATAGCGGAGAGCCTGATTCGATCGTGAGCCGAGCCGCTTTACGAACAGTAAGACTTTCATGGGCTCTCCTGGTTTTTTTTAGCGAGATGTTCGAGGGTGTAAATGAGAATATTTCGCTGAAAAAAAAAAGAAAAGAAAAAAAAAGAGGGGAGGTGTTGACCGAGAGAACGGGGCGTTCACAAGGCCTGGATTACAGTGGGAGTCGCGCAACGTCGGTGGCGGAGCGAGATAAGGACGAGGTGGGAAGAAGAGGATTCATAGCTGGATTTGGGCTACTTAATTCTTCTTTAATCTGGATGCCGACATTAACTCAAGAGATTCTCGCAGTCGACGGCGGATGGGTTGGGTCTTGCGCGTCGAAGATCGGTTTCCGAGGGGGTTGAAACCTGACTTAACATTGAATGCAATTATTGTCGGTAGGTTTATTAGAAGAAATTACAATCAGGTCTCTTCAAGCTTCAGATCTTTAAAGATTTTTTTTTTAAAAAAATTTATCGCTATTACAAGACGTTAGTATCTGATGATAGCAAATCTTTTAAATAATATCAAAATTATTTAAAATAGATATTTATGCATCAAAATGAAAGTTTTAGAATTAATATATAAATTTATCAAATTTAAATGATTTGACTGTAATTTTTTTCTTAATTATATTGATATGAATCCTATTTATTATAAACCTGATTCAAAATAATTCTGCCAATGGAACGTGTTCAGAAGTAATATGAGATTTTGATCCTTAATTTCAATTTCAATATGATATGAAAAGGATATGTCTTATGTTCAACTTAGATCTACCGATTAGAACTAAAATTCCGATCAGGACTGATAAATATTTATGATCGGATCACTGCCATAAGTGATCCCCGATTACCCGTCCTTAGAGGGGATGAATTGGAAACCTTTGAGAAGGATGCAATCAAATATAAATTCATAAATGTGATGATTTCATCACTTTGGCCTTAATGACAGACGATCTTTAATGAACCATCTCATACCAAACACACCTTAATTTTATTATAAGAAAAGGGATGAAACTGCACAGCAGCTAGCGGAATCTATTTTATAACTATTAACATGTCACATATGTTTATTATTTATATAACAATAGAATAGCTATTGCACTTTTCTATTATCATAATGCCATTCTTGAATCAAATTACTTATTGAAATAGATGTTAATAATTTATTTTATAAATTGTAAACAAGATAAATGAATTCTTCTCTCCAAGGAACCATAAAGATAGAGGGAGGTCCATCACGTGTAGACTCTCCAGTTCAAAAACTTATTGATGTGATGGCAACTCTATCACTGTGGTTCGTTGGTTTTAACAGAAACTGAGCGACCCTATACTTACCAACCCTATGTTATACGATATTCGGACTATGCTTCATCAGGTTGATATAGTTCAGATTCGGCATACTTATCGAAAAGCTAATTCAGCGACTGATTGGGTCCAGACCGTGGTGCTGGATGCCGGATGATCCGTGCCCATTAGTACTTTCTCAAATTTTATACTTTGATATATCAGGTTTGACTTAATCAAGACTGGCATGATCGCTCCTTTGTACTTAAAAAAAAAAAAGAAAAAAAAAAAAGAAAAGAGAGAGAGAGAGAGAGAGAGAGAGAGAAAAGAGAACTTGTTGATGTACCAACAGCGATAACCTAAAATCTCTACCTTTTTTAGGAAGGATACTTCAATCCCCAAGTTTAAAAATAATCAACATATTACCGTACTGCAATAGCAATCACTAGAGCGCAGCAGCAAAGCTAAAACATTATATCAAGTATCTAAATATATATATTTATATATCTTGTGAATTCCACAACTTTATTTACTGCCGGTTTATTGTCATATCATCCAAGATTTCCCTATTAAAAAAAACAAAAAAAAACACCATCCATGGTTTATATACAATATTTCTACATCCAACATGAACTCAGCCGCACTCCCCCAGAAAATAAAATAAAATAAAAAAAGAAATCGACGAAAACGGAAGTGGCTCAATCAAGCTGCATCAAAACGAAAACAAGTCCTATTTTGTTGGGGCGGTGGCGGAGGAGGAAGGTCTCACACACGCACAAAAGAAACAATGCCTCCGTGGCTGCTTGGTGCGCTTGGGGGGTTGGGCGAGAGGAGGGACGACGGCAGGAGACTGGGCTCTGGGGTCAGGGAATAAGTTGCCGGAGAACGATGGCTCGGGGTCAGGCTCCGGCACCGGCGCTGCAGCCGCTCCTGTGAAATCCATTCCACGGAGAGGTTCGTCCCAAATTCGACCCGATGAGCCTTGCCGGCGAAACGATACAGAAGAACGCTGCAACGTTGACATACGTACCTATCTCCCTCTCCTCTCTAATATTCTCTCTCTTGTGGTTCGATCGATTGGTCGGTGGAGGGAAATCCAAATGCGGACGTAGAAGGTGGTGGGTATTCTCTACGAAACCGCGTCCGTTGTTGTTTGGTTACGTGTTCTAATGATAGGATTGAGAGGTTTAATTTAGTTTATGGAGTAGCTTCGTTCTCAGCCGTACAATTCATGCTTCGCCGCGTAATAATCGGGTTCTATATCTCGTTCATCCCTCATTTGAATTTATGAATGCCATGACGTTATATTAGCCGTTTGTATCATCAGTTTGGCAACAGCAGCGACGACGTCGTTCGATCTTTTCGGTGTCTACGTATTAAGGGATAGTTTCTGCAGTAATATTAAAATAGATACATAGTGGTTTAAATCCAAAAAATAATATAACTTTTGTAAGAAATAATTATGGTCTGTCACTTTATGCTTTTAATTTTATTATTCATTATGTTCTTAAATAATTCATGAAAAGTTGAATCTCCACGGTACAATTTTAGATGCCCCTGTTGTGATACATTTGGGTACCTCTGCGGTGTAAAAATTATGCCACAGGTGGTCCTGTTTTTTATTATATAATAGAACGGGTGAAACGTAATTAGGTGCGGGATGCTGTGCATGTATCCTTGTATCTTTTTTTTTTAAATTTTTCAACACCATCTCAACCTATATTTAAATATTAAATAATAATTAAAAAAAATTAAACAGTACATACGTAGCATACTGCACCTAAGTTCTATATATCCTAACAGAACTGAATCCCTAAATTTTTTTTAAGAATCAAGATTCTTTAGGATTCATTGCACACTGCAGTGCATGTCCTACCCCTTCATATATTGCTCATCTATAGATGAGCATTTATCTTTCATCCATAGCAGGCTTCACTGGATGAGGGGCTATATTCACTCATAATGGGTCTCAAAAATAAATAAAAAATATTAATAAAAAAAACCCTCATACAAAGATGAGTAGCTGGAATATGCATCACATCTTGCAGTGGACCGCAAAGGTGATCATTCAGTCACTTGGTTATTGAGATTTTTCTATGTTGTTCAATGCTTAATTAAATGTATTTGCCACATATAGTATTATGGCTACATAGTATGCCATGGATAACCTAGGTGATTCATTGACTCAATCAAGTTATTTCAGCTAACTAGCACATGCTGTTGATCCTAGTCTATATTTCCAACATAAATGAAAATCTTGAATTATTTAGCGACTATTATCAGGCCAAATGTATGATGATATTTGAATGTGATGTGATTTTCCCTTTATATAGATGGGGCTAACTTGGCATGATATTTGCTGGCTTGAGTTGAGACACATGTATCACATGTTTAAACTAATTAGGTTCTAATATAGCAGCCACAAAATGTAGCCATATATTATGTGAAGTCATTGTTACTAATTTAAAAAGGGCTGGTAGACATCAAATGAAAGAACTAGAAAATATAGGCAATCATAATGGAAATGCAAAGTTATTTGGTTTACTGGCTGGCGCTGTACAACAAATAAAATTTTTATTTTTGATAACACATCGATAGATTTTGAGAATTTGAGATACTAGACTCTTTACAAATAGTTGAGGGCACTAATACATCTGCTAAAGATAAACCAAAATCACCTTAGTTTCCAGGCCCCTATTGGCTCATAAAGTGTTGCCAGTCTCCATTTTTGTTTTCACATTTCCCCAAAGCAAAGGTGCTTGTATAATTTATGGAACATATGAATGCCAACCATAAACATTTTATCAATATTCATCGTTGTAATAACCAAGATTTGAAGTCCTAATAGAATGGGAAACTATTCTATTCTCACGAGGGAAACGGAGCAAGGATGGGACTTGGAATCCCATCCATATAGGAAGAAGAGAGATGAAAAAAATGGAAGAAAAAAAAAAAAAGAACACCAGAAAAGACTGAGAGAAAAATTAAGAAAAAAGATAGAAAGAAAAGAGAAAAGTAAGAAAAAAAAAATAATAATATTAAAAATAAATCAAATATTAGCATATTTATATCCGTATCTATTTTTTCATAAATATAATTATAAATATTATCCAGATATAGAAATTTATATTCATATTCGTTTTAAAAAGATATGTCATAAATTAAATATAAAAGGTATGGGTGTAAATATAGATATAAATTGGATAGCATAAATATAAATTTGATAATTAAACTTTGACTACTTAATTAATTAAAAATATCACTAAGTAGAAGATAAATTAAAACTATAACATATTTATATAGTTACTTATTTTCTTCAAAATTCATAAGTACTATACAAGGTCAAATAGCATTATGAATAAATAATAATATATTCAATTATATACGGGACGGCTTCGATATATCAAAATAGTGACAAAAATTTTCGTCACTAAATTATGACGGTTTAGTAACAAAATAGTGACAAAAATTAAAATTAGTGATGGATTAGTCTATTCGTCACTGAACCGTCACTAAATTAGTGACGGACTGTCCCATATGTCACTTAATTAGTGACGGATAAGGATTCCGTCACTAAATTAGTAACAAATTAGTGACGAAAGAGCAATCCATCACTAAATTAGTAATAAATTAGTGACGCAAGAGCAATCCATCACTAAATTTACACTCTAATTTTTTTAAAAAAATTATAACGAAAAAAGTTGCATCTGTACGTGCCCATTACGTGCGTCGCCTCCCATGCGCATCCTAGCCATATGTCCGCCAGCCTGGCAATGGATAGGCTCTGCTCGATGATTTTCACCGCAAATCTCGGAATGATCCATCGACCTAAGTGCGCATGCCCTCTACGCGTGCCGCACGCGCACCTCCCCGATGCGCGTCATACGCGTCTGCTACTCGGCCTGCCCGCACGCATTTGCACCAATTGGCCTGTACTTTTGGCTGCACAACCTCAATTGTGTCCAGCACCCCTTGCACTGTGTCTGCACGTGCCCAGCATCCTGCGTTGGCCATTGATGCATGCCTGCGCGCATCCTTAATTTAGTGATGGATTGCCCTTTCGTCATTAATCCGTCACAAATTTAGTGACGGAGCAGTCCGTCACTAATTTAGTGATGGATTACTCTTCCATCACTAATTTAGTGGCAGATTTATGATGAAAGAGCAATTCGTCATTAATTTTGTGACGGACAAGGTCATCCGTCACTAATTTAGTTACGGATTGCTCTTCCATCACTAATTTAGTGACAAAAGTCCTTCCATCACTAAATTAGTGACGGTAAGGATTCCGTCACTAAATTAGTGATGAATTAGTGACGAATTTTCTATCCGTCACTAAATTTATACTTTAATTTTTTTTAAAAAAATTATGATAAAAAAAGTTGCGTTCGCACGTGCCCTTTCATGCGCCACCTCCCATGCGGGTCCTAGCCATGTGTCCATCAGCCTGGCAATGGATAGGCTCCGCCCCATGATTTTCACTGCAAATCTTGGAATGATCCATTGACCTAAGTATGCACGCACCTCCCCGACGCGCGCCATACGCATCTGCTACTTGGCTTGCCTATGCGCCTGCTCTAGCCCATGCGTGTTTATGCTAATTGACCTATCCCTTCGGTCGCATAACCTCGCCTATGTCTGGTGCTCCTTGCGCCGTGTCTGCACGTGCCCAGCGCCCTGCACTGGTCATTGATGCGCGCTTGTGCGCATCCTTGATTTAGTGATGGATTGCCCTTTCATCACTAATCCATCATAAATTTAGTTATAAAAGAGTAGTCTGTCACTAAATTAGTGACTGATTGCACTTCCGTCACTAATTTAGTGATGGAAGAGCAATCCGTCACTAATTTAGTGGCGGATTACTCTTCCGTCACTAATTTAGTGACAGATTAGTGATGAAAGAGCAATCTGTCACTAATTTAGTGATGGATTGCTCTTTCGTCTCTAATTTAGTGACGGATTAGTGATGAAAGAGCAATCTGTCACTAATTTAGTGACGAACAAGGTCATCTGTCACTAATTTAGTGATGGATTGCTCTTTCATCACTAATCCGTCACTAATTTAGTGACGAAAGTCCTTCCATCACTAAATTAGTGACAGTAATGATTCCCTAAATTAGTGACGAATTAGCGACGGATTTCCTATCCGTCACTAAATTTATACTTTAAATTTTTTAAAAAATTGTAACAAAAAAAGTCACGTCCGCATGTGCCCTTTACGTGCGCTGCCTCCCATGCGCGTCCCAGCCACGTGTCCGTCAGCCTGGCAATGGATAGGCTCCGCCCCATAATTTTCACTGCAAATCTCAAAATGATCCGTTGATTTGAGTGCGTATACACCTCCCCGCGCCATACGCATATGCTACTCGGCCTGCCCATGCGCCTGCCCTAGCCCATGCGCGTTTGCGCCAATCAACCTATCCCTTCGGCCGCATAACCTTGCCTTTGTCCGGCGCCCCTTGCGCCATGTCTACGCATGCCCAACGCCCCGCACCGGCCATTGGAGCGCACCTACGTGCATTCCTAATTTTGTAATAGATTGCCCTTCCATCACTACTCTGTCACAAATTAGTGAAGGAAGAGTATTCGATCAGTAATTTAGTGACGAACTGCTACATCCGTCACTAAATAAGTGACGAATTATCCTTTCGTCACTAAATTTATACTCTAATTTTTTAAAAAAAATTATGAGTTACTAATTTAGTGACAGACTGCCTCATCCGTCACTAAATAGATTGATTTTTTTATTATAATTTTTTTAAAAATAATTAAAATATAAATTTAATGAAGAAAATGATAAAATTTTTATTTTTTTTCCTAATTTAGTGACGGATGAATAATTCCATCAGTCCGTCACTAACCCTTCTTCTATCTGCATATCTTTCTTTCTTTCTTTTTTTATTTATTTTTCCAATCGACCGTTCCTTCTATCCGCCCGCGCTTATCTCTAGGGATTCTTAGGCAATCTTGACGGAGCTGGAGAAGGAGGCGGAGAGGAGGGGCTGGAGGAAACTTTTACTGACAATCTCACCATCGATCTCGAGTCGAACCAGAGAGGGAAAGAGGGCATCGATCTCGCCTTCTACACTTCGCCCTCGTCCGGCTCTCCTCGCCTTTCTTCTTCTCTAGCAAGAATCCGCATCGACCATTCTGCTGGTCAATGGCTGATTGAGGTGAGTTTTTCTACCTCGTTTTCTCTCTCCTCTCTTCCTCCTTCCTTTCCTTTCTTCTCATTTGTTATTCTTTGCTCGAAGAAGATCTTTGACATACTTTCTCCATGCCAAAGTACTCCTGCTACTTCTACTCTGCTGTTCTTTTATTGTCTTGTTCTCGTTCTTGGTCTGCTTCTCTATTAGATCCGGCTTCAATTGGAGCTCATTTTTTTTTGGAGTTAAATTCATCATTGTTTTAGAGATTTAGAGCCGGGAGCACCGATTGATGGGGGATTTATTGTTTTCTCTAGTTCATTTGATGGATTTATTGTATTTGATGTTATATTTTGATTGGATTCGTGGAAACCCTGTAGTTCTATTGGTGGAGCGAGTGATTTTGTTGGATCATAAATGATTGCCTCGCTTGGATTCATGTGGGAATCGGGTTCATTGGATTTTATCTTATTTTTTTCTGATTGGAAATCCAAGTGGGGTGTCTGATAGGAAATACAACAAATATTCCTCTAATAAGATCGCTATTAGTATGGCCAAGAACGCAGTTGCGATATAATCAATAAAAAACATAGAATAATAATAGGAATCAAAATCAAAGAAAACAGCGAGAGACGAGGATTTTACTTGGTTCACCCAAATTAGGCTACGTCCACGGCGGCATAGGATCTGCAAGGCTTCACTAAGAGTTGAATCAGATACAAGCCCTCAAAAATACACTTTCTCAGAAACTCTTATGATCTTACTAAAAGATTAAAGAACCCCTTTTTTTTCTCTCTGTAGCACACAGAGGTCCTCAATGAGCCTCCAATTTATTTCACACGTTCGTAACTCCCACACGAGATTTTTATGGCAGGCGGTTGCAGCTGAGATGACACCTCAAATCCTCCTCTAAAAGCTTCCTTCGGTGACTTTGGATAATGACCAAAACATCCTCAACTAACTCCCCAAAATCTATCCAAATCTCATGTTTGTTACTTTTGGATAATGACTGATTTGCCAACTCCTTTGTGAACTCTGATTTGGGGCTTCCTCTTGATGAAATTATTCTCCATCCATAACAATTTCCCACTTGGAGATTAATGGCATCACTCTTAGATCTACCTTCTTTCTCTGTGCCGCGCTCTCCTGATCTATCTCTTGGAAAGCTTCACCAAGTTGCAATAGAGACTTAACTTGTCTCTGCTCACAACCTTGGTGAACATATCTGCAGGGTTTTTAACTCCATCAATTTTTTCCAGCTTCAATTGCTCCTCATCCAATGCACTGCGTATGAAATGATACCTAAGCTGAATGTGCTTAGTTCTTGCATGAAATGCTGGATTCCTTGCCAAGTGAACTGCGCTCTGGTTATCACTCCATAATGTATTACACTCATGCTCCTTGCCAAGCTCCTCCATCAACCTCTATAACCAGATCATTCTTTACTAGCTTCAGTGATCGCCACATACTCAGCTTCTGTAGTTGACAATGCCACTATCTTCTGCAACTGAGATACCCAGCTCACTGCTGTATCATCGACAGTGAAAACATAACTAGTGGTGCTCCTCCCACTGTCTCTATCATCAGAGTGATCGGCATCTACAAATCCCTGTACTTGAAGACTATCACCTCCATAGCACAAACTGTAAGTTGACGTACCCCTAAGATATCTCAATATCCACTTCACTACATTTCAATGCTCCTTGCCTGGATTCTGCATGTACCTGCTAACTGCTCCCACTGCTTGTGCGATATCCGGTCTTATGAAAATCATTGCATACATTAGACTTCCCATGGCTGAGGCATATGGAACTCTAATCATCTCATCCCTTGCCTTCTGAGTTGTTGGACACAACTGCTTGCTGAGTTTGAAATGTGCTGCCAAAGGTGTTGACACTGCCTTTGCATTCTCCATATTGAACCTCTTCAGTACCTTCTCTACATAGTCCTCCTGAGATAGCCACAGCTTCCGTTGCTTCCTATCTCTGTTGATCCTCATGCTAAGAATCTGCTTCACCTCTTACAAATCCTTCATTGAGAACTTCTTTGCCATTAGTTTCTTGAGCTCTTCTATCTTCCTCATACTGGAACCTGCTATAAGCATATCATCCACATACAAGGATAAAATAATAAACTCACTTGTAATGTACCTCTAAAAGTACACACAATGATCTAACTGGCATCTGGTGAAGCCTTTCTCTAGCATGAAACTATCAAACTTGAGGTACCATTGCCGCAGAGCCTGCTTCAGACCATACAAACTTTTCTTCAATCTACAGACCATGTCATCCTTTCCCCTGACCTGGAAACCTTCTGGCTAGTGCATGTACAGCTCCTCCAAATCTCCATAAAGAAATGCTGTCTTCACATCTAACTGCTCTATATGAAGATCCTCCACTACTACCATGCTCAGAATTACCTTGATGGATGTCATCTTGACTAATGGGGGAAAGATCTCCTGGAAGTCAATTCCCTCTTTCTGTGCATAACCCTCGACAACTAACCTTGCCTTGTATCTCTTGGTACCATCGACCTCATTCTTCATCTTGTATACCCATTTGTTGAACAGAGCTTTCTTGCCAGCGGGTAACTTCACAAGATCACAAGTCTTGTTTCGCTTTAAAGAGTCCATCTCTTCTTTCATAGCCAACTCCCACTTGACCTTAGTTTCATCCTGCATGGCTTCAACAAAACATTCTAGCTCTTCAGAATCTGTGTACAAAACATAATCATTAGCAGAATACCTCTGTGATGGCCTGGTAACCCTTGTGGTCCTCCTCAACTGTGGGGACACCAGCTGAGGTACCGATGTATGCATGTGGTTGTCTGTTTCAACCACATCTTCCTCCTCCACATTCTCGGAGTTTCCATCTTCAGTTTGCACTCGGGAAATTTCTCCATCTCTGACATGATCAAGTTCTATAAACTCCTGTTTCTTTTCTTCCACTACATCCTTCATGTCTTTGTAAGTATGCTCTTCATCAAATACCACATTTCTGCTCCGAATGATCTTATTATTCTGGAAATCCCAGATCTTGTAGCCATACTCATCGCCATCGTATCCAATGAAAACACACTTTGTAGACTTGGAGTCTAACTTACTCTTCTTCTCTTTCTCAATCAGATAATAAGCAATGTAGCCAAATACTTTAAGAAAAGAAAGTTTTACTTGTTTTCCTATCAAAACCTCCTCTGGAATCCCACCATCCAATGCGCTAGATGGACTCCCGTTGATCAAATACACTGCGGTGTCTAGTGCTACCGCCCAAAAATATATAGGTAGACCTGAGTCAAACCTCATACTCCTCTCTCTCTCAAGAATGGTCGTGTTCATTCTTTCTGCCACACCATTCTGCTCTGGTGTCCCTGGGACGGTCTTGATCCTTCTGATTCCATGCTCTGCGCAGTAGACATCAAACTCTCTGCTGCAGTATTCACCACCATTATCTGTCTTGAGACACTTGAGACTTGCTCCAGCCTGACTTTCACACATGACTCTCCATCTCTTGAAGATGCCAAAGACCTCAGACTTTTTCTTCATAGCAAACACTCAGACTTTCTTGCTGAAATCATCTATAAACGTGACAAAGTACTTATTTCCCACATATGATGTCACTAGTGCTGGACCCCAGACATCTGAATGAACCAACTCCAACCTTTCAGTCTTTTTTGAGTTCTTGCTAACTAAAAACTCACTGTTTTCTGCTTACCGTAGATACACTCTTCACAAAACTCTAAATTTACCTTCTTTAGCCCAGGTAGAAGCTCTCTCCTGTGTAGAATATTCAAGTTCTTCTTACTAAGATGACCGAGCCTCCTATGCCATAATATAGTCACTATACCCGTGTCTCTTGCTGCCATTGAAATTGAACTCTCACTATCTGTTAGGAAGTAGAGAGTGCCTGTCCGCTTCCCTTTGACAACAACCATAGACCCTTTAGTAATTTTTCACTGAGAATTACCAAAAATGGATACATAACCCTTAACATCAAGCTGACTGATATAAATTAGGTTTTTCTTTAACTCCGGGATGTATCTGACTTGTGCAAGTCTCAATTCTCCACCTGTCACTGGCTTCAGTATAATTGTTTCTCTACTAACAATTCTGCACTGCTGTCCATTGCCAACTATGACATGACCAAAATCTCCTTGGACAAAATCCGAAAATAGGTATCTCTTTGAGCTGCAATGGTAAGAAGCCCCTGAGTCTACAAACCACAGATCTGAGTTTGCCCCATCGCCGGCTGACAGGCACACATCCTCAAAATTCAGCTCAATAGTACTCACAATATTTGCTTCCTGACCTTCTATCTTGCTCTCTGCATCTTTTTTCTTCTTCTTACCCCAACAATCCTTGCTCATGTGACCTTTCTTCCCGCAGTTCCAACACTTCATGGAAAATCTCCCTTTGGACTTTCCTTTGCTCTTGGACTGGCCTTTCTCTGACTTCTTCTTCTCCTGTAATCTTCCTCTGGTATCCACCATAAGTGTAGTATTTGTAGAAGTCCCACCCACAGCCTTTCTTCTCATCTCATCATTCAATATACAACTAACTGCATCATTGAATGTAAGAATACCTCACACCGAGTTGCTGACTATCATCACAAGATTATCCCAACTCTCTGGTAAGGAACATAAAAAAGAAGCGCCCTGAATGAATCATCAAAAACAACAGAGACCAACTCCAATTGATTAATCATCAAGTTGAACTCGTTCAGATGCTCCGTCACTGAACTATTCTCAGCCACCTTTAAATTGAAGAGCTTTTTCATGAGAAATATCTTGTTTGAGGTGGAAGGTTTTTCATACAGCTTTGTTAAAGTGGTCATCATATCCACGGTGGTCTTTTCCTTTGCAATATTATACGCTACTTGAGGTGTCAACGATAATTTGATCATGGCCAAGGCTTTTCTATCCAAAATCATCCAATCTGAGTCGCTCATTGAATCTGGCTTCTTTCCCTCTAATGGAAGTTAAAGATCCTTCTGATATAGGTAGTCCTCAATTTGCATCCTCCACCATCCAAAATTGTGACCATTGAATTTCTCTATTTTGATCTTGTCTTCTTCCATCTCTTTGTTGATTTGTCCGACCGTAATAATATGAAGAAAACCAAGCTCTGATACCAATTTGATAGGGAATATAACAAATATTCCTCTAATAAGATCGCTATTAGTACGGCCAAGCATGCAGTTACGATATAATCAACAAAAAATACAGAATAATAATAGGAACCAAAATCAAAGAAAACAGCGAGAGACGAGGATTTTACGTAGTTCACCCAAACTGGGCTACATCCACGGTGGCACAGGATCTGCAAGGCTTCACTAAGAGTTGAATCAGGTACAAACCCTCAAAAACACACTCTCTCAAAAACTCTTATGATCTCACTAAAAGATTAAAGAATCCCCCCTCTTTTTTTCTCTTTCTGTAGCATATAGAGGTCCTCACTAAGCCTCCAATTTATTTCACACGTTCGTAACTTCCACATGAGATTTTTGTGGTGGGCTGAGATGATGCCTCAAATCCTCCTCTAAAAGCTCTCTTCGGTGACTTTGAATAATGGCCAAAACATCCTCAACTAACTCCCCAAAATCTATCCAAATCTCATGTTTGTTACTTTTGGATAATGACCAAAATATCCTCAACTAACTCCTCAAAATCTATCCAAATCCCATGTTTGTTCTTTTGGATAATGACTGATTTCCTAACTCTTTCGTGAACTTTGATTTGGGGCTTCCTCTTGATGAAATTAATCTCCATCCATAATAGTGTTGTCCTCAATTCGTAATGGAATTGGAGATTCAGAGCTGGGAGCTATGTGTTGGAAACTAAACTTGATTATTAGAAATTGCTGCATAGGAAGTTATTGTTATTGCTGCATAGGAAGTTGATGTTATTTAATTACTGCATAGGAAATTGCTGTTATTTAATTGCATAGGAAATTGCTGTTATTTAATTGCATAGGAAGTTGCTATTCTGAATTAAGTATTGTGGAAGACCAAGAGTCATTTTGTAATTATAAAAGGCCATGTATCCCTTCACATTTCAGTATGAAAAAAAATAGAAAGAATCCAGAAATTTGTCCAAAAGAAAATATCTTCTCCTCTTCCAACAAATTTGGTATCAAAGCCACAAAAGATTCATGGCCTCCATGAACTTTGTTCAATCCCAAATACCCAAACTCACCAAAGACAACTATGACAACTGGAGTATCCAAATGAAGGCTTTGCTTGGATCCTTTGATGTTTGGGATCTTGTAGAAGACGGCTACATGAAGCCAACCGAAGGTGAAGCAATGCTCACACAAGAGCAAAGAAAGCAACATAAGGAGTTAAAAAAGAAAGACAAGAAGGCTCTCTACACACTATACCAAAGTGTAGATGAAGGCACATTCGAGATTATCGCTGGAGCTGCAACATCAAAGGAGGCATGGGACTTATTGCATAAGGCACATAAAGGAGCAGAAAAGGTGAAAAAGATTCGGTTACAATCTTTGAGGTCTGAATTTGAATCTTTCAAAATGATAACTGGGGAGTCAATTTCTAATTATTTTTCAAGATTGATGCCTATAGTCAATCAATTGAAAAGAAATGGAGAAGAAATTACTAATGTTCGAATCATGGAGAAAATTTTGCGCTCTTTAGATGCAAAATTTGACTTCATTGTTGTAGCCATTGAAGAATCAAAGGAATTAGAAGAGATGACTATAGAGCAACTCATGGGCTCTTTACAAGCATATGAGCAAAAGCCGTCTAAAAGGATGGAGGAGAAACCCATCGAGCAAGTACTTCAAACAAATCTTACACTACAAGAAAAAGGTGATCTTAAAGATCAAACAAGTTTTCATGGTCGAGGCCGTGGAAGAAGAGGAAGAGGTGGAAGATTTCATCAAAATTAACCTCAAAGAAGTCAAGGAGACATAAGAGACCACCATGCCCGAGGTCGTGGTAGAGGAAGATTTTTTAATCCTAGAGGAAGAGGAAGGTATGGACAACAAGCACTACAATGTTTTATTTGCAAAAAATATGGGCACTATGCTAAAGATTATTGGTACAAAGATAATGTTAATTATGTTGATGAGAAAATTCATTTTACAAAAGAACAAGAAGAAGAAGTAACTCTACTTTTGGCCTACAATAACATTACTGGTGCTATCAAAAGAAGTACTTGGTATCTAGACACAGGTGCTAGCAATCATATGTGTGGGATAAAGGACATTTTTTTAAGATGGATGAAAGCTTCAAAGGCTCGGTGACTTTTGGAGACTTCTCTAAAAGGCCAGTTGAAGGGAAAGGTAAAATCCTTATCAAGCTTCAAAATGGCACTCAAAATTTTATTTCAGATGTCTATTATGTTCCAGACATTAAAAATAACATTCTTAGTTTGGGCCAATTGCTTGAAAAAGGTTATGACATTCACATGAAAGAAATGGGTCTTTCTATCAGAGACAACAACAATACTCTTATTGCACATGTTCCTATGTCAAAAAATAGAATGTTTGAGCTAAGTTTGCATGTTGATGGCTCCTCTTGTATGTTAACACAAAGTCTTGATGACTCTACTCTATGGCATCTTAGATATGGATATTTAAACTTTGATGGATTAAAACTTTTGTCTAGCAAGAATATGGTGACAAGAATGCCTTGGCTGAAAATGTCTAAGGAAAAATGTGAAACTTGCATAGTTGGAAAGCAACAAAGGAGAACCTTCATTTCAGGAAGATCAAGAAGAGCAACAAAACCATTGGAATTGATACATTCAGATGTTGGTGGCCCAATCAAACCAACAACTATGAGAGGTAATGAATATTATCTTTCCTTCACTGATGATTATTCTGGAAAGACATGGGTTTATTTATTAAAAAAAAAGAGTGAAGTGTTTCAGAAATTTAAGGAATTTAAGTTGCTTGTTGAAAAACAAAGTGGTTTTCAAATTAAAGCTTTGAGATCGGATCGTGGTGGTGAGTATTTATCCAAAGAGTTTTCAAATTTTTTCAAAGCACAAGGAATTTTTCATCAGGTTACTATGCCTTATTCACCTCAACAAAATGGGGTTTCAGAAAGAAAAAATCAAACTATTTTAAATATGGTTCGATGTATGTTGAAAGATAAAAATATGCCTAAAGAATTTTGGAGAGAAGCAGTTGCTTGTGCAGTTTATTTGTTGAACAGATTTCCATCAAAAAGGCTTTACAATATGACACCTGAGCAAGCATGGAGTTCATACAAGCCTAAGGTTGATCATCTTCGCATTTTTGGAAGTGTTGCTTATGTCAAAGTGCCTGATGAGAAAAGGATCAAACTTGATGACAAAGGAGAAAAGTGTATTCTTTTAGGATATGCTGAAAATTCAAGTGGCTATAAGTTGTATAATCCTATTACAAAGAGAGTGATTTTTTCAAGGGATGTTGAATTTGATGAAAAGCAAATGTGGAGCTGGCAAGATAACAATAAAATGCAAGAAAATAATGAAGAAGAAGAGTCACAACATCAAGAAGAAATTCCATCAACTCCACAACAAAGTCCAAGACATTCATCTCCACAAGAAAGTTTCAGTGGCACATCCTCAAATAGAGCACACAAAACTCGGAGTGTGCAAGAATTGCTTGACGTCACAAGGCGTCTTGATGCTAATGATTATACTATGTTTTATCTTTTTGCAGGTTATGATCCAATTGAGTTTTATGAAGCAAATAAAGAAGAAAAATGGAGAAATGCCATGCATGAAGAAATTTCATCAATAGAGAAAAATGACACTTGGAAACTCACAAATCTTCCCCAAGGTCATCAAGCCATTGGAGTCAAATGGGTGTATAAAAAAAACAAATGCAAGTGGAGAAATAGAAAAACACAAAGCCCGCTTGGTAGTAAAAGGCTACAAACAACAATATGGCATTGACTATGATGAAGTTTTCTCTCCTGTTGCTCGAATGGAAACGGTACGCCTTCTCATTTCCTTAGCAGCTCAAATGAAATGGAAAATTTTTCAAATGGATGTGAAATCAGCTTTTTTGAATGGATATTTAAATGAAGAAGTCTATGTAGAACAACCTTTGGGTTTCATTCAAAAAGGACAAGAAGACAAAGTCTACAAACTCAAACGAGCTCTTTATGGATTGAAACAGGCTCCACGAGCTTGGAATACAAGGATTGACAAGTATTTTGCTGAAAATGGTTTTCAAAAATGCCTTCTTGAACATTCTCTTTATATGAAGTCTAATCATGTTGGTGATGTTCTATTTGTTTGTCTATATGTGGATGATTTGATATTCACGGGAAATAATCTTGCAATGATTGAAGTTTTCAAGACTTCAATGATCAAAGAATTTGAAATGACAGATTTTGGCTTAATGTCTTATTTTCTGGGTATTGAAGTAAATCAATCAGATGAAGGCATATTTATTTCACAAAGCAAATATGCAAAGAAATTTTGAAGAAATTCAAGATGAAGAATTGCAATTCAAGCACCACCCCAATTGAATACAATACTAAATTAAGTAAAGATGGAGAAGGAGATCTTGTCAATCCAACATATTATAAAAGTTTGGTTGGAAGCTTAAGATATCTTACAAATACAAGGCCGGATATTGCTTATAGTGTTGGAGTTATAAGTCGTTACATGGAGAAGCCAAGAATGGATCATTTAATTGTTGCAAAAAGAATCCTTCGATATATCAAAGGTACGCAAGATCATGGTATTTTCTATTCATCTACTAATCCAATAAAATTAGTTGGTTTTTGTGATAGCAATTGGGCAGGAGATATTGATGATAGAAAAAGTACGAGTGGATTTGCCTTTTATATTGGAAGTGGAGCATTTACATGGTCTTCAAAGAAACAACAAATTGTTATACTTTCATCATGTGAAGTAGAGTATGTTGCTGCTGCAAATTGTGTTTGTCATGCACTTTGGCTTCAAAGACTACTACAAGAAATGAAGATTTTACATGAAGAGCCAACCAACATTTTTGTTGATAATAAATCTGCTATACAACTTGCAAAAAATCCAGTCTTCCATGATCGAAGTAAGCATATTGATACAAGATTTTACTTTATTCGAGATTGTATCAAAAATCAAGAAGTACAACTTCTCCACATTTCAACAAAAGATCAGGTAGCTGATATCTTCACAAAAGCCCTCAAGGAAGAAGAGTTCAAGAAGTTGAGAAGCATGCTTGGAGTCATGAAGAATCAAGTTTAAAGGAGGGTGTTGGAAACTAAACTTGATTATTGAAAATTGCTGCATAGGAAGTTGTTGTTATTGCTGCATAGGAAGTTGATGTTATTTAATTACTGCATAGGAAATTGCTGTTATTTAATTGCATAGAAAATTGCTGTTATTTAATTGCATAGGAAGTTGCTATTCTGAATTAAGTATTGTGGAAGACCAAGAGTCATTTTGTAATTATAAAAGGCCATGTATCCCTTCACGTTTCGGTATGAAAAAAAATAGAAAGAATCCAGAAATTTGCCCAAAAGAAAATATCTTCTCCTCTTCCAACACTATGATCGGACAGGAATTTCTTGTTTGTTCGGTTTGTTTTGATATGTGTTCACTATGTTTTAGCATCTGTTTCTAGTGGACTTGTGGAATTTTGAGTGGGACTTTGGGGTGGGGCTTTTACAGTCGGATTGTTATGGGATTTTTTTAACTGTAAATTGAGAAAAGATAGAAGCGGAGCGAGCTCGATTCGACTTTGTTGAGCCCCAGGCCGTGGGAGCCACTGTCGTCGTCGTCTTCGGAGATGTGGGAGTTCTCGGACTCGGAATCTGCTCCTGCTTCATCTTGGTCTACTCTTTCCAACAGGTCTTTCCTCCTCTTCTTAATTTATATGAGACGGTGGTCAGGACGTCTTGTAGATTAAAAGTTTGTAATTAATGCATTAAGATACAAGCTATGGTGGTGGTTTCAGGTCATTGTTGTGTAGGCCACTGCCTTTGGATGTTGGGAGGTGTACTTGCGTTATAGTCAAGGAACCAGCGCAGGGGAGAAGAGGGGTGGCTCTCTATTCTCTTTATACCAATGTAAGGTCACTCTTCTTGCTCTTGCAGTAGCTGACATGAAAGAGTTTGCCTCGTTTTGGAATCACATGATTTTGAAGGTGGACAAAGCTTCGATGCTTGAAGAGGCCATTGAGTATCTGAAAGCACTTCAGATGCAAGTTCAGGTAAATGCTTTTTGGTCATGAAGGTTCTACTTGTTATATTCTTTCCAATGTGATCGATTCCCTTGCTGAAAATTTTCTTTTCTTCTTCTTCTTTCAACACAGATCATGTCCATAAGTAGTAGTTTATGCATGCCACCAGTGTTGCTACCTCCAGTTTTCCACCATCAGCATATTAGGTATGCATTGAAACTTATTTCATTAAGACTTCTTCGTTGCCAATTTTCGACTGAGTCATGTCATTTGTTCACTTTACAGGGAAAGCTCAGAAAAGGATATGGGTGTTGTCTTTCTTTATAGCTTGTGCTCTAGTTCTTGTACCTGCACCACTTATTGAGTTCAGATATTATACTATACCATTCTACTTTTCGATTCTTCATTCTCAGGACACTATGTCAAGTGGCTGACTGTGGGTACTCTTTATGTGGCTGTAAATATCTTCACAATGATAATGTTTTTATTCTGTCCATTCCATTGGCATCATGAACCTGGATCTCAGAGGTTTATATGGTAGCCTTGTTTATCTTCAAAATTATTGATAGTTCTATGTTGTAGGCTTATTTTAGTTTTTGTGGAAGACGTAATGTGTCAAGCTTGAGGGGCATAAACATGAGAGGCATGCAAAGGTTATTCCTTTAGTTATATTATTTACATGACATTATCTAATGATATTTCAACCTGGTAGTTGAAATTAGTCAATCTAAGTCATTCTTGGCTGTCACCCTCCTATGTCTAAACTTGTTGTTGTAGGTCTAGGGAGCCTTGAAGAGTTACCAAACTGCTATATCAGCATATGTTACAGAACTTACAGATAGGTCTTAGACATGGTTACAGGCTTTCTTGGTTACATGTTGGAACCCCTCTTGCCTAGAGCTTCTTTGGCCAATAATTGGGCACCAATCTACTGGAGGGTTGCCATAATGTTAATTTTCTGGTCATAATAGGTTTCTGTGCCTTGATGGGTCATACCTGACTCGTAATTGGTCTTCCTAATTAGTAAATTTATACCTTGACCCGTAATTTATGGCATGTGGATTTTCCATCAGTTTCTTTGCAATGGTTGGAGATTTGGAAAGATTGATTAGCATTACTTTGATTCAGGAAAGCTTTGAGAAAACCCTTTAACTAGTTGAAATTTGAATGGATTTGACATAGAAGGCTTAACATGTTCATGCATTGATTTTAGACCCTGTTTGGCATTGCTGTAGATTGTAGAGCTTTTATCCATCGAGTTTTGGATAATACCAGCCAAATATATTCTCGAATACTAAAAATCAATATAATACAACTCAGATTTTTGGATACAATCCATATTTTCAACAATAATTTTTTAGATCATGAACTAAATAGGGCCTTAGCTAACCATACCAGCAACTTCTATATGGTATGTTCACCAAAACAAAAATAGAAAGGAAAGAGAGAGAGAGAGAGAGAGAGAGAGAGAAATTTTTACATTCTGTGCTCATGTTATCTAACCGGCCAACTTGTGGTCGAAACAGGCAAGCAAACCGAACTTCATGATCAAAGTCCTGTTCCTGTGCCTTCTCTTTCGTGCGTGTATTGCGATCGAGGGCACCAAAACAACAACTTTATCTAAAAGATTATTTAGAAAGCGAAAACACGGCGATGTAGCTAGGCCTAGGATGGATAGCTAGAGAGTTTAGAAGTCTCGTTACCAGTCCAAGTATAAAGTAAGCTTCAAGATTTCCATCGGCGGCACAACGATTGAGAATAGAGAAGTAAAGCTCCTCCCTCCAACGCATGCTTCGTAGTTTCTCCACAGATATATGTTGTCCGACTAGCTTTGCTTCTGATGCCGCTTTAAACTTCTTGCACCTAAACAACGTGAAGCGATATATATCAAGCACATCACAAGAAGAAGATGGATGAGAGTATGCCCAAATTGGAGGTTCTCAATGACCAAACTCCAACCAGGGTGTCAGTGAGCCGCCCACTGATGCATGGGCTAAAACCTTGAGCTGATTGATCCAACCATGAGTGATGACTCCACGATCAATGGTTCGATCCTCGAATCCCTTCGGCAAAATCTCCTCGTCGCCGCTGGCTATATCAACTGGCTTGAAAGGGCACTTGAGATAACACAACACCAAAAGCTAGCTCGTGCAATCACTCAGTGGTTAACGGCACATATACCACTGATCCTGGAGCTTGTTTGTCGAGCCATTCGAACACTTTGTTTTCACTACTAGTAGCGTCAGCAGCTTCTTGCACTGATGCCGGTGGAAGTAGGTCTACCGGAATTACTGGCTTCTTGTAAAGCTCTTGAAGGTAGCACAGCCAATCAGAATACAATTCTCTGCAACTTCGTGGAGCGATAACTACTTTGCAACGTTCGATGGTCAACAAGAGATGGTCGGCGTCGCACACCCCTGAAGCGTTTGTTCATGAGGCCACGAGTCGCATTTCGGGCCTCATGGAGGCGAAAAGCTACCGAGGTTTTGAAGGAGATCCCCTTGGGTGGCTTCATTAATTCTTCTAACACATCGTCCAAGCCAACAGCACCGTGGCTCCTGGCTTCTATCGATCGAAAGAAAGCAAGAAAAGGAAGCATGATTAAAATTTAATTTCTTCTTATTATTAATTAATATTTTATTAGTAAGTCTGATAATTTATTGAGTTAAATCAAATATAGTTAGTTATCTGTGAGTAATGTATGGTTGGATAGATATGCATGATTTTAAAATAAAAAAATTAGTATTCTATCTTTTCACTTTCACTTTTTTGAGAAAAATTTTAAGCTAAAACTATAGTCATCAAATTGGTATCAAAGCATCGCCGACAATCCTTCTTCACTAAGATCGAGTCCCCATCACTCAAATCTCTTCCTTCTTATAGTAACACGAGCTTGCGGTATTTAAGAAGATCGTCTTTCCATGCTCTCAAGGTGTTTAATGGAAGGCTTGAGTGAGGATACCTTCGAGTAGTCTAAAGTTTTGGAAATGGCGAGTTCAAGCAATCAAACTGTAAGTGCTCAACAATCACAGGTTTCATTTTTTATGGAGAGAACTATAATTTCTGATTTGTGAAGATGAAAATAGTTTTTATCATATGATCTTTGGGAGCATGTGAAAAATGGGTATAATAAACAAGAGGATATAGTTGCTTTGAGTAATGCCCTAAAATAATAATTATAGGATCAAAGGAAAAAAGATGCAAAGGCTCTAGCTAAGATTTAACAAGGAGTTGTTTATACAATTTTTTCAAAAATTATCAATGCAACAAGAGTAAAAAAGGCTTGGGGTATTCTTCAAAAGGAGTATAGAGGCACTTCCAAGGTAAAAACTGTAAAGCTTCAAACTTTGCAAAGAGATTTTAAAATTTTACAGATGAAAGAAATGAAGTTGTTGAAGGATTATTTCACTAGATTCATGAAGGTTGTGAATCAAATGAAGATATATGGGAATATTATTTCTGATTAGAGAATTATTGAAAAAGTGTTTATCAGCTTGCATGAAAAATATGACCATATTATTGCTGTTATTGAAGAAACTAAAGATCTTGATTTTTTTAGTGTTGAAGAATTGATGGGATCAATCAAAGCATTTGAGCAAAGGTTGAATAGACGTTTTGAAAAATCAATTGAGAGTGCTTTTCAATTTAAGCTCAATGTTGATTTAAGACCTCATGACAAAGACTCTAAGGAAGAATCTTCAAGAGGTGGAAGACATACAAGAGGAAGAAGCAATTCAAATAGAAGCATTTCAAGAGGAAGTGGAAGAAGTAACTTTGCAAGGCAAATTAATGAGGAGTTAATTCTACAAAATTATAGAATTTATCAAAGAAGAAGCCATTTAGAGAAAGATTGTTGGTTTTAAGGAAAGCCTCAATATCATAATTGTAAAAAGTTTGATCATGTCCAAAAAGATTGTTACTTGAAGAAAAATTAGCAACCAAATTTCATTGAAGAAAAAGAAGGTAAAGCCAATCTATTCTATGCTTGTCAAGCAACTACAAAGCGAAAGCATGATGTTTGATTTCTTGATAGTGGATGGAGTAATCATATAACCAGCAATGAAAGAATTTTAATGAAGATTTATTCAACTTCCAATTCTGAAGTAAAGATGGGTAATAATGCCTTAATTCAAGAAAAAGGAAAGGGTATAATATCCATAGAAACAAAGAAAGGAACAAAATACATCCGCGATGTGTTGCTAGTTCCAAAACTAAAGCAAAATTTGCTAAGTGTTAGGCAACGTATAGACCATGGATACTCAGTTAATTTTGAAGAAAACTCTTGCAAAATTTTTAATAAAAGAAATCAAGCTGTAGCAAAGATCAAGATGGAGAAAAAAGTTTTCTTCTTACTTTCTCTTACAAGAATGATGTAGCTTTGAAGAATGATGTGGCTGGTGAGTTATGGTTATGGCAAGAAGACTTAGACATTTAAATTTTTAAAGCTTGAAGAATCTTCAGCAGAAAAATATGATGTATTGGTTGCTATCTATATATGAATTAAAAGAAGTTTGTAAAGGTTGTGTTCTTAGGAAGCAACACCGAGAAGTATTTCCAAAATAAAAGGTATGAGAGCTAGAGTACCATTGAAGTTTGTCCACACTGATGTATGTGGTCCTATGTCAATACCATTTCATAGAAGTAACAAATACTTCCTAACCTTTATTGATGACTTCTCTAAAATGATATGGATATTTTATGAGGCAAAAATTAGATATGCTTAGTATCTTTAAAAAATTAAATTTGATTAAAGTGTTGAGAGGCAAAGTAGATATTTGATTAAAGTGTTAAGAAGTGATAGAGGTAATGAGTACAATTCAAATGAATTTGACAATTTTTGTGAAGATATTAGCTTGAACAAATAGCTAATAATTGGATATACTCCACAACAAATGGAGTAGCAAAAAAAAAGGAATAAAATCATTGTGGAGATGTCAAAAGCAATGCTTCATGATAAAAGGCTACCTTTGTCTTTTGAGTTAAAGTGGTTTCTACTACAATTTATTTGTTGAATAGATATCGAACAAAAGCAGTGATTAATCAAACTCCAATTGAAGCTTGGAGTGAAAAGAAGCCATCAGTAAATCACTTAAAAGTTTTTGAATATATTATTTTGCTCATATTCCAAAGAATGTTAGACACAAGCTTGATGAAAGTAGTGAGAAATGCATTTTTGTGGGTTATAGCTAAAAATCAAAGAGTTATAGACTTTTCAGCGTAAAGAGAAATAAGTTGATTATTAGTAGAGATGTTATTTTTAATGAGAAGGATACATGGGATTGGAAAGAGAAAAAAATCCAAGGTCGAGCCATTATTCTCAATGAAACAATAGAGATTCAAGAATATGAAGATGATGTTTATAAAGATTCATCACTAATGTCTCTACAAACATATCCAAGTTCATCATCAAGCTTTAGATATTTATCATTAAGTACACCTCCAAAAAAAATGAAAGCCTTAGTGATGTGCATGTCAGTTGCAATTTTTTGTGTTGTTGAGGCAGAAAGTTTTGAAGAAGCAATAAAATAAGAGACTTGGAAGAAAGCTATGGAAAAAGAAATAAATGTGATTGAAAAGAACTAAACTTGGGAGTTAGTTGAAAGGCTAAAACACAAAGAAGTGACACTACAAGAAATTTATGAAATAGCGATGCCATTTAGCGACGCAAATTTTCATCACAAAATAACGATAAAATTGCGACGCAATTGCGACCCATGAAATATGTGACACAATTTAGCAACTTATTAAATCAGTCGCTAATTAACGATGGATTTAGCGACTCCAAAAATTTTTGTTGCAAAATAGCGACTCATATAGCGACGCAATTTTATGCGTCACTGTTTAGCGACGCAATTTCATGCGTCTCTAAACAGCGACGCAATTATGTGTCGCTAAACAGCGACGCATAAAGATGCATTGCTGTTTAGCGACGCAATTTTATGCGTCGCTGTTTAGTGACGCATAAAAATGAGTCACTGTTTAGCGACGCAATTATGCGTCGCTAAACAGCGACGCATTAGCAACGAATTAGTACGTGTGCTATTTTGCATGGAAGCGTTTAGCGATGCATTAGAAATGAATTAGTACATGTGCTATTTTGCATGGAAGCTGTTTGTGCTATATATCGCAAATCAGTTAAGGAATCAGTAAAGGGAAAACAACATCCCAACAGCACTATATGATGCTGGATTCGACGACGCTTCTGAAAGAGAAGCTGCTGATTTAGCTTCTGATGTGGCTAATCACCATCGGGTGGTACGAAAACATCCCGCACAATTTTTAAACAAAATCTTTGCTAGCTTAGAGCTCAGCCTTGGGTGCGCCTCAGCCTCGGATTCGGCTCAGCCTCGGCTCCGGTCTCGCCTCGGCCCCGGATTCGGCTTGGCCTCGGCTTCGGTCTCACCTTGGCCCCGGATTCGGCTTGGCATCGGCTCCGGTCTCGCCTCGGCCCCAGATTCGGCTTGACCTCGGCTACGGTCTCACCTCGGCCCCAAATTCGGCTTGGCCTCGGCTCCGGTCTCGCCTCGGCCCCGAATTCGACTTGGCCTCGGCTCCAGTCCCGCCTTGGCCTTGGATTTGGCTCGGCCTCGGCTCCAGTCTTGCCTCGGCCCTAGATTTGACTCGGCCTCTTAAAACACAAATCACAGCATGGCCAGCCCGCCTGTTATGGCCGAAATCATGGGCAGTTACCAACACACCATACAGTCGTTGATATTTCCGGCACCTATTTAGCAACGGCACACCTGCCTGCCATTCACAAAGCTTATACTAACAAGAGGGGGACCCAATGACTCTAATGACATGTTAAAAAAAGGACCCTAGCTTACAAGGCGAGGGGACGAAATCTCTACTTTCTCTTTTAAACACTGCTCTAATATGAAACTCTTGTGCTACGAGTCACTGACTTGAGCGTCGGAGGGTTCCTACCAGAACCACCAGTTTGGGACTTTTTGCAAGCTTTCGGAAGAAGAAGAAGGCAACCTCTCCGTGTTTCTGAAGGCCTGTGGAGATCTCGGTTCACCCAACGCTCATCACAAGTGATTTGGCAGCAACAGATTGGTGTGCTAGGAAGGGGGGCACGACAAGGCAGACAGACATTTACCCCCATGACATCGGCAAGGAAGATGATAGTGATGATGTGAGCTCAGGAAGCTTCCACTAGCCAGGCCGTGGGATGCCTCCCGCAGGCTGAGCAATCAGAGGCCAATCTTGGTGTTCCACCTTCTGCACCACCGCAGGCCAGCTAGTCCGATCGACTCGACGTCCTGACTCATCAGGTACAAGATCTGATGACGGTGGTGCGGGTATTACAGGAGCACTACTTCACCGCTATGCCTCTGCCACCTCAGCCCTCTTCACCTCATGAGGAGGATCATGGAGCCAATCAACCTCATCGGGGCAGGACTCATCCTGAGGCTTCCCACCACTCACCCTCGAGACCTCGCCATCGAGAGACCTCACAATGATGATGATCTCTCTCTCACCATTCTGATCGCTCTCACAGGCGGCGCGGCGAGAAAGAACCAAGACATGTGCACTCCTTGCACCGGCGGTCTTCCTAGTCCTCATCTTCTGACTCCTCTAAAGAAGACACCAATAGAAAAACCGCTCGTCGGGTCAAGCAACGGCTGGATGAGTATCATCAGTGATTGGAGGAGCTTAGCCGCCGAATTGCCAACCCCCACGGGATGGAATACGACCATCGTCCCCTGCTCTCTCGCTACATCATGGAGGAGACGGTCCCACCTCGGTTCCGTCTTCCTCAGTTGGACCCGTACGATGGCACGATGGACCCTCTGGACCACTTGGAGAGCTACAAGGTCCTCATGCAAGTCCAGGGGGCGATGGACTCCCTTCTTTGTGTTGCCTTCCCAGCCACACTTCGAAAGGCGGCACGTGCGTGGTATTCCCGTTTACCACCATGCAGCATCAACTCTTTCAGGCAACTCGAGCAATCTTTCTTGGCCCAATTTGACGCATGCCAGAAGATCCCTCAGGTGGCTGATAGTTTGTTTGCTATCCAGCAAAGGAGCGATGAAACCCTGAAAGACTTCGTTGCTCGGTTCAAGGAAGCCATGCTCGAGGTTTACAACTTGGAGGATTTCGTAGCCACTCTAGCCCTGAAGCGAGGACTTCGTCCTTCCAGATTTGCATATTCCCTGGACAAAAAGCCTCCCAGCTCCTATGCCAAACTGCTAAGCCGAGCACAGAAGTATATCCGTGCCAACAAAGCGGACTCTTCCAGGAGGGAGGCCGACAAAGGTTCTAGCAAGAAGCCAATGTCAACAGAACCTACCGGAGGACAATCTGGGAAATCTGAACCGCCTCGTCGCTCAGATAACTGCCCCCAAACGCTCATCCCCAAGGAGCATTTCACTCCTCTTCTTGCTCCAATATCTCACATCTTGTTGGAAATTAAGGACGAGCCCTACCTTCGGCGTCCACCCCCCATGAAGCCAGGGATTCCCTGTAGCAAAGAGCTCTACTACCGGTATCATAGGGACTACGGCCACGACATTGAAGACTGCCGCCTACTAAAGAAAGCTATCGAGGAACTTGTTCAGCAAGGCCATCTAGGCATGTTCGTCCAGAGGGGGAACCCTGCTGCCGCGGGTCCATCGGCACCTCCTGCGCAACAGATTGGCGTATACAATGCCCCAACAGAGAAGATGGTGGCCATGATCTCTTGCGAGGCAGGGAGCAGTTCTAAAAGGCAGCGAGAGGAGGAAGAAGGCTCGGTAATCCCCTTCTCCAAAAGGGATCTAGAAGGAGTAGTGAATAAGAACGATGATAGCGTCATCATCTCTATGACGATTGCTAAACATCCTGTAAAGCATATTCTGGTTGATAGTGGAAGCTCAGTAAATATTTTGAGTTATGACGCTTTTGTTAGAATGTATTTACCTACAAGTCCTCTTCTACCCGTCACCACTCCCTTGATGGGTTTCACTGGAGACTCCGTCAAGGTTGAGGGGGAAGTCACCTTCCCCGTCACCGCCGGGACTCCACCGCGTCAGAGCACAGTTCTCATGAACTTCCTGGTGGTTCGTATTCCACTGGCTTACAATGCTATCTTGGGGTGACTTGGCTTGAACCTGTTGGATGCTGTCATCTCCACCAAAAGGTTAATTGTAAAGTTCCCCACTAGTGAAGGAGTTGGAGAGATGAGGGGAGAGTAGAACCCGTTACCACTATGCTACCACTTAGCCCCCAGTCCGCAAGAGATGGCGTCGGCAACAGCGCCTGAGTCGCTCGACCCCCGAGACCTGGGGAGGAGAGGGGAGCCAGCTGAGCACTTTCTGACCTTCCCCTTGGGGGAGGACCCGATGAGAACCATCCAGGTCGGAGCATTGCTCCCGGAAGAGGAACACGATTAGCTCCTTGTTTTCCTGCATGCCAACTGCAACATCTTTGCATGGTCGTCATCTGATATGCCGGGCATCCTTGAGGAGATAATCACTCATTGGCTCAACCTCAAGCCAAAATGCCAGCCTGTTTGACAGAAGAAGAGGAGCTTCGCCCCATATAGGCAGAAAGCCATTGGCGAGGAAATCCGCAAGCTGAAAGCTGCAGGTCACATTCGGGAAGTTCACTACCTCGACTGGTTGGCTAACGTCGTGATGGTCCGCAAGGCCAATGGGAGCTGAAGGATGTGTGTAGACTTCACTGACCTCAACAAAGCATGCCCTAAGGACAGCTTTCCTTTGCCTCGGATCGACCAAATGGTGGACGCTATGTCCGGTCATGAAACCCTTAGTTTCATGGATGCCTTCTCTAGGTACAACCAAATCAGGATGAACCCAAAGAGGAGGAAGCTACCTCTTTCATAACCGAGAAGGAAATCTACTGCTACAAGGTGATGCCGTTCAGACTGAAGAATGCAGGGGCCACTTACCAAAGGCTAATGAACAAAATCTTCGAGGACCAGATCGGATGCAACATGGAGGTATACGTGGATGACATGCTGACAAAAGCGTCTGCGCCACCAATCATATCACCGACCTAACGGAGACCTTCGGCAACCTTCGCCGATACCAGATGAGGCTAAACCCATGCAAGTGTGCCTTTGGGGTGACAGCCGATAAGTTCTTGGGTTTCATGGTGACACAACGAGGAATTGAAGCGAACCCCGATAAAGTCCGATCCATCTTGGATATGAGATCTCCTGCCAACAAGAAGGAAGTGCAGCACTTAGCCGGGAGGGTAGCGGCCCTTTTCTATCCAAGTTTGCAGAGAGATGTCTGCCTTTCTTCAAGGCTCTACGCAAAGTCAACGGCTTTGAATGGACGAGAGAATGCCAGGAGGCCTTCGATGGGTTAAAAGAATTCTTGTCCACCCTGCCACTGTTGTCTAAACTGAAGGGTGAGGAGGAATTCCTTCTGTACCTCGCGGCCTCTCTAGAAGCTATCAACTCCATGCTTGTTCGCATGGACACCGATGGAACACAAAAGCTAGTGTACTACACCAGCAAGGTACTCCATGATGCTGAAACTAGATATTCAAGAGTCGAAAAGATCATTTTCACATTGATCGTCTCTGCCCAGCGCCTCAGGCCCTATTTTCAAGCTTACTCGATCGTGGTGGTCACCGACCAACCACTCAAGGCGATCCTTTCTCGTCCTGATACTTCGGGCCGACTTGCAAAGTAGGCGCTCAAGTTGGGAGAGTTTGACCTGTCGTTCCGACCCAGGACAGCTATGAAGTCTCAAGTCTTAGCGGACTTTCTGGTCGAATGCACTTGGGTAGAAGAGAAACTGAAAGAATCCCATGCAAACCCCTCGGGTGCTGAAACCGAGGAGGAAGGGAATGACTGGATCCTTCACATAGACAAAGCATCAAACTCTCATGGATGTGGAGCGGGCCTCATTTTAGTGACCCCAGACGGAGTGGTGGTCGAGTACGCCCTTCGTTTCCTTTTCCTAGCTACCAACAACTAAGCCGAGTATGAAGCCCTACTATCGGGAGTAAGACTAGCTCGCGAGCTCGGGATGAAGCGTCTTAGAGTTTTCATCGACTCCCAGCTAGTTTCCGGCCAGATTAAGGGGCAATATGAGGCGCGAGATCCCACTTGTCCCGTTACCTAAGTATGGTGCAGTCACAGGTTTCTCCTCTAGCCCACTTCAGCGTCAGCTACATTCCCTGGGATGAGAACGCTAGGGCTGACGCATTGTCCCGGTTGGCCGCATCGGCCGACGGAACCTTGGGAAGAACCTATGTGGAGCACCTGGAAGCCCCAAGCATTAACATAGTAGAGGAGTCCATGCCGGTCCGTCAGGAGCCTTCTTTGATGGACGCTTACACCCAATACTTCACCACTAGTGCCTTCCCAGCTGACCCTGCCGAGGCCAAGATGTTCAAACGGCGAGTACACAAGTTCCTGATGTTTGACGGTCAACTGTACTGGAGATCTTTCTCTCATCCCCTCCTTAGGTGTGTTGGTCCTACAGACGCCAACTACATCCTCCGAGAGATCCATGAAGGTATCTGTGGAAACCACTTGGGGGGCAGAGCACTGTTATACAAAGCTCAACGCCAAGGCTATTACTGGCCCACCATGCCGGAAGACGCAGCCGAGTTGATCTGAAAGTGTGATAGTTGCCAGCAGCATGCAAACATCCAACGACTCCCGACTTCTCGGCTGAGCCCTCTATAAGCTCCATGGCCGTTCGCCCCGTAGGGGATGGACATCTTGGGACCATTCCCTCCAGCTTCTGGCCAACGAAAGTTTTTGCTCATCGCCATCAATCACTTCACTAAGTGGGTAGAAGCCGAAGCACTGGCCAAGATTACCGAGGCTAAGGTAAGGAACTTCTTCTGGAAGTCTATCATCTGTTGGTTTGGACTACCCCACACACTTGTTACCAACAACGGATGCCAGTTCAATAATGTCCCATTCAGAGACTTCTGTGCTGAACTGGGAATACACCAAAAGTTCACTTCTGTCGGTCACCCACAAACAAACGGGGCTACCGAGGTGATGAATCGGACAATCCTACAAGGGCTTAGGACATGCTTGGACAATTTCAAGGGAAGATGGGTGGAGGAGCTCTCGAACGTGCTGTGGGCCTATCACACGACGCCCCGGGCTCCCACTGAAGAGACCCTGTTCAGCCTTGTATTCGGAACGGAGGCTATCGTCCCAGTGGAGATTGGTATCCCCAGTCCTCGGAAACAGTCATATGATAAAGATGACAACCCAAATCAATTAAGAGCCAACCTCAACCTCGTCGAAGAACTTCATGATCGAGCACAAATCAGAATGGCCTCCTACCGACAGAGGATTGCAAAGTACTACAATGCCCGAGTTAGTTCCAGAACATTCCTCCCGGGGGATTTGGCCCTTAGACGAGCTGAAGTCTCCAATCCTACTGAAGGAGGAAAACTGTCTCCCAATTGGGAAGGGCCCTATCGAGTCACCAGCGCAGTTCATTATGGGGCTTACTAGATCAAAGAGCTAGATGGGAAACCTCTCCCCCGTACTTGGAATGCAGACAACTTACGTCGGTACTATCAATAGCTTATTAATGTTCCTAATTTGAGCATGTATGCTATTAGAATAATATTTATTCTCACTAACCTGCGTCTTTGAGTGATCCTCCTGCCGCACTCAAGCCCGGCTTCGCATCGGCATTCAAGCCTGGCTCCGTGTCGGCACTCAAGCCCGACTCCGCATCGGCACTCCAGTCCGGCTCCGCGTTGGCACTCAAGCCCGGCTCTGCATCGGCACTCAAGCCTGGCTCTGCGTCGGCACTCAAGCCGGCTCTGCATCGGCACTTGAAGCCCGACTCCACGTCGGCACTCAAGCCCGGCTCCGCATCGGCACTCCAGCCTGACTCCGTGTCGGCACTCAAGCCCGGCTCCGCGTCGGCAATTGAAGCCTAACTCCGTTTCGACACGATTCATTTCCGTGTAAGCGCAGTAGCCCGGTCACGGCCGTGCCCAGCCGTGGCCGGGTGGTGGCCGGCCGTGGCCTAGCCACCGTGGCTAGGCCAAGGTGAACAAAAAAACCCCTCTTTCCCTCTTCCCACCACCCCTGCCCTCCCCCTCCCGTCGCTGGCCACGGTCGGGTGGCCGGCAATGACCACACTCGGCCGTGGCCGGGTGGTGGCCGGCCGTGGCCTGGCCATGGTGGCCAGGCCACGGTGAACAAAAAAAAAACCTTATTTCCCTTCCCCCACGCCCGCCCTCCCCCTCCCGTCACTGGCCACGGTGTGGCCGGGTGGTGGCCGGCCCTGGCCTGGCCATGGTAAGCAAAAAAAAAAATGATGTCTTCCCTGTCCCCCACCCCTTCCCCCCAAAAAAAATTGATGTCTTCCCTGTCCGGCCACGGTGGCCAGGCTAGGGTAAGGCCAAAAAAATTTTTTATAATATATATATATATATATATATATATAATGTAATAATAGTAATAATATCATATTATAAATATATTAACATATAGTTTATAATATTATTATATTATAATATATAATATGGTATTCTAATAAATAATGATTGCAAAATAACATCATTGTAATATTTTCTAAATAGTGATTTTGATAGTAATTAATTAAATAAATTACTAGATGATTAATTAGTGCTTTTTATGTAATTATGATTGAATTTCTCAGCATATTAACGTTGCATGATTGTTTTCTGGTGAACATCTTACATATATTGTTGCATCGTAATTTTTTTATGAAATGGTCATGACTGAGACTTTGATTTAAGTTATAAGAATATGATATATTAGGCTATTTTTAATAAAAATAAAAAATTTATTATAAAATATTATTTTATAAGGTAAAAATATATTGCATAACTAATTTAATGATTTAATGATTTAATTATTATTATTAAAAATATTATTAGTAATTTATTTTTATATTTTAATCTTAATAACGTATTCAATCATATTATTATATCACTTAAATTTAGAAAACCACTATAGTAATATCATTATATATAATAATTCTATATTATAATAAATTAGAATATTATAATAATATTTTAATATTGTATAAAAATTATATTATGTGATATTATAATATTAGAATAATGATTTTATAATATGATTATATTGAACTATTTGTGTTTGATGGAATTTTAAAATAAAATCAAAATAGTTTTCTTATGCATGTAGTATTGTAAGAAGGTTGTTATAATTTAATGTTACAATATTAATTGAAATATATCCATCGTCACCCATAAAAAATCAATATAACAACATCATTATAAATAACATTAAATTATGATATAATACAATATTAGGATTTTATGTTATAAAATATGAAAAATAAAATTTATTATTCCTTTAACTTTTAATATTTACTGTGATCATAAAAAAGTATGTTTATGATAATTATATTATGTCATAATATTAATATATATATTATAATATATATTAACTTATATTAGTTTATAATATTATAATTTAATATAATAATAAATTATGGTATTATAATAATAAATGCAATATAACATCATTGTAATATTTGCTAATTAGTGATTCTGATCGATAGTAAATTAATTAAAGAAATTGCTTTACGATTAATTAGTGCTTCTGTTTTAAATTAATTAGTCATGATTGATTAGTTATTTTTATAATTATGGTTCAATTTCTCAGCATATTAAACTATGCATGGTAGTTTACGGGTGAACATCTTACATATATTATTGCATCTTATTTTCATTATGAAATTGTGACTTAGGCTTTGATTTAAGCTACAGTTCCTTCATATTGGGATATGTTATTTTGGGAATTAGATTATATATAGCTTTAATAGATGTGCCACGGTTGATGTGTTATGAAAAATTTTGGTCCAGCCTGTCCAATATTGAAACGATAGTATTATTAGATATTACTATGCATTAATATTGGATTAAGATTATTATCTTTGACATAATATCAGTTCTATAAGTTAGTGACTATAGACCACAATCGAAATATATCTAATAGTCAAGAAAACTATTTCACAAGCATAAGTTTGATTGTTTTTCTTAGGAATATTATTTCTCGCAGCACTGAAACCTTTAGATCCGTTTGAGAATTTGCAAGACTACGTCTTGCAAATTCTCAAATTGTCTAATCTTGCAAATTCTCAAATTGTCCTAGTGGACAGTTTGAGATTATTTTTTGCGATATGTTAGTCTGCTATTAATTATCATATATTGAGATTGGGTTTGTATTTTCTCATACGTTCTCCTAGTGTGACATATATGCCACACATTTAGGAGAACATATGGGGAAATGCTGCTGATATTTCAACGTAAACAATGATAATGAATAACAGAATACCATATCATAGAAAATAATCTTGAATGGGATAGGGCCTTACCTTTTAGATATGAAGTAAAGATGAAATTAATTTAGGACACCTGCATACGAACTCCACGTGGCACGGCCTTGCAAAGGAGGGACCTTAGCGGGGCCTGGCCTAATCAATTGGTTACAATCATTAAAAATAAAATTGATCTATTGTTATAAATTTTTTAAATAATTATTATTTACCTTGGATGTGTACAATAACTAATTTAGTTATCAAATTATTAATACCAATATTGTTTTAAATTATGGTTTTCTTTAATGGTTTACCAGAAAATTATATAAGTTGGTCAAAAATAAGCGGACCTCGCTCATGGATGTATGCAAGATTAAAAGATGGCTTGCTTAATCCAGATTTTTTGAATGGATTGGAAGAATTTATTGGATTTGCATGTAGCCAACCCGAATGGATGGATGGGCCTAGGATTAGGTGCCTCTGCAACTTATACAGGTGTCAGAATAAAGCATACAGGGATGTTGAAACTGTGAATGTGTATTTGTGTAAGAAGGGGTTGTTCTGGGTATGATATTTGGTACTGTCACAGTGAAACAGAGGAAATGGGTGCAGTTGTCACAAGCCAACAAGTTTCAATTCCCGTTGATGAACCATGTGCGAATTTAAATAGATATGAAGAAATGGTGATGAATGCATTAGATAATGAATTCAATCAGAATACATTTATGGAAGAACCAATCCAGATGCATAGCAATTTTATGATATGCTTCGTGCTGCAAATTAAGAATTGTATCCTGATTGTGAGAGTCATTCCCAATTATCTATGGCTGCTCGGTTGTTGAATATTAAGGTAGAACATCGATTATCAGAAAAGGCATTCAATGCTGTAGCTAGAGCAATGAAGGAAGTTTTGCCAAATGATAATGTTTTAGTAGACAATTTTTACTCAACGAAGAAGTTGTTGCATGGCCTTGGGCTCCTAGTTAATAAGATTGATTGTTGCTTGAACAATTGTATGACATATTGGGGTGAAGATTCAGACCTGAGATGTTATAAGATTTGTGGGCAATCGAGGTACACCAACGATGAAGGTGGAGCTAGTACAAGTAGGAGAAAAAGTGTGCCTTACAAGAGGATGCATTACTTTCCTTTTACTCCATGCCTGCAAAGATTATACAGATCTGAGGTTATAGCTACTAATATGAGATGGCATGTCGAACATGAATCTAAAGAAGATGAAATGCGGCATCCATCAGATTCAAAAGCTTGGAAGCATTTCAATTATAGTCATCCTAATTTTGCCGATGATATAAGGAATGTGAGATTAGGTCTTTATACCGACGGCTTCCAACCATTTGGTCAGGCGGGCCGACAGTATTCTTGTTGGCCCGTGATACTGACTATATACAACCTTCCTCCATGAAAGTGCATGAAAGATACTGCAATATTTTTGACAGTTTTGGTTCCAGGACCATCAAATCCAAAGGAAAAGATTGATGTCTTCCTGCAACCGTTGGTGGCCGAATTGAAAATGTTATGGAAAATTGGAGTCATGGCCTACGACATTTCAATGAAACAAAATTTTTTCGTGAGAGCTACTTTGATGTGGACAATCAATGACTTCTCGGTATATGCAATGTTGTCTGGTTGGAGCACTACTGGGCGTATGGCGTGCCCTTACTACATGAATGATTCTGATGCATTCACATTGCAGAAGAGTAGTAAGAAGTCATGGTTTGATAATCATATAAAGTTCTTGCCTTCAAATCATCCTTATAAGCGAAACTTGATCGCCTTCCGGAAGAACAAAGCAGTCATAAAATCTGCCGAACCGGTTAGGTCTGGCACATATATATTTGATACTATAGAGCATTTGGGGTTGAGGTATGCTTGGGAAGCTGATGCAGATAGAGTAAATGGTCGTATATGTAAAAAACACAACCGGAAGAAACGGAGTATTTTTTTGGATTTGTTGTATTGGAGCACAAATCTCATCCGGCACAACTTGGATGTTATACATATTGAGAAAAATTTCTTTAATAATATATTTAATACGGTGGTAAACATCCCGAAAAAAACTAAAGACACTGCAAAGTTGAGAGAAGAACTTAATCAGCACGGCAGAAGAGCTGATTTATGGAGGAATGCTGACGGGACCTATCCTAAAGCCTGTTACACTCTTGACAGAAATTTACAAGAAGTTTTATGTAACTGGGTTAGAGGGTTAAAATTTTCAGATGGTTATGCTTCAAATATTAGTAGGTGTGTGGACATGCATAAGCTCAAGTTGTTTGGCATAAAGAGTCATGACTGCCATATTTTCATGCAGCGGTTATTGCTTATAGCTTTTCGTGAGTTGCTTCTGCACCATGTGTAGAAGGCATTGACGGAGCTCAGCTTGTTCTTCAAGGAGTTATCTACCGCAGTCATTACTTCTGCATCCATGGCAAGGCTTGAGGATGAAATTCCAATTATTTATACAAGCTGGAGCGAATATTTCTTTCAAGTTTTTTTGACTCAATGGAGCATCCGGTTCACTTGCCATACAAAGTGAGTATAGCTGGTCCCATGCAGTATCGTTGGATGTGTCCTTTCGAGAGGTAAATATCTTAATAATCGGTAGTACATGTTGACATTTAAAATTTCTTTTCATTGCGAGAAAGTTGGTTTATTCTATTTCTTACTGTACATGTAAGTACCTTAAGAAGTTAAAAAATAATATGCGGAATAAGGCAAGGGTTGAAGGTTCTATATGCAATGCACACATTATTGAAGAAGTTTCAGCTTTTGCCTCTCATTACTTTGAGAGTCACGTCCACACGAGGAGCTGAAATCTTGGTCATAATGATGACGTATGTATGGACTAAGGACAACCTAATAATGATAGAATATTTGAGCGATTTGAGCGATGCAGAGTATAATGCAGCACATTATTACATCCTAATGAACTGTAGAGAAGTCGATCGATACATTGAGTAAGTATACACTTCAGTACTTTAAATTATAATATATCTTACTATTTAATTGCTAACAGAAGTTTTAATTGTTATCATCCCTTTAGGATGTTTTGTGATAGACAACGATAGATGAATCCCAACATCAGTTAAATTGCAATTGGGCAAAAGTTAGAAACGGAGTTTGCTTACTGGTTTTATGAATATGTGAGTAGTATCACTCAATCAATTGCAATAATGACTTTTATTTTTCGAATTGGTTGTGAATAGCTTATTACTTTGTAGGTAAACGGTCCATGATTTATAACCGATAATTTTTATTAAATGTCTTGAAGACCATAACAACCTCTACTAGCTACTTTGTTAATGGGTATAAATTTTAAATTGAACGACTAGCCTCTTCAAGAGGCACACAGAACTGATGTGTGTGTCAAAGGAGAAAGTGTTGGAGCAAATATGATGGATTATTATGGAAAGTTAGTAGAGGTAGTTGAAGTTGAATATCCCGGTAGGCCTATAAAATGAACTGTTTTTTTGTTACGATTGGTTTGATCCGACAGTTCCTGTGGGTAAAAGGGTTCATAACAACTACAATCTAGTTGAAGTCAACCATTGCCGAAGATTGTAGAAATATGAACCATTCATCCTTGCATCCCAAGCTTAGCAAGTGTTTTACTGCGGATATCCAAGTTTGCGCAATGACAAGCGAGATTGGTGGGCTGTTTCTAAAATCCTTCCATGTTCAGCAATCATATTAGGCAAGAGTTCATCAAGTCAATCACCTGAGTGCCCTGCATTTCAAGAGGATAAGATGGAAATGCATGCAATTAAGGACGATACAAGGGCTCCTGAAACACCAGTTAGAGATCCAAATGGTGATGTCCAAGAAATTGAGGATGCAAATGTTCAATTTCCTTCTGATGATAATGACACAGAATCACAATCCGATACGACATCGGATGTTGAACCAACATTTGATGAAACAAATGACACTGATTAAACATAGAGGTTTATTCAATTTCAATTTATTTTTATAAGTGCTAAAATTTTCCATTATTCGTAATTATATTGCATGGTTTTTTAGTATTTTTAGTATGTCGGGCCGAGATAGATCTTCCGTCGATGGACAGAGCGAGCAGGGACGTGGCCCTGCCGCATCAGATCACTTCATGAGCATTGGAGATGGAGAGTTCAGATCTGCAGCCTTCGAGTCTCATAGCCAATCGGCACAGACATCTGAGAGTTCATCCCACGTCGGTCGCACCGTACTTCGACTGAATGTTGATGGGTAGTGATGTGGCTGATCAGGCTACATGACCCATAAGATGAAGGGACCACGAACCCGACGTCGGACATCTGAGAGTTCATTCCAACCCTTTGGCATTGGGCTCATCCCGGCCTTGGCCCATCTTGGCCTCTGCGTCGGCCTCGGTGTCGACCTCGGTCCATCTCTGCCTCTGCGTTGGCCTTGGCCCATTTCGGCCTCGGCATCGGCCTCAGCCCATCTTGGCCTCTGCGTCGGCCTCGACATCGGCCTCGGCCCATCTTGGCCTCGGCATCGGTTCTCCTCGGCTCTAGGAGCAACTCAGTTATCTGTTGATCTCATAGTGCCCCCTCGACCAAGCTGCGTGGCCCACTTCGCCAAGAATGGCGGGTTACTCTGCCATGAACATGCCTGGCAACATGTGCAATGAACGTGCCTCTCCCTGGCACCATTAACGACGGGTGTGGCCATCCACGTCCAGCCCCACTACCCATCCTTTGCGGCACGTTGAGGACCGAAAATCAACAACCATCTCAAAAGGATCCGATTGTTATGAACGAAGCATAAGAGGGATCCCCCGAATAGGTATATAAAGGCCCCAACCCTCAAGGAGGGGGACTCAATCTCTACTCTCTCATTAAGATCCCTGTTCTTCAAGTCACTAACTTGATCGTCGGAGGGTCCTCACCGGAACCACCAATCCAGGACTTTTTTCAGGCTTTCAGAAGAAGAAGGCAACCTCTCCGTGTTCCTGAAGGCCCGTGAAGATCTCAGTTCACTCAACGCTCCTCACAAGTGATTTGGCAGCAACAGATTGGCGTGCCGGGTAGGGGGCGGGGTGCAGCGCGTAGAGAAGAAAGTAACATATGTGAACCAGTAAGCTCCTAATTTATGACCCTCCATTCCTCCTAACTAGAAGAAGAAATGGTGGTAACCCATGCTCAAGAAGCTTCCACTAGCCTGGCTGGGGAGCAGCAGGTGAGGGCCGAGCAGTCGGAGGCCCTCCTGCTTGTTCATCCTTCGCCACCACTCCAAGGTGATAGGGTCACCGCCCTCGCTCAGGAGGTGCGGTCCCTTGTAGCGGTGATCCGTGAACGTCAACAATAATCAGCGGCCGCTCAACCTCTGCCACAACCCCAGTCTTTGGAAGAAGTTGCAGCACAACCCAGTCAACAGTCCACCCGTGGGCGACACCCACGACGGGAGGCTCACCGCCGTCGGGATGCCCCTGCGGAGAGGAAATCTTCTGACAGTCCCTCTCCCGGCGATCTTGGGACAAGGCCCCAGGGAAGGGTGTTGCCCATCGACGCCATCCCTCTCTCGGTCCTCTCTCTACTTTATCAGGGGAAGAGTCCATTGGCGAGAGGATCCACCTCCACACGGAGAAGCGACTGGAGGAGCGCTACTGGCGCTTGGAGGAGCTCAGCCGGCGACTGACAAATCAATCGGAGGCGAAGTATGACAACCGCCCTCCTCTGACTAGGCGGATCATTGAAGAACCCGTCCCATCCCGATTCCACCTTCCTCAGCTAGATCCCTATGACGGCACTACCGACCCCTTGGACCATCTGCAAAGTTATAAGGTGCACATGCAGGTCCAGGGGCATCGGTGCTCTTTTATGCGTCGCCTTCCCAGCCACTCTATGAAAGGCTGCAAGGGCTTGGTACTCCCGTTTACCTCCCTGCAGTATCAGCTCATTCCGATAGTTGGAGAAAGCTTTTCTCGCCCACTTCGACGCGAGCCGAAGGATCCCTCAGGTAGCCGACAGCCTCTTTACAATCCGACAGAAGAGTGGAGAGACTCTTTGGGACTTCGTTGCCTGCTTCAAAGAGGCAGCGATGGAGGTTTATCATCTCAATGACTCGGTGGCCACTCTAGCCTTGAAGCGTGGACTCCATCCTTCCCGCTTCGCGTACTCATTGGACAAGAAGCCCCCGAGTTCATATGCGGAGTTGTTGAGTCGAGCTCAGAAATACATTCGTGCTGATGAGGCTGACTCCTCTCAGCGGAAAACTGATGAGGGCCCTAGCAAAAAGCAAGCCTGATCAGAGTCTGGTGGGTCTCATGCAAAGAAGCCCGAGCCGCCTCATCGGCCAAACAATCGGCCACAGACTTTCACCCCTGTAGGTGAGCGTTACACCCCTCTATTAGCCCCGATTTCTTACATTCTTATGGAAATCGAGGGTGAATCCTATCTTAAGCGCCCTGCACTCCTAAAGCCTGGAGTTTCCCACAACAAAAATATGTATTGCCATTTTCACCAAGATCACGATCACGGCACAGAAGACTGCCGACATCTAAAGAAGGCCATAGAGGAGCTTATCTAGCAAGGTCATCTTGGTCAATTTGTCTGGAGAGGGAATCCAACAGCGCCGGGCCCGTTGGCACCACCAGCTCAGCAAGCCAATGTCAACAGCGCCCCGACCAAGAAGGCCGTGGCGATGATCTCCTGGGGAGCGGGTGGCACTTCAAAAAGACCTCGGGGGGTGAGAGAGATAGTCATGTAATCCCTTTTTCCAAAAGGGATTTAGAGGGGGTAAATAACCTAAATGATGAAAGCATCGTCGTATCTATGACGATTGCTAAACATCCTGTAAAAAGAATACTAGTTGATAGTGGAAGCTCAGCTGATATTTTGACGTATCAAGCATTTGTTTGTATGAACTTGCCTTCGGACTCCCTTCGGCCAGTGACGACACCTCTCATAGGCTTCACCGGAGACTCAGTGAAAGTTGAGGGAGAGATTACTCTTCCCGTCACGGCCGAGACCTCACCCTGCTAGAGCACAATCTTCATGAAGTTTCTGGTGGTAAGAGTCCCTTTGGCATACAACGCCATTCTCGGGAGGCCGGGCCTAAATCTATTGGATGCCATTATCTCGATGAAGAGATTACTTGTGCAATTTTTCACCCATCATGGGATCGGGGAGATGCGGGGGGAAAGGAGTCTAATGCCCCTCTGCTACCACACGGCCCCTAGTCCTCAGTCGGCCGACAATTCGCTGACTCCTGAGTTGATAGACCCAAGAGAAGCTGAGAAGAGGAGAGAACCGATGGGGCATCTATTGACTTTCCCCCTAGGAGAGGACTCGATGAGAACCGTCCAAATCAGAGCCTTTCTTCCTGAGGAGGCGAGGAGCCGACTCCTCGGTTTCCTCCGAGCCAACTCCGATATCTTCGCATGGTCGCCGACCGACATGCCAGGTATATCGGCGGAGGTAATCACTCACAAACTTAACATTAAATCCAACTGTAGGGTGGTCCGGCAAAAGAAGAGGAGCTTTGCCCCTGTGCAACAGAAAGCCATCGATGAGGAGATCTGCAAACTGATCACCGCTGACCACATTCGAGAGGTCCATTACCCCGACTGGTTGGCTAATGTGGTGATGGTTTGGAAAGCCAATGGAAGCTGGAGGATGTGTGTTGACTTCACCGACCTCAACAAGGCTTGCCCCAAGGATAGCTTCCTGCTCCCTAGGATCGATCAGTTGGTGGATGCCACCTCTGGTCACGAGACTCTTAGTTTCATGGATGCCTTCTCGGGGTACAACTAGATCAGAATGGAGCCGTTAGATGAGGAGGCTACATCATTCATGACCAAGAAAGGAATCTACTGCTATAAAGTCATGCCCTTCGGACTGAAAAATGCCGGGGCTACCTATCAGAGGCTGATGGATAAAGTCTTCGAAAGTCAGATCGGGCGCAATATGGAGGTATACGTAGATGACATGCTGACCAAAAGCGTCTGAGCCGACGACCATATATCTGACCTGATGGAGACCTTCAGTAATCTTCGTCGATTTCGGATGAGGCTGAATCCCCAGAAGTGTGCCTTCGGAGTCGCAGCGGGCAAGTTCCTGGGATTCATGGTGATGCAACGAGGAATGGAGGCAAACCCAGATAAGATTCAAGCTATCCTAGACATGAGGCTGCCGGTGAATAAAAAGGAAATCCAGCGTCTGACCGGAAGGCTGGCAGCTCTGAGTTGTTTCTTGTCTAGATCAGCCAAGCGATGCCTTCCCTTCTTCAAGGCCTTACGAAAAATCAACTGCTTCGAGTGGACGACTGACTGCCAAAGGGCCTTTGAGGAACTGAAGAATTTCTTGTCGACTCCACCACTATTGTCGAAACCTGTGGGGAGTGGGAGGATCTCTTTTTGTACCTGACCGCTTCTCAGGAGGCAGTCAGTTCTGTCCTCGTCCGAATAGACCATGAAGGAACGTAGAGGCCAGTGTATTACACTAGTAAAGTGCTTCATGACGCCGAAACCAGGTACACTAAAATCGAAAAAATTATTTTCGTACTAATAGTGTCGGTTCAATGTCTCAGGCCTTACTTCCAAGTCCACTTAATCGTGGTGCTGACGGACCAGCCTCTGAGGACGATCTTATCTCGCCCTGACACTTCCAGTCGGCTGGCAAAGTGGGCACTCAAGTTGGAAGAATTCGATCTGACCTTCAAACTGAGGTCGGCTATGAAGTCCTAGGTCTTGGCAGATTTCCTAATCGAATGCACTTGGACCAATGAGTAGGCCAAGGAAGCCCCGACGAAGTCCCTGGAGGCGCCGACCACTGATCCAAGGAGGGGTTGGATTCTTCACATGGACGGGGCCTCAAACTCCCAAGGAAGCGGCGCCGAACTCATTCTTGCCAGCCCCGATGGTGTAACAATCGAGTATGCTCTCCGCTTTCTCTTCCCTACCACAAACAATCAAGCCGAGTACGAATCCTTGTTGGCCAGGATGAGGCTTGCCAAAGAACTTAAAGTAGAGCATCTCAGAGCATACACCGACTCACAACTCATCTTGGGACAAATCACTGGGGAGTATGAAGCTCGGAACCCCATCATGTCCCGATACCTGAGCAAGGTCCAATCACAGTCCCTCCTCTTTGCTTATTTCTGTATCAGTTATATTCCCCGGGAGGAGAACGCTAGAGCCGACGTGCTGTCCCGGTTGGCCACAACGGTCGACGGATCCCTGGGAAGGACGTATGTGGAATATTTGGAAGACCCGAGCATCGAGACCAAGGAGGAAGCATTGCCCGTCGGCCAAGAGCCGACCTGGATGGACGCCTATGTCCGGTATCTCGCTGACGGTATCCTTCCTGATGACCCCACCGAGGCCAAACTCCTCAAATGGTGAGCCTCTAAATTTCTAATAATGGATGGACGCCTATACCGGAGGTCCTTCTCGTATCCCCTCCTCAAGTATGTCGGTCCCGCCGAGGCCAACTACATCCTCCGCGAGATTCACGAAGGTGCATGTGGGAACCATCTGGGGGGCAGAGCGCTGGCGTATAAAGCCCTCCGTCAAGGCTATTATTGGCTCACCATGTGGGAAGACGCGGCTGAATTAGTATAAAGTGTGACAGTTGCCAACGACACGCCAACATCCAGCGGCAGCCCACTTCTCATCTGAGTCCCATATCTGCTCCATGGCCCTTCGCCCAGTGGGGGATGAACATTTTGGGACCATTTCCCCCTGCCTCTAGTCAGCAAAAGTTTTTGCTGGTTGCTATCGACCATTTCATCAAATGTGTAGAGGCTGAAGCTCTAGCCAAAATAACCGAAGCAAGAGTGAGAACCTTCTTCTGGAAGTCTATAATTTTCCGTTTTGGACTCCCTAACACTCTCATCACAGACAATGGCCGATAGTTCGATAATGCACCCTTTAGAGAATTTTGTATTGAGTTAGGAATCAACCAAAGATTCATCTCTATCGGTCACCCACAGACCAATGGGGCGGCAGAGGTAACCAACCGTACTATCCTTCAGGGGCTTTGGACATGGCTCGATGACTTCAAAGGGAGATGGATGGAAGAACTTCCCCATGTCCTATGGGCCTACCATACAACTTCGAGGACTCCAACCGGCGAAACTCCATTCAGTCTTGTCTTCGGGTCCGAGGCCGTCATTCAAGTGGAAATCGGGGTCCCCAGTTCTCGGGTGGAAGCCTACAATGAGGAGGACAACTCAGCCCAACTGAGGGCCAACTTGGACCTCATCGAGGAGACGCATGATCAAGTGCGGATTAGGATGGCCTCTTATCGTCAGAAAGCGGCAAGGTATTACAACGCCCGCGTTAGACCCCGGGTGTTCCATCCTGGAGACTTAGTCCTTCGGAAGGCCGAGGTCTCAAGGCCAACGGAGGGAGGAAAGTTATCAACCAACTGGGAGGGGCCCTACCGGATCATGGAGGCCCTTCACCGAGGAGCTTATCGAATTGAGGAGCTCAACGAGAGACTGCTCCATCGAACTTGGAGTTCCGACAACCTTCGCTAGTACTATCAGTGATATACTCGACTGAATGTTCGTAGGTTTGAATACCTCATCCTTCAATCTTATTGAAATAAAAGTGCACTTTTATGCATTACTTCACATTGCCTCTCTGTTCTATGACAATGTGGCAAAAGCCTGACTCCAGCGTCGGCACCGAAGCCCGACTCCTGCATCGGCGCCAAAGCCCAACTCCAGCATCGGCACAAAAGCCCGACTTCAACATCGGCACCAAAGCCCGACTCCCGTGTCGGCACCGAAGCCTGACTCCAGTGTCGGCACAGAAGCCCGACTCCCACGTCGGTGCCAAAGCCCAACTCCAGTGTTGGCAATGAAGCCCGACTCCCGTGTTGGCACCGAAGCCCGACTCCCGCATCGGTGCCAAAGCCCGACTCAAGTGTTGGCACCAAAGCCCAACTCTAATGTCGATGCAGAAGCCGGACTCCAACGTCAGAGCCTAAGCCTGATCACAGCACCCTCAAGTCACCCTTTGGGGTTGAAAGGACCCTAAGCCTGGTCACAGCACCCTCAGGTTACCCTTTAGGGTTGAAAGGACCCTGAGCCTGATCACAGCACCCTCAGGTCATCCTTTAGGGTTGAAATGATCCTGAGCCTGGTCATAGCACCCTCAAGTCACCCTTTGGGGTTGAAAGGACCCTGATCCTGGTCACAGCACCCTCAAGTTACCCTTCAGGGTTGAAAGGACCCTGAGCTGGTTGCGACACCCTCAAGTCGCCCTTCGGGGTTAAAAGGCTCCCTGGCCTAGTCTCGGGTCGCTCCCACAAGACAACATTAAATGCCCGTCGGTGGAATGGCACCTAAAGCACGTCGGCAAGGCAACACTATAAAGCCCCTCAACAAAATAATGCCAAAGGCTAGGAGTCGCAAGACTATTCGAGGCCTGCTCGATACTTACGGCTTGTCGACAACCCGACGTCGGCGGTCGAGAATCAGCACATATTGATCCCAAAATGTTTCTAGCTAAACTATAAGAGACCCCATTTTGATCGGGTTGGTGTGATTCTATGCAACTCCTACGAGCGCCGAAGATTACATTGGATGAGCGGCTTGAGAAGCTAAGTATCAATAACGTTGAACAAAAGAAAAGGAAAGAATTCATAATTTCAACACAAATTTCAAAGGATACTTTCTTTTCATTGATCATCAAAGCTCTTACAAAATGCCGACCATAGTCAGACTTGAGTGCATTATTAAACAGGAAAAAGTAAAGAAAAAGCCAAGACCGCAGGCGGATCATCAGTTCTCGGCCAGAGCAGCATCGGTTAGGGGGCATCCCTGTCAGCTGGGGGGGCAGCATTATCGGTCGGAATGGAGCCATGGTCGATCTCCCTGTCCTCAAGGTCTTCGTTGGGTTCCAGGTCTTTAAGGCCTTCAGTACCAATGACCCTCACTGCCTTGTCTCAGCAATCATAAAAAACATGGAGGTAGGCGCCGGCCCCAGCTTTAGCCACCTCCTCGACGAAGACCTAAGAGCTTCGGTAGCTCTCCATAGCTTTTTCTGCAGCATCGGCCGCCATCTCCTCTGCGGCCCGAGCCACCGCTTCAGCCTCAGCTGATCTCCTGTCGGCAGCCTTCACCGCATCCGTGGCCTCAACAATTTTGATATCAGCTAGGCGGGCCACCTTCTCGGTGATTTCAGTCTTCTCCTCGGTAGATTTCAGTTCGGACTTCGCTGCCTCAAGCTGGGCCTTGACGTCGGCCAATTCCGCCTCAGCGGCCATCAACTTCCCCTCAGCTGCGAGGGCGCGCTCGAGGGCCTTGAGCGTTTGGTGTTGCGCCACCACCGACTCGGCTCATGCCTGAGACTGAACCATGTCAAGCCTCTTTGCTTCCCCAGCTAGAGTCAGCTTGAGAGCGTCTTCAGCTCTCACGGCCCGGTCCCGGCACTCGAGAGCCTCCCGGCAGTAGAGATTAAGTTGGCGCTCCCCGCTGGCGGTGAGAACCTATGTATAGTTGAAGATGTTTACCATCTGCACAGCAAGACTGATGTCAGTTACAAAGAGTAAGCACGGGGAAAGCGAACAGGGTCAGGATATAAACGATCACTTACCCGGAGCATGGCCACCTGGCAATCCTTGAAGAGGGTACAGGAGTTGGTCCGTATGATCTCCTCCCGAATAGCAGGAGTGGATGCCGCCGATAGTAGTTTCTCGGCGAGGTGGGGGTGGTTCATAAGAGAAGGCCGCGAGGGGATCGGTCCCATCCTGTCCCCTATGGGCTCGAACATGGCGGTGTGGGCTTCGTAGCCAACTATGACCTTCTACCTCCTATCGGCAGATGCCCTCCACTTGCCCGAGGCGCATCCCTCGGGATCGGCTCAGTGGTCGATGGAGCAGGACGCTCGGTAGGCTGGACGATGTGGGCCCTCGACTCCTTGGGCGGCGTACCCATAGTCAGATCGATGGGCTCTGACGGCGGTAGTGGTGTAGGAGATCACCATGGCGGCGGCGGTGGTGGTGGTGTGGAGATTGACAGGTGGTGGTGATGGAGTAGGAAGTCTGGGGGCATTTCGGGGCGCAGGTGGCGATTGGGACCGAGGTCTCTTCCTCAATCCCTCGGCTTCAGCACCCTGCCCTTTCCTCTTCTTGGTAGCGGCCCTTCGGAAAGCCTCAGCCGGTATGTTGATCCTCATGACTGCACGAGAACTGATGTCGGTCAAAAAAAAAAAAAGAGAGAGAAGAAAAGGAAATGAAAAGAAAATGCTATCTTCGAAGAGGCCCTCACCATCATCAGGAGCGATGCTGGCGTGTCGGAGGTTGTCTTCCGACAACAGCTCTCGATAGGATAGGAGCTCAGTCGCCAGGAGAAGATTGAAAGCCTCCTGGTCCCTCGGCACAATCGAGATGTTCTTGTTGGCCTCGGTATTAGGTGTGCCCCATTCCCTTCCTACCCCGTCCACCTCAGCGAAGAAGAATCGGGATTTCCATCCCTTTATGGATGACAGAAGACCTAGCCAAAGGGCTCTACCCGGCCGAGGGGCAAATAACCACCAGCCGAATTGAGCCCGGAGTGTGTAGAGACCACGAAAGAGGGAGATGTCACTCGGGAATCCCTGAAGGTGGGTCAACACCAAGAAGGCACAAATGGCCCTAATTGAGTTGGAAACTAGTTGGGCCGGAACCAAATTATACATATCTAATAGGTTAATGATAAAAGGATGAAAGGGAAGACGAAGACCGGCCTTTAAGAACTCATATAGGGCGATCCCCCGAGGGGGAGAAGTCACCCTCTCATCGGGTCCTGGGGCGATCAGTCGCACCCCTTCGGGTATCCTATAGGCCACTCTAAAAGCTGCAAGGTCGGCGGGGGTAATAGTGGAGACAGTCCCTTCAGGGGAACCCCTGCTTGCCCTTGAGGATGAAGCTACCCTAGGAGGTGGAGCTACGGCCCCCGGCGGGCTCCTGACAGCAGGTTCCCGGCCGTAGCCATACGGGTTAGAGGAACCTGGTTCGTGGAGGACCATGAAGACGAATTAGGAGAAGAAGACGATTGGGAAGGCATGGAGAACTAACATGGGCAAATGAAGAAGGAGAAATCGGAGAGGCACTCAGGTAGAAGGAAGAAGGAACTCTGGGCGGTAGGTGAAATTGAAGCTAGGACACGCCCCTTTTTATATATTCCTCATCGACATTTTCAAAATTATCCCGTCCGATACACCAGCCATGCGGATGCTATTCATTGAGAAAGACTCTATGGCGATGCTCCGGGTGCGTAGACGACGAGACCTTTAACCAATAAGAGCATATCGGTACCAGTGATTTGGCGAATCAATGATGGTCGCCGATATTTCGGGGATCTTGGAGTGCTTCCTAGCCTCGAAGCAGATCTAATGGTTAGGACGCGGAGATGATGCGCCCCACAATCTTACCATCTTAAAGGAGCCATCCTATCCAGGATACGTGTACGGACACCGTTCAGCGCGATATGGGGATTAGCTGCTAATGATTCGATGCCCCTTTCACTTGGTGCAGTAAATGGTTATGCCAGTTCAAGAGTGGGGGGGGAGGGCATCTGATGTGGCTGATCAGGCCACATGACCCACAAGATGAAGGGACCACGAATTCAATGTCGGACGGTCTGGCACATTCCAACCCTTTGGCATTGGGCTCATCCCGGCCTCGGCCCATCTCAGCCTCGGTGTCGGCCTTGGCCCATCTCAGCCTCGGCGTCGACCTCGGCGTCAGCCTCGGCCCATCTTTGCCTTTGCGTCGGCCTCGGCCCATCTCGGCCTCTGCGTCGGCCTCGGCATCGGCCTCAGCCCATCTCTGCCCCTGCGTCGATCGAGGCCGAGGCCGGCCCATCTTGGCCTTGGTGTCGGCCTCGTCCCATGTCGGCCTCGGTGTCGGCCTTGGCCATCTCGGCCTCGGCATCGATTCTCCTCGGCCCTAGGAGCAACTCAGTTATCGGTCGATCTCATAGTGCCCCCTCGACCAAGCTATGTGGCCCACTTCCCCAAGAATGGCGGGTTACTCTGCCACGAATATGCCTGGCAACGTGTGCAATGAACGTGCCTCCCCCTGGCACCATTAACGATGGGTGTGGACATCCACGTCCAACCCCACTACCCATCCTTTGCGGCATGTTGAGGACCGAAAATCAACAACCATCTAAAAAGGATTCGACTGTTATGAACGAAGGGTAAGAGGGATCCCCCAAACAGGTATATAAAGGCCCCAAACCTCAAGGAGGGGGACTCAATCTCTACTCTCTCATTCAGATCCCTGTTCTCTAAGTCACTAACTTGAGCGTCGGAGGGTCCCCACCGGAACCACCGGTCCGAGACTTTTTGCAGGCTTTCAGAAGAAGAAGGCAACCTCTCCGTGTTCCTGAAGGCCCATGGAGATCTCAGTTCACCCAATGCTCCTCACAAGTGATTTGGCAGCAACAGGTAGTAAGTATATAATAATTGTAAATATATGTTTATGTGTTACTGGGCATTTACTTATAAATATGGATTTTTTTGCAGCTTTATTAAGCAGCATTCTGTATCGAGTCGGATCAGCTCCATATTCCAGATCCATGCTGATCCCATTGGCTACGATTGACATCATGTATCTGCGGCCATGAGGGAGTTTTATTTTTTAGAGTTTTAGGTGAACTTATTAAATATAATTTATTACTGATTTAAAATAACTTAATCTTAATATATTCTTAAACTAAATATTTATTTAAATGCAAAAAAAGTTTACGTGGGATCCAACCATCCATGATGCCGTTAGGATAGCATGGAATGCTCTTACGGCATGCCGATACTCTGACATGCTTCATCGTTGGAGGAGATCGGGTGATCGCCCTGTGCATGTGCCGATGGGTATTTGGCATGACTGACAGCAGGTGTGGCAGTCTGAGGCCTAACAAAGGAGGTCCACATCAGCCATCACGAACTGCCGATCCGAGAAGGCCGGTCATGGCATGGGTCTCTCCTGCCACACTGCGAGGCCCATTTCCATTCAGGAGCACAGACGCCATATGGTAAGAAAATATAAATAATTTAATTACTAATTTAATCATTTATAAATACTTACATTTATATCATTTCTTCTGCTTTTGTAGTCTGAGCGGGAGGACAGAGATCTTGGTGAGTTCAACCTATTCAAGGGTGATACACACCAGGAAGGACGGTATCTGGGTCGATGCACGATCACAGAAGATTGCGGTAAGAAATTTGACTTATGTTGTAACTGTTTAATTTCTAAACCTTTATTCAGGTTCATATAATAATTCATTTATCGTTGATTCTATAATTCGAAGGCACGAGTGGAGGAGTTTCAGTCCCAAGCATCGCAGGTCGACTCCACTGATAGGGGGCCGCTCGTCGAACTCTCACCAGAGGAGAGTCGATGTGTATTTTTAGAAGCTGTTAGTGCCCAGCCATGAGACCGTAAGGTCTACGGTCTGGGCACTAAAGCTTCTAGATATTTTTTTGGCTCCACTTCATACTATTCTGGTGATATTCCTCCTGATCGTTTAGACGATATTCAAAGATCTATTACGTAGGAGGTTCGGCAGGAGCTTGCAGACATAAGAGAGCATATGCGTCAGATGCAAGATTTAGTTCGCCAAACATCGCAGGGTTCATTCCCTCCGCAGCCTTCCCATGATTGTGATAGTGCAGATTCTTGATGTATTTTTTTTTCTGTTTTGTGTATCCAAATTTTTTATTATTAATAAAATAAAATTTTATTCATTATTGAAAATTTTGTGATGAATGTTTCGATCAATATTTTTGGATATTTAGCGATAATGTTTGGATTGAATGCAATGAAATTGTATTAAGTGTTTTAAATAATATTTTATTTTTAAAAAAAATTTATTGCATTTTTTTTAAAATTATTTCATAAATTTGCGACGCATATTGCATCGCTAAATTGCGATGCAATAATGTGTCGCAATATTGCAACGCATAGAACTGCATCGCAATATTGCGACTCATAGAACTGCGTCGCAATATTGCGATGCAGTTCTATGCATCACAATATTGCGTCGTAATTTAGTGACGCAATATGCGTCACAAATGCATCGCAATTTATGTCGCGCATTGCGTCGCAAAATTGTGACGCAATTCTGAGTCACTAATGCATCGCTAATTTGCGACGACGTATTTTTTGTCGCAAAATAGTGATGCATTTTGTTGCGTCGCTATTTAGTGACAAAACTGTTACGGATAGTAGTTTGCAATGAAATTTACAGCGACGACCGAATGCATTACTAATGTGTCGCTAAATCATTTTAGAGATGATCGAAATGCATCACTAATGCATCACTAAATCGTTTTAGAGACGCATTAGCGACGTATTTTGGCATCGCTAAAATCAATTTTTCTTGTAGTGTGAATGGTGTGAATTGAATCTACAAAATAAAATTCAATCTGGATGGTTCTATCCAAAAGAACAAAATAAGGCTTATAGTTAAAGGGTATTCTCAACAACTTGGAATTAACTTTGAAGAGACATTTGCTTCAGTGGTTCGGCTAATATAATTAGAGTTTTCATTGCCTGGTAGCTAAACATGGCTGGTTATTGCATCAACTTGATGTAAAATCAGCGTTTTTGAATGGTACTTTGAAAGAGTAGGTTTACATAGAGCAACCTCAAGGCTTTGTGGCAAATGGAGAAGAAAAAAAGTCTATAAGCTAAAAAGGGCTTTATATGGCCTCAAACAAACACCCTGAACTTGGTATAGTGAGATTGATATGCCTACTTCAACAACAAAGGTTTTTAAAGAAGCAAAAATGAGTCAATATTATATATTAAGAAGTAAGGTACATCGAAGTCGTTATGAACCCTTTTGCCCACAGGAACTGTCGGATCGAACCAATCGCAACGAAACAATACGGTTCGTTTCATAGGCCAACCGGGATATTCAACTTCAACCACCTCTACTAACTTTCCATAATAATCCTGCATATTTGCTCCAACACTTTCTCCTTTAACACACACGCCCCAGTTCTACGTGCCTCTTGAAGCTGCTAATCGTTCAATCTGAAATTTGTACCCATTAACAAAATAGCCAGTAGAGGTTGTTACGGTCTTCAATGGCCATTGCGATAGACATTTAATGAAAATATTATCGGTTGGGGACCATGGACCGTTTACCTATAAATTAATAAGCTATTCACAACCAATTCGAAAAATTAAAGCCATTACTGAAATTGATTGAGTGATACTACTCACAAATTAAAAAAACCAGTAAGCGAACTCCATTTCTAACTTCTGTCCAATTGCAACTTGACTGATGTCGGGATTCATCTGTCGTTGTCTATCACAATACATCCTTATGGGATGATAAGGATTAAAAATGATGTTAGCAATTAAATATTGTGGTATATTGTAATTTAAATTAGAAGTTCAAATTAAGCATTGAAGTATACACTTACTCAATATATGGATCGACTTCTCTACAGTTCATTAGGATATAATAATGTGCTGCATTATACTCCATATCGCTAAGATTTCTTGACTTCTGCCCCCCAAATGAATGGCCGATACCTTTAAAAATTGATATTCTACCGTCATTAGGTTCTCCTTCGTCCACACATACGTCATCGTTACGACCAAGATTTCGGCTCCTCGTGTGGACGTGACCCTCAAAGTAATGCGAGGCAAAAGCTGAAACTTCTTCGACCAAGTGTGTATTGCATATAGAACCTTCAACCCTTGCCTTATTACGCACATTATTTTTTAACTTCTTAATGTACCTATATGTAAAGTTGAGACAAAAAATTAACCAATTTTCTTGCAATGAAATAATATTTGAAATGTCAATATGTCTTAATGATGTATATATTTACCTCTCGAAAGGATACATCCAGCGATACTGCACGGGACCAGCTATGCTCGCTTCGTATGGCAAGTGAACCGGTAAATGCTCCATTGAGTCAAAAAAATTGGGAGGAAATATTCGCTCCAGCTTGCATAAAATAATTGGAATTTCCTCCTCAAGCCTTGCCATGGATGCAGAAGTAATGACTGTGGCAGACAACTCCTTGAAGAACAAGCTGAGCTCTGTCAATGCCTTCCAGACATGTTGCGGAAGCAACTCACGAAAAGCTATAGGCATAACCGTTGCATGAAAACATGACAGTCGTGACTCTTCATGCCGAACAACTTGAGCTTATGCATGTCCACACACCTACCGATATTTGAGGCATAACCATCTGGAAATTTTAACCCTCTAAGCCAGTTACATAAAACTTCTCGTGAATTTCTGTCAAGAGTGTAACAGGCTTTAGGATAGGTCCCATCGGTACTCCTCTCAAATCACCTCTTCTGCAATACTGATTAAGTTCTTCTCTTGACTTTGCAGTGTCTTTTGTTTTTCCCGGGATGTTTAGCACCGTGTTAAATATGTTATCAAAAATTTTTCTCGATATGCATAACATCCAAGTTGTGCCGGATGAGATTTGTGCTCCAATAAGGCAAATCCCAAAATATACTCCGCTTCTTCCAGTTATGTTCTTTACATATACGCCATTTATTCTATCTGCATCTGGTTCCCAAGCATACCTCAACCCCAAATGCTCTATAGTATCAAATATATCCATGCCAGACCTAACCGGTTCGGCGAATTTTGTGACTGCTTTGTTCTTCCGGAAGGCGATCAAGTTACGCCTGTAAGGATGATTTGGGGGCAAGAACTTCCTATGATTATCAAACCATGACTGCTTACCACTCTTCTGCAATGTAAATGCATCCGAATCATACATGCAATGAGGGCATGCCAGACGTCCAGCAGTGCTCCAACCAGACAACATTGCATATGCCGGGAAGTCACTTATTGTCCACATCAAAGCAGCTCTCATGATGAAATTCTGTTTCATAGAAATGTCGTAGGCTACGACTCCTGTTTCCCACAACATTTTCAATTCGGCCACCAACGGTTGCAGAAAGACATCAATCTTTTCCTTTGGATTTGATGGTCCTGGAACCAAAACTGTCAAAAACATTGCAGTATCTTTCATGCACTTCCATGGAGGAAGGTTATATACAGTCAGTATCACAGGCCAACATGAATACTGTTGCCCCCTTGACCAAATGGTTGGAAGCCATCGGTACAAAGACCTAATCTCACATTCCTTATATCTTCAGCGAAATCAGGATGATTTTCATTGAAATGCTTCCAAGCTTTTGAATCTGATGGATGCCGCATTTCATCCTCTTTAGATTCATGTTCGGCATGCCATCTCATATCAGCAGCTGTAGCCTCAGATCTGTATAATCTCTGCAGGCGTGGAGTAAGAGGAAAGTAATGCATCCTCTTGTAAGGCACACTTTTCCTCCTACTTGTACTAGCTCCCCCTTCGCCATTTTTGTACCTCGATTGCCCACAAATCTTACACCATCTCAGCTCTGAGTCTTCACCCCAAATATCATACAATTGTTCAGCAACAATCGATCTTATTAACTGGGAGCCCAAGCCCACGCAACAACTTCTTCGTTGAGTAAAAACTGTCTGCTACAACATTATCATTTGGCAAAATTTCCTTGATTAACCCAGCTACAGAATTGAACGCCTTTTCTGATAATCGATGTTCTGCCTTAATATTCAACAACCGAGCAGCCGTAGACAACTGGGAATGACCCTCACAACCAGGATACAATTCTTGATTTGCAGCACGCAACATATCATAAAATTGCTGTGCATCTGGATTTGGTTCTTCCATAAATGTATTCTGATTGAATTCATTACCCGATGCATTCATCACCATTTCTTCATATGTGTTTAAATTCACAAATGGTTCATCAACGGGAATTGACACTTGTTGGCTTGTAACAACTGCTGGAATTTCCTCTGGTTCACCATGACAGTACCAAACATCGTAATCAGGAACAAACCCCTTTTTACACAATGCACCTTAACAGTTTCGACATCTCTGTAGGCTTTATTCTGACACCTGTGAAGTTGCATGGGCACCTAATCCTAGGCCCATCCATCCATTCAGGTTGGCTACATGCAAATGCGATAAATTCTTCCAATCCATTCAGAAAATCTGGATTAAGCAAGCCATCTTTTATCCTTGCATACATCCACGAGCGAGCCCCGCTCATTTTTGACCGACTTATACAAATTTCTGGTAAACCATTAAAGGAAACCACATTATAAAACTATATTAGCATTACTAAATATATAACTAAATTATTTCTTTTACACAACTAAGGTTAATAACAACCATTTAAATCATTTATAACTAAACCAATTTTTTTAGACAACTAAGGTCCCTACCCTGCAAGGCCGGCCACGGCTACGATCCTTGGCGTGCTAGCAAGGACCGAGGCACAGGTTCATGCCAGGCTAATGCTAGGGCTTGAGTTCGGGTCGGGCCGCAAGGCGGTCCGTTTAATCATGAGACTTCACAAGCATTCAAGTGTCCTAAATTAATTCTACCTTCACTCCATGTCTAAAAGGTAAGGCCCTATCCCATTCAAGAATATTTTTTGTGATATGTTATTCTGCTATTAATTATCATCGATCGGTTACGTTGAAATTTCAGCAGCATTTCCCATATGTTCTCCTAAATGTGTGGCATATATGCCACACTAGGAGAACGTATGAGCAAATACAAACCGCAATCTCACCCAACGATGATTAATAGCAGACTAACATATCACAAAAAATATTCTCAAACTGTCCACCAGGACAATTTGAGAATTTGCAAGACTAAGCTTACAAATTCTCAAACGGGTCTAAAGGTTATAGTGCTGTGATTAATAATATGGAAATCCGAAGACAATCGAACTTATGCTTGTTATTCTTAACTTCTTGTCAATTATACATATATAGGAATAGTGTATATATATAGTCACTGACTTCTTAAGATTATTGTGTCGAATATAAATGTTTGTGAAGACTAAAATATAAATCATTGAAACTACTAATTTGTTGCTGAAAATTAAATAATAATACAACAAGACTTTCTATCTAGCATTACATAATTTAATGCATCATTCAATTTGAAGCAGAATGTAAATAATCAAGACATAACAATTGTAAATAACTACAAATGCACAAATATTTTTGCATAAACAGCTATAAAGAAATGAAAAGCTACGACTGCAATTTTAAAATTACCTAATCTAAAGAGTTATGGTTAATGAGCAAAATTAGTTGACCTAAATAGCTAAGCTAATTCAGCTCGACCTATCTAAAGAGTTTTGATTGATGATCTAAAGAGACAAGGTTGATGGTCAAAAATCAGCTTACTCGAGAAGTTAAAACTGATAAGTTAAATTAATTGACCTAAATAGCTATGATTTATGAGTTTAATCAGTTGATTTAAAAAGTGTCATGATTGATGAGCTAAATCAGTCTATCCAAAGAGCTTCGACTAATGATATAAATTAATTAATTTATAACTAATCTAATAAAAAATTAGATTAGTGGTCACATTTTTTAATATTTATCATCAAATTATTTGAAAATATTTTTAATAACAATAAATATAATAGAATCTAAATTTTTAGTTAATTTTTTTTATGAGTGTTACATTTTTTTTTAAAGGGGCCGGGGGTGGGGAAAACCCTCCTAGTTGTTACTTTTTTTTAAAAAATTAAGTTGCCCATGTTTAAAAATATATTTATTTTTTTATATTTGTCATCAAATTATTTAAAAATATTTTTAAAAATAATAAAATATGATAGAATCTAATTTTTTATTAATTTTTTTATGAGTGTTAATTTTTTTTTAATTGAAGGGGCCGGGGGTGGGGGAAAAGCCCCCTAGCTGTTACCTTTTATTATTATTTTATTTGGTCTGGCCACCGTGGTCGGAGAAGAGGAACGGGAGGGGGGGTTCCCCCCATAATTGTAATTTTTTTTTTTTTTTCGATGGCCTGGCCACCGGTCGGCCACGGCAGCGGCCGTGGCCGGAGAAGACGAACGGGAGGGGGGGGGGGTGGGGAAAACCCCCCATTATATTTATTATTATTATTATGGATTAGCGATGCAACAATACATCGCTAATCCATCGCTACTTTGGCTTTTTTTTTTTTATGCAAAACTTAGCGACGCAACTAATTGCGTCGCTAATGAGTCGCTAACTTGGCGCCAATGTCCGACGAAAAAATAATTTTTATTATCTATGAAATTGCGTCGCAAATGCATCACAATATTTTTTAAATATTTATAACTGATAAAAATTATATTTTCTAAAAAATAATTGCGACGCATATATTGCGTCGCTAAATTTTTTTTTAATTTTTTGTTACATTTATTTTTCTTAAAAACATTGCGATGCAATAAATGCGTTGCAATATTAAAATTATTTTCTCTTGGAAATAATTTTTATTTTCTAAGAAATTACATCGCAATATTTTTTAAATATCTATAAAAAATTATATTTTCTAAAATAATTGCGATGCATATATTGCGTCGCAATATTTTTTAATTTTTTTATTACATTTTTTCTTAAAAATATTGCGATGCAATAGGTGCGTCGTAATATTAAAAATTATTTTCTCTGAAAATTATTTTTATTTTCTAGGAAATAGAATCGCAAATGCGTCGCAATATTTTTAAATATTTATAACTGATAAAATTTATATTTTTTAAAATAATTGCGATGCAAATAATGCGTCGCAATGTTTTTTTTAAAATTTTTTAATTACATTTTTTTTTAAAAAATTATGATATAATACATGCATCGCAAAATTAAAAATTATTTTCTTTGAAAAAATTATTTTTTTAGGAAAATGCATCACAATAATTTTTTAATTATTATAACTGATAAAAATTATATTTTCTAAAAATAATTGCGATGCACATATTGCATCGCATTACTATTTTTTTCTTAAAAACATTGCGACATAATAAATGCATCGCAATATTAAAAATTATTTTATCTCGGATTGCGGCGATCGGTCCGATCGGCGATGATTCAACGGTTGCGATCGATCCAAGCCCTGATCCCGATCGGCCACGATCGATCCCGGACCGTTGCGATCGGTCCGAGATCGCGGATGATCCGACGGTTGCGATCGATCCAAGCCCTGATCCCGATCGGCCACGATCGATCTCGGACCGTGGTGATCGGTCCGATCGTCGATGATCTGACGGTTGCGATCGATCCAAGCCCTGATCCCGATCGGCCACGACCGATCCCAGACCGTTGCGATCGGTCCAAGATCGTTGACGATCCGACGGTTGCGATCGATCCAAGCCCTAATCTCGATCGGCAACGACCGATCTCGGACCATGGCGATCCGACGATCCGACGGTTGCGATAGATCCAAGCTATGATTCCGATCGGCCACGACCAATCTCGGATCATGGAGATCGATCGAATCGGTGACGATCCAACGGTTGGGATCGATCCAAGCCCTGATCCCGATCATCCATGATCGATCTCGGACTGTGGTGATCGGACCGATCGGCATCGATCCGACGGTTGCCATCGATCCCAGCCCTGATCCTGATCGGCCACGACCGATCTCGGACCATGGCGATTGGTCCGATCGGCGACGATCCAATGGTTGCAATCAATCCAAGCCCTGATCCCGATCGGCCATGACCAATCTCGGACCATGGCGATCGGTCCGATCGCTGACAATCCGATGGTTGCGATCGATCCAAGCCCTGATCGATCTGGGTTGGCGATGAACGATCTCGGACCGTCGTGATTGATCCGATAGGCAACGATCTGACGGTTGCGATCGATCCAAGCTATGATCCCGATTGGCCACGACCGATCCCGGACTGTTGCAATCAGTACGAGATCGGCGATGATCCGACGGTTGTGATCGATCGAAGCCGTGATCCCGATCGGCCACGACCGATCTTGGACCGTGGCGATCGGTCCAATCGGCGATGATCCAACGGTTGCGATCGATCCAAGCCCTTATCCCGATCGGCCACGACCGATCCCGGACCGTTGCGATCGATCCGAGATCGCAGATGATCCGACGGTTGCGATCGATCCAAGCCTTGATCCCGATCGGCCACGATCGATCCCGGACCATTGCGATCGGTCCGAGATCGCAAACGATCCGACGGTTGCGATCGATCCAGGCCCTGATCCTGATCGGCCATGACCGATCCCGGACTGTTGCGATCGGTCCGAGATCGCTGATGATCTAACGGTTGCGATCGATCCAAGCCCTGATCTCGATCGGCCACGACAGAGCCCGGACCGTTGCGATCGATCTGAGATCGCTGATGATCCGACGGTTGCGATCGATCCAAGCCCTGATCCCGATCGGCCATGACCGATCTCGGACCGTGGCGATCGATCCGATCGTCGATGATCCGACGATTGCGATCGATCCAAGCCATGATCCCGATCGGTCACGACCGATCTCAGACCTTGGCGATCGGTCCAATCGGCGACGATCCGACGGTTGCGATCGATCCAAGCTGTGATCCTGATCGGCCACGACCGATCTCGGACCGTGGCGATCGGACCGATCGGCGACGATCGATCTTGGACCGTGTCGATCGGACCGATCGGCGACGATCCAATGATTGTGATCGATCCAAGCCCTGATCCCGATCATGCACGACCGATATCAGACCATGGCGATCGGACCGATCGGCGTCAATCCGACGGTTGCGATCGATCCAAGCCCTGATCCCGATCGGCCACGACCGATCTCGGACCGTGGCGATCGATCCGATCGCCGACGATCCGACGGTTGCGATCGATCCAAGCTGTGATCCCGATCGGCCACGACCGATCTCGGACCGTGGCGATCGGTCCAATCGGCGACGATCCGACGGTTATGATCGATCGAAGCCCTAATCGATCCTGGTCGGCGATGAATGATCTCGGACCGTCGCGATCGATCTGATAGGCGACAATCTGACGGTTGCGATCGATCCAAGCCGTGATCCCGATCAGCCACGATCAATCTCGGACCGTTGCAATCCGTCCGAGATCGCTGACGATCCGATGGTTGCAATCGATCAAAGCCATGATCCCGATCGGCCATGACCGATCTCGGATCGTGGCGATCGGTCCAATCTGCGACGATCTGATGGTTGTGATCGATCCAAGCCCTGATCGATCCTGATCGGCGATGAACGATCTCGGACCATCGTGATTGATCCGATAGGCGATGATCCGACGCTTGCGATCGAGCCAAGCCGTGATCCCGATCGGCCATGACCGATCTCGGACCGTTGCAATCCGTCCGAGTTTGGCAACGATCCGACGGTTGCGATTGATCAAAGCCGTGATCCCGATCGGCCACGACCGATCTCGGACCGTGGCGATCGGTCTGATCGACGACGATCCAACGGTTGCGATCGATCCAAGCCCTTATCTCGATCCGCCGTGACCGATCCTGGACCGTTGCGATCGGTCCGAGATCGCTGACGATCCGATGGTTGCGATCGATCCAAGCCCTGATCCCGATCGGCCACGATCGATCTCGGACCGTGGCGATCGGTTCGATCGGCGATAATCCGACGGTTGCGATCGATCCAAGCCCTGATCCCGATCGTCCACGACCGATCTCGGACCGTGGCGATCGGACCGATCGGCATCGATCCGACGGTTGCCATCGATCCCAGCCCTGATCCCGATCAGCCACGACCGATCTTGGACTGCGGCGATCGATCTGATCGGCAACGATCCGACGGTTGCAATCGATCCAAGCCCAGATTCCGATCGGCCACGATCGATCTCGGACTGATCGCTATTTAACATAATTAATTTTTTTAAAAATATTATGACATAAAGGGTTGCGTCGTAATTTTTAATATGATAATTATATTATATAAAAATTAATTTTATTTAAAATAATTGCGACACAACAAGTGCATCGCTAAATTAAAACATAATTTTCCTAATTTTTTGGTTTATTGCATCGCTAATGCGTCGCTATTTAACATAATTAATTTTTTTAAAAATATTGCGACGCACTGAATTACGTTGTAATATTTTTTTCTCATAATTATATTTTATAAAAATTTATTTTATTTAAAATAATTGCAATGCAATTATTACGTCACTAAATTAAAAATTATTTTTTTAATTTTTTAGTTTATTGCATCGCTAATGCGTCGCTATTTAATAGAATTAATTTTTTAAAAACATTGCAACGCATTGTGTTGCGTCGCAATTATTTTTTCTCATATTTATACTTTATAAAAATTAATTTTATTTAAAATAATTGCGATGCAGTTATTGCATCGCTAAATTAAAAATAATTTTTCTAATTTTTTGGTTTATTGCGTCGCTAATGCGTCGCTATTTAACATATTTAATTTTTTTTAAAACATTGCGATGCACTGAGTTGCGTCGTAATATTTTTTTCTAATATTTATATTTTATAAAAATTAATTTTATTTAAATTATTTGCGACACAATTGGTGTGTCGCTAAATTAAAATAATTTTTCTAATTTTTTGATTTATTGCATCGCTAATGCGTCGCTATTTAACATATTTAATTCTTTTAAAAATATTGCGACGCACTGAGTTGCGTCGCAATATTTTTTTCCCATATTTATATTTTATAAAAAATTAATTTAAAAATATTGTCACGCACTATTTGCGTCGCTAAATAAAAAAATTAATTTTTTTTGATTTTCTGATTTATTGAGTCGCTAATGCGTTGCTAATTGCGTCGCAATGTTTGGTTGTCACGGAGGCGTCACAAAGTACTCGCAATTTAGCGACGCAATAATGCGTCGCTAAATTTGCGTCGCTATTTTAATATTTTCTTGTAGTGATCTGACATTTTTATTATTTCTCTCTATGTTGATGATATGGTAATTCTCGATAATGATGAAAATGAGTGCTAACTTTAAAATGAAGATGAAGTAAAAATATGAAATGAGTGACTTGAGTTTATTACATCAATTTTTGGGCATTAAAATTTATTAAGAAGGAGTATTTATTTGCTAAAAGAAGTATACAAAACTCTTCTTGAAAAATTTTGAATGATGAATTGTAAATGAGCTTGTACTTCATTGGTTATGAATGAAAAGCTATGTAAAGAAGATGGAAGCAAAGAAGTGAATACATTACTCTATAGAAGCTTGATTGAAAGTTTATTATATTTGACAGCTACTAGATCCGATATTATGTATGCCGCAAGCTTGTTATTCGGGTTTATGCACAAACCTACTTAAATTCATTTGGGGCTGCTAAGAGAGTGTTGAGATACATCCAGGGTATTATTGATTTTGGTGTTTGGTATGAGAAGAATGTTGATGAAAAGTTCTTGAGATTTTGTGACAATGATTGGGCTGGATGTATTGATAATATAAGAAGCACTTCAGGGTATATTTTTTTTTCTTAGTTTGGGAACAGTTGCTTGGGCTTCTAAGAAACAACAAACAGTAGCACAATCATTAGCCGAGGCTGAATATGTTTCAACATCATTGGCAACTTCATAAGAAATATTGTTAAGGTGTATTTTGAAAGTGTTGCCGCTAAAATCCGTCCTCCGACTCGGGCGCGGTCGATCTCCAGGAAGAGGGGGGCGGACCTGCAAAAGAAGCCCACACGCGGAGGGACGCTGGGGGTGGTCCTCCGCGGAAGACCCTCCGATGCTCAAGTCAGTGAAGAAGAAATCAGCGATCAACCAGACAGTGAGGAGGTGGATCTCTCCGGGAGACCTCTCCGGGGGCGGTCAATCGGAGGCTCCAAAGGGTAGGAGCGCCGACGAGCTACCGACGAGAGCGGGAGAGTGAGAGTGGGAGGGGGGATAAGCGCGCAAGTGTGCGTACAGAGTTGCATACCTGAGGAAATCTGCGATTATGATATTTATAGACTGCCACCTGGATCGTGAGCGCCTTCTGGAAGGTCCGGAGGTTGTTATGATACGGAGACGGACAGAATCAGGCTGTTATGGGGCCGTTAGAGTCCGTACCCTGTTTGTTTTGGTTTCAACGGCTGGGAGAGCTCCTTGGTGTCTCGAGATCGGGTTGAGTAGGCCTGGGGCGGTTACGATAGGCTTTAGGCCACGTTCCGATATGATTCCTCATCTAGGATGCCGCTCAGGTAGGTTCGGGCTCTCCCGCGTCAGGTTCCGCGGAGGTAGATGTTAGGTTGTGGATCGCTCGAAGGGGCCGAGCTAAGGAAGCCCGGAGGAGGCCGAGCTACGGAAGCCCGGAGGAGGCCGAGCTACGGAAGCCCGGAGGGGGCCGAGCTGCGGAAGCCCGGAGGGGGCCGAGCTACGGAAGCCCGGAGGGGGCCGAGCCATGGAAGCCCGGAGGAGGCTGAGCTACGGAAGCCCGGAGGAGGCCGAGCTACGGAAGCCCGGAGGGGGCCGAGCCACGGAAGCCCGGAGGAGGCCGAGCTATGGAAGCCCGGAGGGGGCCGAGCCACGGAAGCCCGGAGGGGGCCGAGCCACGGAAGTCCGGAGGAGGCCGAGCTATGGAAGCCCGGAGGGGGCCGAGCCACGGAAGCCCGGAGGAGGCCGAGCCACAGAAGCCCGGAGGGGGCCGAGCTACGGAAGCCCGGAGGGGGCCGAGCTATGGAAGCCCGGAGGGGGCCGAGCTACGGAAGCCCAGAGGAGGCCGAGCTACGGAAGCCCGGAGGGGGCCGGGCTACGGAAGCTCAGAGGGGGCCGAGCCACGGAAGCCCGGAGGAGGCCGAGCTATGGAAGCCCGGAGGGGGCCGAGCTACGAAAGCTCGGAGGAGGCCGAGCTACGGAAGCCCGAAAGAGACAAAGGGAGGAGGTCAGCCTTAGCCGCCTCGCACGAACATTAATGCAATGATGATTTTACCCCCCAACACATGCCCTCCACTCCCTAGTTCGAAGCGTAGGTTCGGGCGTAGGGAGTACGAGTTCGAATGGCGCATCTTGGATGGGACGTCTTGGTTTAACTGGCTTGCGCAATGATGCCTTAATTAATGCGACAGGGCCGTCTTGCCTTCGGGGCTAAGGCTCCCTCGCGAGCGACGACTGGGATTGCGCCACGCTCCGAATCCCGATCGATCGGGTGTTTGTCGAGGCGATTTGGGGCGCCTAGGATGAGACGCCCCACTTTTTTAGGGAGGCTCCCTTGGTGGAGAAGCGAAGTGGCAGCCGCATTGGCGTTATATATATACATATGTGTGCGCGTGCGCTCGGCGTCTTCTCGCTTTGCTTCCAAGAGGGTTCTGGTCTTTCATCTTCTTCGATGCTCATTGCTTTCGTTTGGTACCTCTTTCAATGGCGATGAGCCCAGACGATGTGGCCTCCGAGATCGTTGCCGAGGACTTGGGGAGGATTCATCAACGGTATGGCTTGCCCTTGGACATCGTCCTACGGGCGCCGGAACCCGAAGATAGGGTTACTCGAGATTTAGAGTCTGGGGTCTTTATCTACGAGGACAGTTTGAAGGCGGGTCTTCATTTTCCTCTCCATCCCCTGGTGAAGGAGATCATGACCCATTACAATATCAGCCCGCCAATGGTGGCCCCGAACAGTTGGCGGAATATCATCGGATTCATCTCGATGTGCCACCAGATTCGGATAGTAGCCACTCTTCCCCTTTTCCACACTTGTTACCACCTGATTCCTCGGAGGAAGTCGGAGTGGCCCTACATCGGGCCCCGGAGATCCTTCAACGTAATCGCGGACAAGCCCTCTTCCATCAAGGGGTGGAAGAGTCGGTTTGTCATCGCGGAGGGGAACGTCGGCTCCGACTTCCCTCGGAGATGGGGGGATGTTGTAAGGGATGCGGAGATGCATCCGGCCTTGTCGGCACAGGAAGAGGAGGACTTGGACATCCTCCGCAACGGGTAGGTGTTTTCGGCTAATGACCTGCTATCGGAGGGGGCCCTCTTCGCAGCCGGGCTCAGCCCCTTGGACCCGCAAGGTGAGTCTCTTTCATGCCGTGTATCTTTTTTGATTAGTGTGCTTGATTCTGAGTATGTGTGCTCTATTCTAATAGCTGCAAGGTCGGCGTTGTCAAACCTCTCCAAGAGGAAGAGAGGGAAACGTCTCGGGGAAGGTAGCGGCGCAGACAGCGGTCAGCCCGTAAAAAGGGCTCATGCTTCCGCGAGGAGTCCGCCGGATGCCGGGGCAGTCATGGCAGAAGCACCGGGGGCGAAGGAGAGCCCGGGGAGGGCGGTTATGGCCTCCGATCCTCTCGTGTTGGAGATATCGGATAGCTCAGATGAGGCTCCGATGGCTCATCCGACCGCGTCCCCCCTGAAAGAGGAAATGGCGGCGGATTTAGAAGAGGGGACCGTTGCTGAGGAGGTCGCCGTCCCCGTAGGATCGCTGCCGGCCCCAGCAGGAGAGGAAGAAGTGGCGGCCGCAGCCTGGGAGGTTCAGGGGGAACTTTCTCTCGGCCTCTCCGCAGGGGAGCACGGTAGCAGTGAGGCAGGTCAGACTGAGGCTTCGGGGGAGCCTATGGGGGAGACGCAAGTGGTGGAACAGGCCGGGATCTCAGAGGGCCCGGCGGCGGAGACACAAATGGTTGTGACCGAGGGAGGGGCGTCGAAGGAGGAGACGCGGCAAGGCGGGAGCTCCGCATTGGGAGCTTCTTCGAGAAAGGTTTTGGGGAGGCTGGCGCTTGGGCTGGCTGAAATATCTGAAGAAACCCAAGCCAGGGCCCTGACGGAGGAGGCTGGGAGATTGAAGGCCTCTCAAGCGGAGGTTGCCCAGGCCGGTCCTTCAGGCGGGGTTGGCCCATTCGGCAGCTCGGACGCTAGTATCGAGGAGGCATTCTCTGCCATGATAAGATCGGCCTTGTATCCGGGCGCGGACCCTTCAGCGGACAAGTTTGCCGACCTGGGGCTGGTCGATGCTGCGTTTGGGCAGCAAGGTGTGGCAGAGAGTATCCATCTTCTTTCCGACATCGATAACACAACCTTGATGAGGATGACCCGGGCCTATGCCTCGCGGGTGAGTTACTTTTCTTGTGCGATAGACGTTTCTCGATTGATCCCATCGTGGCCTCTTATTCAATTTTTGCCTTTGTAGAGTGTTTTGCTTTCCCGGGCGATTTGCTGGCGCTTGAGTTTGGCGACGGGGGCCAGTGCCCAGGCCCGGAGGGAGAATGTCGAGCTCCAGTCGCAGCTGAAGGTGTCTGAGCAGTTTGAAGAGCTCATGGACACGATGGATAAGAACTTGAAGGGGGCAAGGGTGGCACACCAGGTCGCTCTGGCTGAGGTGTCCAAGCAGAAGCGCAGGGTGGAGGAGTTAGAGGAACTCCTGGCGAAGAATGACAATGCATGCTTGGAGTTGGCCAGAATTGAGTCAAAACACTCCGCGGAGGTGGCGGCGATGCGGCGGGAGCATGGCGAAAGTATGAGTCGGCTGGGGAGAGAGGCCGATGAGGAAAGAAGGCGTTTGGCGAGGATGCTCGGCGAAGTGGAGGAGAAACTGAAACGGCGTGATGGTGAAATCGCCCATTTGAAGGAGAGTGCTAGGTGGGACTAGGGGACGATAGCTCGGGTGAGCGCCGAGTTATCCCAGGCCCGAAGGGACGCCGAAGCTAGACAGCTGAAGATCGGCACTTTGCAGGAGAGGGTTGAGCTGATAGGGGCTGACAGGACGAGAGCCAGGAGCGAGGCAGAAGAGATGGCCAAACGATTGGCCAAGCGAGAGGGGGAGGTACGCTCTTATTTTACTCTTTTTGTTTTTCCTACTGGGTTCTCGCAATGCTGATTTGATTTTTGGATTTTTCAGATGGCAAAGATGGAGTCGGAGGTTCGGGCTCTTCAAGGTGAGCTTGCGTCCGCTCGCGATAGGAGCTCGGTGCTCGAGACGCGGGCTAGCGAGCTCGAGGAGCAAAACGTCATCCTGAAGGCCCAGGTGATCGAGGCTGAGAAGCAGACAGCGGAGGCCAAGACGCAGCACGCCATACTCAGGGGGAGGCAAGACGCTATCAGCGTTGATGCCTTCCTTCATGGGAAGGAGGAGTGCAAACAGCAAATTCTTAACGAGCACCCGGAATGGGACCTTTCCTTCCTGAGTGCTGAAGATTCCGAAGATGGCAAGTCCGCAGAAGAAGATGAAGACGAATACGCTGATGCTTCTGACGCCGAACTTGGCGCCGCCCCTGGCCCCAGGGAAGCTGCAGTTTCTGAGGGGCAGTCGCAGGATGCCACCGAGGGGGCAAGAGCATTGGAGAAGGGTGGGTCTAGTCATACTTCCGCAGATGTAACTGAGGCCCCTCCTAAAGCTGATACAGCTCCCGGTTCTTAAGAACTATTCGTGTATCTTCGTTCTTTAGATATTTGCCCGACATTTCACAGTGAAAGAATTTCCTGTTTCCATTTGAGTGTCTTTCTTGTGTGATTTCGCTGTCGTTTAGCCTCGGTTGTGAACGACCCATGGCCCCCTGAGGCTCTTAGGTCATCCTTATCTCGAAACTGAAGGAAAACATACCGGCTAAAGCCGATAGGCAAATCAGGTCGGCTTGGTCCGACGGACGAAATGGGTTGGCTGGGGCCAACGGTCAAAATAGGTCGGCTGGGGCCGACAGGCAAAAATAGGTCGGCTGGGACCGATAGACGAAAATAGGTCGGCTGGGGCCGATAGGCAAAAATAGGTTGGCTGGGGCCGACAGGCAAAATGGGTCGGCTGGGGCCGACGGGCAAAAATAGGTCGGCTAGGGCCGACAGGCTAAATAGGTCGGCTGGGGCCGACAGGCAAAAGTAGGTCGGCTGGGGCCGACAGACGAAAATAGGTCGGCTGGGGCCGACAGGCAAAAATAGGTCGGCTGGGGCCGACAGACGAAAATAGGTCGGCTGGGGCCGACAGGCAAAAAGGCCTTTGCACATTCTGCTACTCTGTCGATCGTCCTGGTGTTCCGCAGGTGATTCGGTTTTTATTTCATCAGGATGGATAATACGGCATGGTGGGGGGCATAAAGTCGCATCAGAGCTTTCCAGAAGGTGCTCTTTTCCCATGCGAATCGCTTCGCTGCACACGCAACCGCTCACCATTGGGAGACATCACTTTCGAAGGACGATATTCTGAATCCGCCAGTTTTCAAAGCGTCAGTGGATGATTTCTTGCATTTAATGACCGTGATTCGGGATCAGGAAGGGATCTCCGTACACGTCACAACTAAGGCGGTGGGCTTGGCGCGCAGTGGGGTGCTGCGTTCATCCTGAGGGGCCATGTGGAGGTGTGGGACAGGTGTTTGAATCTCAGGACTCTCAGCTCTGATAGCTCATCCCGAGTCTTTCCTGCCTATAAAAAGGGGAGAAAGGGGTCATGTTTGGCTATCCCCAAAAGTGTATTTTCCATTAGAGCTTCCGTTATGCTCGTTTCTCTGTTGTTGCAAGTAGGAGGACCAAGCTTTCCTCTCGTGGGCTCCTTGCCGCCGGACAGCTGGGGCGACCGGGGAGCTACTGAAGAATGGCTCACCCTTAGGGGATGAGTCCCGGAGATCACATGGAGAGCGCACATGGGGGGCGCAGAGATCACACGGGGAGTGCACATATACTCTTCCCGTGTGGCCTTTGCGACCGGTTACGGGGGGCCCGGGGTAGGAAGTGCATCGACACCCCCGTAGCACGCACCGATTCTCCCTCTTTCGCTGGCTTGGGTTCCCGTCCCTTCTCTGAGGGGAATCCTTGCCACGGGAGGGAAAATATGGGAGCAACCGGGGTCGGATGGTCCCCGGTTCCCTCGGCTGGGCGACGACCTGCGATCCAGCACCCCCTCCTAGGGGAGCAGGCTGGATCGTCCGGATCCTCAAAATCAGCATCCGTGGGCCATGCCTCCTTTTGGATCTTTTAATTCATCCGCCCAGGCGGACTGATTTCGTGGTTTGCCTGATTTGTCGATCCGGTCGTCGGAACATCTCAGTCGCCTAGGTCTGCTTTGGAGCAGTTGCTCGGGTTTTGCATTTGCTTTTATTTTATGCATTTCAATGTTCTTGTAACGCCCGTGAGGCATTTGTAACTGATCTTGATCGGCAATAAAGAGAATTTGGTTCTGTTTTTCAAACCTCATCTTTTCTGTGCCGAGCTTGCTATCATTATTGTTTGTGGGATTCAAAAGCGTTCCGTTCGTCCTTAGACGAGGATCTCACGCCACCCGAACTAATCGAGGTTCGTATTTGGCGATTCGTAGATCATTTGGGGAAACACGCCCCTTGCTCTGGTCGGAAACTTGGTGTTTTTGTGCTTCGCTTTTTCTAGAGCCCGATTTATCGTAGGTCGGCCTTGGCCGAAGCTCAGGGAATTCGCACCCCTTCTCATCATGGTTCAGGGAACCAGTCACTCGGGATAGTCGAGTTTCGGGGAACACTTTACTTGGCCCTGCCAAGGTTCGAAGAACTTTGTAGCTCGGCCCTGCCAAGGTTCGGAGAATTGGTAGCTCGGCCCTGCCGAGGTTTGGAGAATTTTGTAGCTCGGCCCTGCCGAGGTTCGGAGAACATTTTACTTGGCCCTGCCAAGGTTCGAAGAATTTTGTAGCTCGGCCCTGCCGAGGTTCGGAGAATTGGTAGCTTGGCCCTGCCGAGGTTTGAAGAATTTTGTAGCTCGGCCCTGCCGAGGTTCGGAGAACATTTTACTTGGCCCTGCCAAGGTTCGAAGAATTTTGTAGCTCGGCCCTGCCGAGGTTCGGAGAATTGGTAGCTCGGCCCTGCCGAGGTTTGGAGAATTTTGTAGCTCGGCCCTGCCGAGGTTCGGAGGCCCAGGCTCAAGGGAGCGACTTAGTTGTCGTGGCGGCCCACATCGTTAGGTCCACGGGGCGCCTAATAAGGGGCGTCAGAGCGGAACGGGCAGTATATTGTCACACTTTTATTGGTTGCGCCACTCTTTCCGAGGGGGCAGGTGATTGGCCGAATGCCAGACTTCCACGTTTTCCGAGAAAAAGGGGGGCGGTATTAAGCGGCTTGGGGAAGCACCGAATGCATTTAATGCGAGGGGCGACATATCGAAAATGTTCACCTGGGGAACTCCCGAACAATCTGTTCGCGCTTATCGATCTTGCTTGGGATGGGGCGCGATACCTCAGATTTTGCCAGCATTGAATCGGCGACGCGTGGCGAGTTCTTACGAGTTGGCAGTTGTGGCGCGACTGGTAGAGATATCCTCCTGGCGAGTATAAATACGACCGAGGGGCATCGCTTTTGACCATTCCTCTTTTTAAGCTCAAAAAGAATGGCCTCTCCAGCGGATCATCAGGTGAGTCGTGTTCCTCACTTGACAGCCCGCCGCACTCGGAGGGGAGGCGCACCTCCATCACGGTTGACGGAGAGAGCCTGGCGTCGGCCTTCGCGAATAACGAGCAGCTCGCGAGGATCGCCGAAGAATATTTGGATGTATCGGTCAGGGAGGCGGAAGCCTCACGCCGGTTGATGGACTGGCAGAGGGAGGAGATAGCGTCCCTGCGTCAGCAAGTGGCTGACTTGGCGGAGCGCCTGGAGGAGCTGTTAGCCTCCGGGAGTGACTCCGGATTCTGATTCGGGGACTCCCCTCTTATTTTTGCTTTTTACCGCCTCTTTGTAGTCCTCTTTATGAATGAAAGTTGGGTCTCACTTTTTGAAGTCCCTCTCTTTAAGAGTTTATGGCCTTCACTCGTGTAATGAATCAGGGGGTTGGCGTAGCCCCGTCGTTTTTTGCGCGCTGATGTAGGCTCTTTGAACGACGGGTTATAGGTGTGTTACCCAAAAGATTTCCAGTGGCAGAGAGGGAAATCGTCTAACTCTGCCTGGGGCCTTTGGCCGACTACGTGGGGCTCGATGGCCTCGAGAGTGGGTTTGCCAATGGTGGCTTTTTCTTGCGCGTCGACGGTTTTTATTCAACGCGCTCGTTTTTGAACTGGGCGAAGTCCTTCGGGGACTATTTGGGGGCCGTTCGGCTTTGGTCGAGGCTCGTAGGCTTAGACTTTTTTGCTGGGGTTTTAGCCCGAATGATTTTTACCTGGCCTTGCCATGGCTCAGAGAATTCGTTGCTCGGCCCCGCCGAGGTTCGGAGAAATATTTTACTTGGCCCTGCCAAGGTTCGGAGATTCATTGCTCGGCCCTGCCGAGGTTCGGAGAAATATTTTACTTGGCCCTGCCAAGGTTCGGTGATTTGTTGCTCGGCCCTGCCGAGGTTCGAAGAAATATTTTACTTGGCCCTGCCAAGGTTCGGAGATTTGTTGCTCGGCCCTGCCGAGGTTCAGAGAAATATTTTACTTGGCCCTGCCAAGGTTCGGAGATTTGTTGCTCGGCCCTGCCGAGGTTCGGAGAAATATTTTACTTGGCCCTGCCAAGGTTCGGAGATTTGTTGCTCGGCCCTGCCGAGGTTCGGAGAAATATTTTACTTGGCCCTGCCAAGGTTCGGAGATTTGTTGCTCGGCCCTGCCGAGGTTCGGAGAAATATTTTACTTGGCCCTGCCAAGGTTCGGAGATTTGTTGCTCGGCCCTGCCGAGGTTCGGAGAAATATTTTACTTGGCCCTGCCAAGGTTCGAAGATTTTCTGTTCAAACAGACAACTCGGTTGTGCCGAGGATTGGTAAGCAGTATCCGTTTCTCCTTTTAATTCATAACAACATGGTTCATAATGACTCATGCGACAGGTTTTGAGGAAACAGATAAGCAGGAGCGTGCGGTGAGGCATGCAAAAAATGAATTCAAAGAGGACATACCCTACTGATAATATTTGCGAAGGTTGTCCGCGTTCCAAGTCCGGGGAATGGACTTCCCATCCAGATCCTGCAGCTTGTAGGTTCCTGGTCCAATAATCTCCGCTATCTGGTATGGGCCCTCCCAGTTTGGCGCCAGCTTTCCTTGCTCCAGAGGTTTGGATACAGAAGCTTTCCGGAGGACAAGGTCGCCAGGTAGGAAAGCTTTCCCCTTGACCCGGGAGGCATGGTACCGAGCCACCCTCTGTTGATAAGCAGCCGTCCTGATTCGGGCCTTTTCTCTGACTTCCTCTATCAGGTCGAGGTTGGTGCGGAGTTGTTCGTTTCTTGCTTCCTCTGAGTAGCTCTCCACCCGCAATGATGGGAGGCCGACTTCCACAGATAACGACCTCTGTGCCGAAAGCCATTCGGTACGGGGTCTCGCCTGTTGGGATTCTCGGGGTAGTTCGGTAGGCCCATAAAACATGGTGTAGCTCATCTGCCCATCTGCCTTGGGCTCTGGAGAGGCGAGCTTTAATCCCCTGGAGGAGGGTTCTGTTAGTCACCTCGGCCGCCCCGTTGGCTTGCGGGTGCCCGACCGAAGTGAGGTGATGTCGGATCCCATGCTCCTCGCAGAACTGACGAAATTTGGAGTTGTCGAACTGCTTGCCATTATCGGTGATTATAGTGTGGGGTAGGCCGAATCGGCAGATGACGGACTTCCACACAAAGTCTCGGGCCCGTGCCTCGGTGATTTGTGTGACCGCTTCCGCTTCAACCCATTTGGTGAAGTAATCGATGGCGACAAATAAGAATTTCCGCTGTCCGGTTGCGAGCGGGAATGGGCCGAGGATGTCCATCCCCCACTTGGCAAAGGGCCAAGCGGAGGATATAGAAACTAGCTCGGCGGAAGGGAGTCTCTGGATGTTTGAATGTCTTTGGCAGGGGTCGCAGGCGCGGACCAGATCGTCCGCGTCTTTTTGCATGGTCGGCCAGTAATAGCCTTGTCGCAACACCTTATGGTAGAGGGACCAGCTCCCCAGGTGGTTGCCACAAATACCTTCATGTACCTCACGCAGAGCGTAGTCCGCTTCTGATGGGCGGAGGCACCTAAGCAGCGGCATGGAAAATGACCGCTTATACAGTTGGTTGTCAATCAACACGTAGTGGATGGCTTGCAGCTTCAGCTTTCTAGCCTCTCTTCGGTCGGACGGAAGCGATCCTTCTTTGAGATATTTGAGGATAGGGTCGAACCAGGATGGTTCGGCATCAACTTGCATCACGCGGTCGGCTTCCACGATGCTCGGCTTTTCCAGAGTTTCCAGGTGGAATTTTTGTTCGGCATCCATTGTCTCCGTGGTTTCCAGTCGGGAGAGTAGGTCGGCGCGGGCGTTCTCGGACCTGGGAATCCGAATAATTTCAAATTCGGAAAAGTGGGGAAGCAAGTTACGCACCTCCTGGAGATATCGAATCATGTTTGGTTCCCGAGCTTCAAACTCTCCCCGAACATGGTCAGCCACCAGCTGAGAGTCGGTGAAGGCGTTGAGCTTCTCCACCTTCAGATTGCGGGCGATCCGGAGACCAGCTAGCAGAGCTTCATACTCGGCCTCGTTGTTGGAAGCTGGGAAGGAGAATCGGACACCGTACTCAAAGGTCATCCCCTCAGGACTGGTGAGAACTAGACCCGCACCGGAGTGATGGGCGTTAGACGACCCGTCGACATGGAGGAGCCACCGGGCTCCAGATTTTGGCTCTTCCAGAGAGTTTGGGGTAGAACCATCCTCCGGGATGGTGCACTCGAGGAGGAAGTCGGCCAGCACTTGAGCTTTGATGGCTGGGCGAGGCTGAAAGTGTATGTCATGCTCGCTTAACTCGACGACCCATTTGGCCATCCTCCCCGACGTCTCCGGATGATGGATCACCGCCCTGATAGGTTGGTCAGTTAGGACCGTTACAGCATGCGCTTGAAAGTACGGTCGTAGCTTCCGAACCGAGGTGATCAAGGCCAACACCATCTTTTCAATCCTACTGTACCTCATCTCCGCATCACGGAGCAGCCTGCTCACATAATAGATCGGCTTCTGGACCTTACCTTCTTCTTTGACTAGCACCGAACAAACTGCGCTCTCCGAAACAGCCAGGTACAAGAACAGGGTCTCTCCTGGGGTCGGACTACTGAGAAGTGGAGGCGAGCCGAGGTACTTCTTGAGCTCTTGAAATGATTTCTGGCACTCGGGAGTCCACTGGAAGTTTTTGGCCGATCGAAGAGTTTTGAAGAAGGGGAGGCATCTCTCGGCCGACCGCGCCACAAAGCGGTTAAGGGCCGCTATCCTCCTGGTTAGGCGCTGGACCTCTTTAACTGATGCTGGGGGCGTCATTTGTTGGAGAGCCTGAATCTTCTGGGGGTTAGCTTCGATACCTCGCTGGGAGACCATGAAGCCGAGGAACTTTCCCGAGTTGACGCCGAAGGCGCATTTGGTTGGGTTGAGTTTCATCCCATATTTGCGCAACGTTGCAAAGCTTTCCGAGAGGTCCTGGACATGCTGTGACGCCTCCTTGCTTTTGACCAGCATGTCGTTCACATACACCTCCATGTTCCGGCCGATTTGCTCCTTGAACACCTTGTTGACCAGCCGCTGGTAGGTCGCTCCTGCATTTTTAAGACCGAAAGGCATAACTCGGTAACAGTAGGTACCTCGGTCGGTTATGAAGGCGGTCTTTTCTTCATCTTCAGGGGCCATTCGGATCTGATTATAGCCGGAATAGGCATCCATGAATGACAGCATTTGGTGGCCTGAGGTGGCGTCCACGAGCTGATCGATCTGAGGGAGGGGGAAGCTATCCTTCGGGCAGGCTTTATTGAGTTCGGTGAAGTCGATGCAGATCCTCCACTTGCCGTTCGACTTTTTCACCATAACGACATTTGATAGCCAGTTTGGGTAATTCACCTCTCGGACGAAGTTGGCCTTTATGAGTTTGTCGACCTCTTCTTCAATAGCTTTTTGCTGCTCTGGGGCGAAGCTTCTTTTCTTCTGCTTCACAGGCCTGTGCCTCTCATCCACATTGAGATGGTGGACGAGAACCTCGGGGTTGATTCCCGGCATGTCGGAGGCGGTCCACGCGAAGATGTCGGCATTGCTCCGAAGGAACTTGATCAACCTGTGCCGAGACTCTCCTTTGAGTAACGACCCGATCCTTATGGTTCGGTCGGGCCGAGCTTCGTCCAATGGTACTTCCTCCAATTCTTCTGCCGGTTCTCCCCGCTGTTCGGCGAAGTCTTCACGAGCGTCTAGCCCGTCAACTTCGGGCATTCTAGACTGAAGGCTCGTAACGAAACATTGCCGAGCCATGGCTTGACTTCCCCGAACCACACCAACTCCTTGCTCGGTAGGGAACTTCATAGATAGATGCGGGATGGAGACTACTGCCTTGAGAGACATTAAACCCGACCTGCCGAATATGGCGTTATATGGGGACCTGAGGTCGGTTATCAAGAAATCTGTCTGAACAATGGCTACAAGGGGCCAGGTTCCCGCGCGGACCATCAGGGTGACGATTCCTTCTGGGACGATGATGTCGCCGATGAATCCCATCAGGGTGGAATCCACGGCTCGAAGGTTTTCCATGAGCAATTTCATCCTAGCAAACACACCGAGGTACAAAACATTTACCGAACTTCCACTATCGACGAGGATTCGGCTTACATCATAATTGTTCAAGTTAAGGGATACAACAAGTGCGTTATCGTGGGGGAGTTGTACTCTCAGGAGATCGTCGTCGGAGAAGGAGAGCTCGCCAGTCCGCGCCTTCTTTGACGCTGATCCATCTCTGCCGCCTCTGGGGCTCGATCCGCCGTTCTCTTCAATCATATTAATACGACCGGCCACGAGCGGATTGGATGGAGGAGGAAGTTGTGGGAGCTCGTGCTGGCGGTCACCTCCTTGCTGTTGCGGCTCGGGTGCCCTCCTAAACTGATCTAGCCATCCCCGCCGAATCAACCTCTCTATTTCATTCTTCAGCTGCCAGCATTCTTCGGTGTCATGACCATGCTCCCTATGGTAGCGGCAGTATTTAGCGGGATCCCTTCGAGTCGGGTTCCCTCGGAGAGGTACTGGCCGGGGAAGTTGGCGCTCTATCTCCATGAGGATCTGCGCCCGGGGCACAGTCAGCGGAGTATAGCGATCGAATCGCCTAGGAGGACTCCGGGAGTGATTCCTTGGCGGCAGTGGAGGGACTCTTGGGCGGCGGGGCGGACTTGGCCGACGGACAGGGCGGTGTCTGTCGGGAACTTTGGGCTCTTGTTTCTTCTTTGCTTGCTCAGCGCGGGCCACTCTCCGCGACTCCTCGACCCTAGCGTATTTGTCCGCAAGGGCCATCATATCAGAAAGACATGGGGGGTAGCTGACCTCCATTGCCAGGTAGAAGTCGCTCTCCTTTGAAACTCCCCCCGCCAGGGCGGATATAGCCACCTCATGATTAAGGTGGTCCACCTCTAACATGGCCTTGTTGAAACGGCCAAGGTAGTTCCTCAAGGATTCCCCTTCTCTCTGCTTAACTTCGGAGAGGGAGTCGGATCTTCGTCGATGGCGGCGGCTGCTGACAAACTGGCCAATAAAAAGGTGGCTCAGTTCGTCGAATGAATCAATGGAACCCGGTTTCAAGGCGTTGAACCAGGTTCGGGCGGATCCTCTGAGGGTAGATGGGAAGGCTCGGCAGAGGATCGCATCAGATGCTCCGTGGAACATCATTATTGACCGGAAGCTACTGAGATGGTCGTCCGGATCAGTGGAGCCATGATAGGGCTCGACGACTGGCAGTTTGACGTGGGAGGGAATCACTTCCTCCATGATTCCCTTAGAGAAAGGGATGCCCTGCTCCACTTTGGGCTGGGGCAGATGGGTCTGCTTGGCGGCGTCCAGCTCCTGACGCATCTCCTGGATCTGACGGCGGATCTCCTCCTCACCGGCTAGAGGAGGGGCTGGGCGCGAGAATCGTAGGGACGACGTGGAGTCATGGTGAGATGTCGCCGGAGAGAGGGAGCGGGCTCACCGAGATCTGGGAGGATCCCTATCATAACCGGTTCGAGGGACCGGTTTGTCCCCCCTGGGGCGATGTGGGGGATCCCCTGATTCATGCGGATCAGAGGAGGAGGTTGCCGGCGAAGAAGAAATCGCCGCTTCTTTCTGAGGATGCGAAGCAGGAGGAGCCGCAAGGCGCTCCTGTACCAGATGGGTAAGGGCCTGGACTTGCTGGACCAGTGTAGCGAACTAGTCTTGGGTCACCGGGATAGCGGGCGGCGACGGAGTTTCGACCGGTGGGGGCTGCGGCGCTGCAGTGCCAGTCGGATCAGGCCTCTGAGAAGCGACCTGATCTTGGGCATCAGAGGCTGCTCTTCTCCGGTTGGCCATTGGGGAGGTTCTTCTCCGGATCTAGATCCTTGTCTCCTTTCTTCAAGTTTTAATGGGACTTGAGGCCCTTCCTCTAGCGCCAATCTGTTGCCGCTGAAATCCGTCCTCCGACTCGGGCGCGGTCGATCTCCAGGAAGAGGGGGGCGGACCTGCAAAAGAAGCCCACACGTGGAGGGACGCTGGGGGTGGTCCTCCGCGGAAGACCCTCCGATGCTCAAGTCAGTGGAGAAGAAATCGGCGATCAACCAGACAGTGAGGAGGTGGATCTCTCCGGGAGACCTCTCCGGGGGCGGCCAATCGGAGGCTCCAAAGGGCAGGAGCGCCGATGAGCTACCGGCGAGAGCGGGAGAGTGAGAGTGGGGGGGGGGGGGGATAAGCGCGCAAGTGTGCGTACAGAGTTGCGTACCTGAGGGAATCTGCGATTATGATATTTATAGACTGCCACCTGGATCGTGAGCGCCTTCTGGAAGGTCCGGAGGTTGTTATGATACGGAGACGGATAGAATCAGGCTGTTATGGGGCCGTTAGAGTCCGTACCCTGTTTGTTTTGGTTTCGATGGCTGGGAGAGCTCCTTGGTGTCTCGAGATCGGGTTGAGTAGGCCTGGGGCGGTTACGATAGGCTTTAGGCCACGTTCCGATATGATTCCTCGTCTAGGATGCTGCTCAGGTAGGTTCGGGCTCTCCTGCGTCAGGTTCCGCGGAGGTAGATGTTAGGTCGTGGATCGCTCGAAGGGGCCGAGCTAAGGAAGCCCGGAGGAGGCCGAGCTACGGAAGCCCGAAGGAGGCCGAGCTACGGAAGCCCGGAGGGGGCCGAGCTGCGGAAGCCCGGAGGGGGCCGAGCCACGGAAGCCCGGAGGGGGCCGAGCTACGGAAGCCCGGAGGAGGCCGGGCTACGGGAGCCCAGAGGGGGCCGAGCCACGGAAGCCCGGAGGAGGCTGAGCTATGGAAGCCCGGAGGGGGCTGAGCCACGGAAGCCCGGAGGAGGCCGAGCTATGGAAGCCCGGAGGGGGCCGAGCCACGGAAGCCCGGAGGGGGCCGAGCCACGGAAGCCTGGAGGAGGCCGAGCTATGGAAGCCCGGAGGGGGCCGAGCCACGGAAGCCCGGAGGAGGCCGAGCCACGGAAGCCCGGAGGAGGCCGAGCTACGGAAGCCCGGAGGGGGCCGAGCCATGGAAGCCCGGAGGGGGCCGAGCCACGGAAGCCCGGAGGGGGCCGAGCCACGGAAGCCCGGAGGAGGCCGAGCCACGGAAGCCCGGAGGGGGCCGGGCTACGGAAGCCCGGAGGGGGCCGAGCCACGGAAGCCCGGAGGAAGCCGAGCTATGGAAGCCCGGAGGGGGCCGAGCTACGGAAGCCCGGAGGAGGCCGAGCTACGGAAGCCCGAAAGAGACAAAGGGAGGAGGTCAGCTTTAGCCGCCTCGCACGGACATTAATGCAATGACGATTTTACCCCCCAACAGAAAGATAGTGGTGAAAAGTAAGGAGAAGCTACTCTAATCTTATGTAATAATAAATCAGCAATTGCTATGACTAAGAATCCAGCCTACTATATATGTATAAGACACGTTGTTATCAAGTATCATTTTATTAGAGATGCAATGGAAAAGAAGAAGATTCAAATCAAATATTGCAGCTCCAATAATTAAGTTGCAAATATTTTTACTAAAGTTTTTTTAAGAGACAAATTTCAGTACTTCAAAGAATAATTGAATGTCACAATAAGGAATTAAGGGGGAGTGTTAAAATTTAATTCCTTATTATTGTTGATTAGTATTTTATTAGTAAGTCTGATAGTTTGTTGAGTGAAGTCAAATATAGTTAATTATGTATGGGTAACACATGATTGAATAGATAAGTATGATTTTAAAATAAAAAAATTAATATTTTGATCTTTCACTTTTTTTTTTTTTTCTTGAGAAAAACTTTAGGTTGAAACTATAGCTGCCAAGAATTTTAGACCTGGAGGCAATTTCGGGCACTCGATGGCAACTAAATTCTGAAATTCTTTAGGGGGCCTCTGAGGCGGTCGAAGGCTACCTTGAGGACCTCGACTTTTGGCATGTCTTCGACCTTTGGCAACGGCAAGGAAACGAAGTCTATGAGTGAAGCTAGGTGGGGAGGGATCTTTGGGAGCCTTTGGATAGTTTCTTGGGTTAGAGAGGAAGGAGATGCTGTGGCCTTCTTGGCTAAAGATTTTGAGAGCTCGAGGAAGGGGAGCATGTGGCTAAAGGCCAGCAAGGAGAACATGGCGATGCAGAGACCACCTTGGTTGTCCATGATGATCAGAAGGCTAAATGGTTTGACAAGGATCTGAAGTAAGAGAAGCTTGGCGGTGTTTGTTAGAAAAAGCACAGCTAAACCTTAAATTTTTGGCTAGAATAGTTTCAGATCACACCGACTTTTTAAAAACTTTTTCATATTTCTATAAAAATTTTAAAAATATATTAGAAAATATCTAGCTAGCCTCTAGTCATATTTGTGAGCTTCCAGAGAATTTCGTAAGCCTGCAGTTCTTCCGGCTCTTTTAGGCTTCTAAACAGTATTTTAAAAATTGGATCGGACCAGTCGATCCAACCAATCTAATTAAAAATTGATTATCAGTTCGGTCTGATTTTATTATTAAAATTAACTTTTATATAATTCAATAAAAAAAAATCATTGAATCGGTCAAAACCAATCTAACTTAATTTTTAGATTTTTTTAATTTTTATTTAAATTTTATTATTTTATATTATTAAATTAAAATTTAATTATAATATTAACTGATCTAATCAAATTAGTTTATCTGATCGAATTGATTGACCCATGATTCAAATATTAAGCTGGTTCATTGTCTCATTCAATTTTTAAACATTGCTTTTAAGAGAGAAAAATGAAAATATGTATCAGGTGTTCAATGAAATATACAGCCCGCGCCACAGTTCATAGGGCAGTGAAGGAGGCATATCAAGTGTGAACGGTAGGATGGAGACAAAATTAGCCATTCACAGTGCACCATCCCTATGCGGTGGCATGTATTTTGTCTTTTGTGGATATTAAATAAAGGAAGCATAAAAAATGAGAATAGAAGGGTTATAGTTTTTAGTCCAATAGATTAGTGCTGATCAAATCTTACTTCCAAGTGAAGCAGATTTTTACATTTCAAAAAGATAAAATAAATTACAAGAGGCGAGTAAGCGATTCCAGCCTTCATTCATCGAATCTCATTTCTTCTCCATCTCCTCTTATAATATTAGATTTATTTAAAAGTGCCATGCATTAGTGAATCACAGCTATTTCATCGCTTAGAACTATATTTGATAAGTCGTTACCGTAGAATACGTGACTTATTTCCTTCCTGCAATTAATCCTATAACGAGAGGAAGGACATCATGTCATGTGACGACCTTTGTCATGTGAGTTTATAATTAACAAGGGTAGGCTGGCCCAGGTTCGGCCGAGCCGTCGATATCCCACATCTAAAGGGTATGAAAGGTCAGTGAATTAGACAACGATATGTTGCAATCAAGTGATTCCATTTTTTTTTTTTGGTACAAATGAGCAATCATACAATACGAGTATAGGTCAGCCCATAAAAATCAGAATATACTAATTACTGTAAGACAAAAGGGCAGTGATCACCCTGCCTCCAACTCCAAAACCCTGAATGGTGAGCCACACTTCAAAGCCACCCAATCGGCCGCCGAGTTAGCCTCGCGATAGGTGTGTCGGATCTGAACCCCCTGGAGCTCACTCAGAATAGCCCAGATATCCTATAGAAGAGGGTTGGTCGCAGGTTGGGAGTCACTATCCCTCCACAACCACTGAATAACAGTCATAGAGTCGCCCTCAATAATGAGATTATAAACATGCAGAGTCCTGACTGCGAAGGAGATGCCCGCCCAAGCTGCATATAGCTCAGACATAGGGACCGAGGAGTCCAGACTACCAAAGCCACCGGCCGCCAACAGGACTCCCTCCGGACCACGAATGACAAAGGCAGAGCCAGCTAATCGCCCACAGACACTCCCGTCAAAGTTGATTTTGACAAACCCTGTATAAGGGGGTTCCCAAGATGTAAAAACCATATAATAGTTCGCTACCGAAGCAGCAGAGGAGCTCTAGAGGCCAGCGGAGTCAAAATTACCAGAGACGAGGCCATGGGCACAATCCGTCGACAGAGATCGGATATTCCTCATGATCCTGTGGTGAGATATAGAAGCATTATCAAAGATAATCTGGTTTCTAGACAACCAGATCTGATAAGCGGTCGAAGCCCATAGAGCACTTTTGTAGTGTGGAGCGTTCCCGAGGTCTTCCAAGAAAAAGGAGCACTGAGAATCCGCCTGATCCGGTCTACAGTGATAGCCAACTGACATCCATATCCGTCCCACTCTAGGGCAAGAGAAGATGACATGCACCGTAGTCTCCGCCTCCAATCCACATAACGGGCAAGTTGGCTGTATAGGCAAGCCCCTCCTCCCCAACAAAGCACAAGTAGGAAGGCATTCCCACTGAATCTTCCATATGAAGAGTTGGATCCTGGGAAGAATGGAAAGCTTCCAGATCCACCCAGCCTCCACCGACCACTGAGACCGAGGCCTGAATATCTTCACAAGATCTTTGGTGGGGGCCCTAGATAGACAAGATCTCCTCCAGAGTCTGAAATCCGTAGCTATGCTCGGGATGAGAGGAATGGACAGGATTCGACGAGAGAGCTCCGCACTAAAAAAACGAGTCACCATCGGGATGTCCCAGGAGGAAGGATCAGTAGAGATCAGATCCCTAACAGTCATACTACTCGGGATATCAATACTAAAGAAGGAAGGCCATCGAGAAAAAGGTATGTCAGAAAACCAGGTGTCCTGAAGAGCATCAATGGAAGAACCATCTCCAATCATCCACGAGGTGTTTTTCAGAATGGAGCTACCATAGCGACACACCTCCTTCCATAAGGAAGAATAACGCCGAGATGCCTGAATATGCACAGAGGAAGACCAGTCTCCATATCTCGCGCGCATAAAAGAACTCCAGAGGCAATACGGCTCTAGAATGAACCGCGAGGCATGCTTGGCCAAAAGGGCCTCCCTTCTGACAGCCAAAGACTGGATCCCAAGACCGCCCTCTTGGATCGGCATACAAACCCTCTCCCAAGACAAAAGGTGAATACCATGTCCATCCTGCATAGAAGCCCAAAGAAAGTCTCTGAAACATATCTCAATCCTCCTAAGGAAAGATAACGGGATGGCAGCATTGGAGAGGAGATACATAGGAAGAGAGGAGAGGACCGATCGGATGATAGTTACCCTAGCCATCATAGATAATCCCGTAACCTGCCACCCCTGAATGCGTTGATGAACCCGCAAATACTGTAATCGGTCAGTCTGAGACGAGATACCCATTAATTGGGCTATAGCTAGCCTGGTAGCTCTAGAAGTCTTCAGGCTGAAACAAATAGAAGATTTGTCAACATTGACCTTCTGACCCGAAGCTTGACAATACCGCTGAATAATGTTAGAAAAGGAATAAGCATTGGCAGTGGAAGCCTGGCCCAGTAATATACAATCATCAGCAAAAAGAAGATGAGAGATCGCAGGACCCCTGGGACTGGCCAAAAAAGGGGCAATGCTATAATCGGCTTGTGCCTTATAGAAGGCACGAGACAGATCGTCAGCCGCTAGAATAAAGAGAAGGGGGGATAAAGGGCATCCCTGACACAACCCCACCGAAGAGTGAAAAAACTCAGTCGGACTCCCATTAATGATCAGCGAGAAGGAAGGCCTCTGAATGCAAGCCATAATCCATTCAATGAACTAATCAGTAAAACCAAACTCCTGAAGGGAATGATGCAGAAAGGCCCAACTAAGTCTATCATAGGCTCTTTCCATATCCAACTTAACCACCATAAGGCACTATCTGGCCGGGGCATGCTGAAGATCATACATAAACTCCTGAGCAATAAGGACGTTATCCGAAATACAGCGCCCACGAATAAATGCCCCCTGTTCCACAGCTATAAGGCGGGGAATCATCAGGTGGAGATGGCTAGCCAGGAGACGAGCACAGATCTTATACAGAGTAGTGCATAGACTAATAGGCCGATAATGCTGAGGGCTGGAAGCATCATTGTATTTGGGCACAAGAGTAATCAGAGTCCGGTTCCACTCATCAGGGATGGCCTTTGCTTGAAAGACAAGATGAATAGCCTGAGCCACCTCCGGACCTACAATGTCCCAGTAATGACGAAAGAAGAATGGTGGAAAACCATCAGGCCCCGGGGCCTTATCCGACCCGAGCTCCCATATAGCCATATGAATCTCATCAGCAGTGACAGGCGGATAAGCATTTCATTATCCATAGAAGAGACCGTTCTTGACATAGGGACCTGAACGATTGGAGAACCTACTCCAAAGGAATCCGACCATCTGGCCCGGGAGAAGCGAAGAAAATGGTCCCGAATAGAAGGAAAATCCTCATGATAGTGGCCCAAATCGTCAGCAACTCTGCGAATTCTGTTAGCTGCACGACGCTTCAGAGTGGCTTGACGGAAAAATCTGGTGTTACGGTCCCCTTCATGGATCCACTGGATCCTAGACCGCTGCCTCCAATAGATTTCCTGCTGGGTGAGAAGAGAGTGGTGTAGAGCAAGCTTGGCTCTGAGAGTAGATAAGTCAGAGTCCAAAAGAATACCCTTCAGATCCTCCTTAGCCTGCAGAGTACTAATATCAGCTTCAAGTAATTCCATCTGCCTAGTCAAATCACCAACCTCCATTTTATTCCATCTGACCAACCTTCGTTTAGCCAGCAATAGATGGCGAGAAAAACGATAAACATCATTGCCCCGGATAGGAATGTGCCAGATCTGGGAGATGATAGCCCGGCCCGCCGGATAAGTAGACCAAAACTGCTCAAATCTAAACTGCCTCCGCTGATAATGAACAAACTCTGTAGAGATAAGAACGGCGCAATGATCCGAAGAAATCCTCGGGAGATGAGTAACAGAGGCAGAAGGGAATTTCTGAAGCCAATGATCCAAAGCCAAAGCCCTATCAAGTCTCTCCCAAACACGTGCCGAGCCATGACGATTGTTACACCAGGTAAATTGCGGGCCGGAGAATCCCAGGTCCATAAGACCAGCAGAGCTAATAAACGCCCTGAATTCAGAAATATCAGCTGTGCCAGTGACCCTTCTACCCCCTCATTTTTCACTGACATCAGAGATACAGTTGAAATCACCAGCAACAATGGTAGGAAGACCCTGGGCAAGGAGGGGAAGAAGATCAGACCATAAGCTCCGTCTTACTCGGTAATTATTACTGGCATAAACAGCCAATAGAAGCCAAGGGTCAACAGACCCCTCAGAAACAACAAGGCTAAGATACTGGTTGCTTTGATGAGCAACATCAACCGTAACAACAGAGGGATGCCAGATGGCTATAATACCTCCTGATAGACCCACAGCCTCAACCGCAAACAATGACCAAGCACGAACAATCTGTCTCCGAAACCAGGCCAAACCATCCCCCGACAACCAAGTTTCTAAAAGAACACAAATATCAAAGTTATGAATTTGCATCAATCTGCCAAAAGAGGATCAAAACGACGGATTTCGAGCTCCTCTTACATTCCATACAAGAATCTTCATTTAACAGGAAGAGGAAGCTGGGACCCCCCCCGGTCTTCTGCCATATCACTATCAGGAAGGCATCCAGAATGAGTGACTATCTTAGGGATCTATGGACAGCAGATCATCGAAACTTGACCCTCATTAGACCGAGGTGATAGAGGGAGGAAAGTACGTATCAAGGCCTATCATGCGAGCATCTTTAGAGAGTCGAGGATGAAAGAGTCGGTGTTCCAAAGAGCCAGATCTCATTTTCATTAACATAAATTTTTTTATTCACTAAATTTAATGGTTCTTTAATAGACTTGTGTAATTGCGTTTTTCATTAGAGTTTGGTACTAAACCAGGCCACCCATGGCTCGGTCCAGCACGGCACGAGCCGGACATGCCTGACACGGCCCAGTAAAAGGGGTCATGCTGAACTTAGAAAGTCCGATCCGTGGACCAAGCCCGGCATAGCACATCCCGAGCCTGAGCTAGCACGGCCCAAGCGTGTCGGGCATGGCACGATATGTGTGCCAGCCTGGCATGGCCCACAAGGGCCTGGGCTGGCACGACCCACAAGAATTTATTAATAAAAAAATTAAGTAAAAAATATTTTTTTAATAAATTAAAAAATTATTGAGAACAAAGGATTTATTAATATGAAGTCACCTTAATGGTGGGGTAGGGGATCATACACCCCTACCAGTTTATTAATTTAAAATTAAAATAGCATATGAAGGGAAGGGAGTTAGACCTGACATCCAGAATATAATAAGAAAAGAGAAAAAAATAGAGATGACTCACTCATCAGTAGTATTTGTATCATCATCATCTTCGCTGATTAAGTTTTGTCCACCTTTATCTTGAAGCCTCGCCTCAGCATCCAACTAATCTTTGAAGCAGAGAAGCATCTCAACCGTCTTGCCAGTCATTTTATTTCTCTTTTCGTCCAGAACACACTGATCTGCACTGAAAGCGGATTTTCATGCTATTGTGGACATCGATACAGCTAAAATATCGCATGCAATGGCAGACATAACATGATATTAATTTCTAACACTCATCCACTAAGCTAATACGCTAGATTCTCTATTTGATCTTCATCATATGTAGAATGAAGATCATTTCGTAAATAAAATTCTAGTTCACTATTTAAAGATGAAGAAGATGAAGATGAAGAAGACGAAGCATGTGTGTGTCTTCTTTGTGCAATGAATGAAAAATAGATGACAAACGAGAACTAGAAGAAGAAGCAGAGCTTTGAGCAGGTATTCTAGATCCATGAACTTTTTCATCATATAAAGCATAAATATCATTAAAAAGTCATATTACCTCATGTTTAGCTAGTTCAGGATCTTGATTCATGTTTTCACAATATACATCAATTAAAATTTTTACGCCACTTAATTTAACTCTAAGATAAAAAGAGCAGCTAAGTTATACAAAGGACATATCCTATCCCAATATTTAGTCCATTTAGTTTCCATTTGATGTATAATATGAGCTAAAATATCATCAAATCTATGTTCATTAATTTTTTCACTAATTACATATGCTTTTTGTAAAAATGAACAAGAAGTTAGATAATAAATACCAGAAAGAACATTTGTAGCATCATAAAAGTAACAAAAAAATCTTTCAAAATTTTACTTTACTCCAATCAGTTTCAGTCAATGTAAATTCTAATCCACGATCAATAATATATGCACTTAATAAGTTATTATATGTATAAGCATCATGTATCATGATATAGGTACTATTCCAATGAGTAATTACATCAAGTTTAAATTTTTTTAAATGCTTACCATGATCTACATATAATTGTTTAAATTCTTGAAGTCTTGCTCTTGAAGCACGAATAAAAGAAACTGTATTTCTAATTTTTGAAATAACATCTTGAATTATGTCCTTGCCAGCTTAAACATAAAGATTTAATATATGACATGCACATCTAATATGAAATAATTGTCTATTTAAAATGGGATGCAAAGTGTCATTTAATAATGCAACAACAGAATTATTATTAGATGCATTATCAAACGTAATAGACATTATTTTATCATTAATATTATATGCATTTGAAATTTGTTGCCCCGAATGCGAAAAATCAAAAGCACAAAAAAAGCAAGAATTCATTTATTTAGTTGCCAATCATTATCAATATAATGAGCAGTAATAGCAATAAAACAATCACTACCTACAGATGTCGATCAAAAATTAGAAGTTAAAGAAACTCTAGTATTTAAATTTGAGAGCATTTCAATTAAACTTTGTTTCATTGCTAAAATGTTTGTCATAGCTACTCTTCTAAATGTATACCTACTAGTTCTTGTAGGGCTAATTGAACATATTGTTCAAAATTATAAGATTCACATAAACTAAAAGGTAATCCATCATGAACTATCCATCTTACAAGTAATTTCCTTTGATTTTTATGATTATATGCAAAAGTACCTAGAAGTGATCCTCCTTGTATATTAAGGATATTTTGCAGACCAGAAGAGGTTTGACCTTCACTGACACTGGCTTTAGAGGGAACTTGGGAATTAGTTTTCTCTCCCTTAGAAATAGAAGGCATGCTAAAATGACTTTCGTCATAAGATGCCATAACTAAAATTTTAAATTAATAAATATAAAAAAATAAAAACTAATCACAAGAAGGAATTAAGAAGAGGAGTCAGAGGACTAGATGTGGAGGTATGGAGCCGAGATTTGTGAGCTTCCACTTGTGCTCTCGCCTCTCAACAAGAAGTGACCTTCTTTCTCTTGTACTTCAAACCTCTCAACAAGAACCTCTTCTTGTGTAGCACTTGAACACTTGCTAGAGCACTTCCACTTGTTAGAACACTTGCAAACTAAAAATTAAATTGCTAGAGTACTTGCTAGAAGAGAGAAATAGTAGTAGTAGAGAAGGAGAGAAGAGTTGGTTTGGTGTGGTGAGAATGAGGAAGGAATGGGCTATTTATAGAAGTCTCAATTTTTTTTCAAAAATACCCTTTAATATAGCTGTTATATGGCTGTTGGAAGGGTTAAAATGGCCAAACCCCCCCCCCCCCCCATATGGCTGTTTATAACCGTTTCTAGCTGTTGAAAACGGCTAGAAACGGATATATCTGGATCATGCCGGTCTGGCCCATAGTGGGCCATGCCTGGCATGGCCTAGTTAAGGCCGTTAGAGGCCGTGCCGGCATGGCTCTTGGCAGGCCATGCCAGACATGGCCTGTGACGTATCGTGCTTGGCATGATTTAACCCAAAATGAGCCACGAGCTATGCCGAGCTGGCAATTTTATTTTATGGGCCATACCCAGTATGACTGGTTTATTAATATTTTTTATGAAGCCGAGCCTAGACCGTGCCGTGTCAGGCACGGCTAGTGCCCACCTCTGTTCTCCATGGATCACCAATACACAACTAGCACAAGGGACAAACGTTGTCTTCCAACCAGCCCAGCTGAAGATGGCATTTAAAAATGGAAGGTAATATAAATACTTCTTACATGGTACGTTACATGATAGGAAAACTTTATTATCAAAATATTTTTTTATCCAATAAATTTTATTTTCTTCTTATTAAAGTAAAGAATTACATTGTTTGATTAAAGTAAGCGTTCAGATAATATTAAGATGATTGCTCATGCTAGAATTTAGCGGACCCATTGGTTGATGATAGTGGGTAGAATTTAGCAAAGTAGCTCACAACAACAATTCTTAGTATAAAAAATGTTAAAATATGAAGGTAAAATCTTTTGATACTTTTTATGCTTTTTGAAAAATCTTTCGAAACATCAGAAAATCAGAAATGAAGGAAAAATCTTTTGATACTTTTTAAAAGTATCAAAAAATTTGCTGGCATTTAAAAGTTGAAATTCATCGGGCTGCTTCAGAATCTTGCTATTGCTGCCAAACCACTTGTGATGAGCGCCGGCTGTGCTGAGATCTTCGGGGGTCTCCGAGGAGGTGAAAAGGTCACCTTCTTCCTTCAAGAACCCGCAATAAGTCCCGGACCGGTGGTTCCAGCGGGGACCCTCCGACGCTCAAGTTAGTGAGTTGTAGAACATGAGTTTTGTTTCACAGTCAGAGAGTAGAGATCCCTCCTCCCTCGTTGCGAGTTAGGAGTTCTTATGTACCTATTCAGGGGGTCAAATTTACCTCGTTCCATTGTAACCGTGGAATCTGTTTCGTTAGGATGAGCTCCGTGAACAGTGGGTAGGTGAGTCGTTGTCGAATTGGTGCCGCATATATCGGCAACTACAGGGTGTGTTGGTAGTTGCCCGTGATCTTGGTAAAACAGATGAGCAAGATATGCGGCGGTTAGTGCCTCAAATCCCTAGGTCCGGTATTCGAGACCAGCTCCGTTATACTAGGAAAATGTGCAATATTGAGGCCGAAGCCATAGGCCGTGGCCGAAGCCAAGGGCCAAAGCTAGAGGCCGGGACCGAAGCCAAGGGCTGAAGCTAGAGGCCGAAGCTAGAGGCCGAGGCCAAAGCCAGGGGCCAAAGCAAGGATGAGGCCGGAGCTAGAGGCCGAGGCCAAAGCCAGGGGCTGAAGCGTGTATGAGGCCAAAGCTAGAGGCCGAGGCCGAAGCCAGGGGCCGAAGCGAGATGAGGCCGAAGCTAGGGGCTGAGGCCGAAGCCAGGGACCGAAGTGAGGATGAGGCCGAAGCTAGAGGCCGAGGCAGAAGCCAGGGGCCGAAGCGAGGACGCCGACGCTAGAAATGAGCTATCAGCTCATTCGGCTTCGAGAATCGTGCAAGGTGTTATGCTGCCACCCAGAGGATGCGATCAGCCACATCAGATGCCCCCCCACCCCTGAGATGGGTGGGCATATAGTTGCCAGCGAAAGGGGTGTTAATATCCTCTAGGTGGCTGATCTCCGTGCCATCATTTCGTCTGTTCAGACTGTTGGGATTGGTTAAGATTTTCCTCGAGCGGGGAGTTGTAAAAGGGTAGTCGTCATCATTGTGGTGAGGTCACCGCTACCTCATTATTGGTGGTGCTTTTGGTGTTTCTCGCGCCGAGTGGTTGCTGGAGCGGCTTCCAATAGAAAGCGAGCACATGGCCAAACCGGACATCGATGGGATGATTTGAAATGGGGGTATAAAGGGGGAAATCGTCCCTATCCTATGCTTTTCACCTTTTCTTGCGTAACAATCTATTACCTTGAATCTGCAAGCGCCCGTTCATCTCCTATTTCCGTTTATCTCCTGAGATCTCTTCTTCAATCTCGGTTCAAGTTCTTCAGGTTAGTCCTCATGGCTTCTTCACCTTCCTGTTCTCTTTTCGACTTTGGGGATTGTTCACCTATTTCTTCACAGCCTTCCCCTTCCCTGGAGCTTAGCTGGTCCTCTTCATCCTCCGACCACGCTTCGTTGGAACGACGGTGAGTGATTGGATGACCCACGGCTGGGATTCATTCGGCCGCCGGATGGGCCCTACCCCGGCGCCGTCCGACCATCGCCGGTCCATCCACTGCTGTCAAGGAGTCCCCCGAATGGACTACCTCCGCCATGTCGGCCCAAGACATCATGAACCTTAGAACCAAGTATAGTTTTCCTCCTAACATTCATCTGTCCTGCCCTACTCCTGGCGACAGGGTAACCTTTTCCCGTTCCGGGAGGGTTGCCTTGTACAGAGCTTTCTTTAAGGCAGGGCTTCGGTTACCCATCCACCCTTTCATCCTCAACCTCTTAGACAGATACTCCTTGGCACCCGCCTAGTTAGTCCCAAATTCTATCCGAACCATCATCGGCTTCATGGTACTTTGTCACCTTCAGGGTATAGAGGCTAGCATCTCTTTGTTCCGTAGCTTCTACACTCTTCGCAAGCAAGTGGGGTGGTGTTCCTTTACCCCTAGACCCACTAGGATCCTTAAACTATATCTTCCCACGTCCATCAAAGGTTGGAAAGATATGTTCTTTTTTGCCGACGTTGAGGGGGTGAGCGGAATCTAGGGAACACCTAATATCGACGCCAATAAGGACTCTTCTGTACTCCCGAGGGATCAAATGGCATTCAGGCAGCTTCTGACTGCCGACACCCTCAGTGCAACCAACTTTTACTCAAAGAGAACCTCCATCTTGCCGGCCTTGTTCCATCTAGTGGTGAGTGGCTGATTACTCACCTTGCTTTTTCTGCCCTTCTCCTCTCTTCCCTTTTCTTTTTTCTTTTTCTTTTTTTTTTACACCTTTCCTTTTCCTTGATACAGGAATGCACCATCACTTTGCGAGATAAGACAAACTGCCACAAGAAAAAGGAAGATCAAAGCGGATGGGGCCCCTGCCGCAAGGGGGGTCGTCACCAAGACTGCCAGGAGGGCCGAGGTCGGAGAGGCCTTTGGAAGGGGCGAGACTGAGGGAGAGGCAAAGGTCATAGAGGCCTCTAATGGGAGCGAGGTGGAAAGGGCCGAAGCCGGCAGAGCCCTAGGAAGCGAGGCGGTAAGGGCCGAGGCTGGAGAGGTATTAGGGCAGAACAAGGTGGGGGAAAGAGATCTACCTCATTCGCCTTTACTGGTGCCACATCCGCCTCCTATTGATGTGATCGATACGTCTTCGGAGAAGGGGACTAAAGAGCTGTCACCATGCCCCATGGTCACCGAAGCGGAACCGGCCAACTCAGCTACAAGGCCGACTCCGAGAGCCGCCTTATCTCCCAAAGGGGCAGCGGCCGAGGCGTCTCCACCAGTAAAGGCGCCAGAGGAGGCAAAGTCGGAGGCTAAGTCATCGCCTGTAGCCATGAAGCCGGCAGAAGGGGATGGCATCGATCCCTCGTTTCAATCAATTCTGATGCGCCATAGCCGTTGGGTCGAGCGAAGATTGGCCCAGGCTTCAATGCCCGAGCTGCAAGGGTTCCTTCGACACCAAGGGAGATCTACTTTCTTCCGGGAGGCATCCGTGGCACATCTTTGGGTAAGTATTGTCCCATTGTCAAAACTTTTGTGACTATTCCTTTATCTAACTTAAGCAATCCAATCAGGCATTGAATTCTATGACCGCCATGAGGGGCCTTTGGTCCTAGGCCAAGGCCACTTTCTATCAATCCGTGGAGGAAATTCAAGAGATTTGGGCTAGAGAGGAGAGGGCCAAGGTGGTCCTGGAGGAGGCCCGAGCGGAGACGGCTCGAGCGCAAAAAGCTGAAGCCGAAGCTGAGGCTGCCCAACTTCGTATCCTGGCCCGGGCTAAGAAGGCGGAGGAGGCGCTCAAAGTGGCTCAGCGCCAGGCAGCCAATGAGCTTGACAATGCTTAGGTAGCAGAGGAAAAGCAAAGGGTGGCCGAAGAAAGTCAGAAAGCCGCTGAAGCGGAAATTTACTTGCTACAGCACTGGCTGCACTCTGCCACCATTGAGATCAAAGTGGCCGAGGAGAGGGCCAAGAATGCCGAGGAAATCACTCGCCAATGAGACACCGAGGCAGCACATCTAAAGGCAGTGGTGACCGAGGCCGAGAGGAAGGTCACCAAGGCTGAGGAGAAGGCCGCCGATGCCGAGAAGAAAGTCATCGAGGCCGTAGAGTCTGCGTATTTTCTCCTTGCAGTCTTGGAAGCCGCCATCATAAGAAAATGCAGTTGTCTCGGCCAGCTCCCTACTGAAGGCTTTGGACTTCCTAAATTCCTCTACGGCCTCGAAGGAATTGAAGAGCTAGAGCCGGACGAAGTTCCCGAAGATGACGACCTAGCTCTGGCTCAACCTTAGTTTCTTTTGTTTCCTTTATATTGTATTAAGTCCGATTTGATCGATAGTTTTGTACCTTTCCTTAGCAATGAAAATTTCTTGCTCAATTCTCATTTTTATTTGTAACCAATTATCAATGATTACCAATTATCAATGATCAGATATGAATAAGCCGTAGTGGCCACTATCAAGGCCGTAGGCAGTCATAGCTAATAACCGCACTCGTGTGACCTGGTGGTCTTGACAAATGACCTCGCGCCGCTGGTTATCGACACCGGAGGGTAGCACCGATGCGAAGTTGATTATGGGGCTATTGACAAGAGGTCGGGTGGTGCCAAGGCACGGCTAGGCCAACACAGATGAGGGGTTGGACATTTTGAAGAGTTAAACTTCCAATACTGATGCAGAGTCAGTTTTCGTGTGCTGATACGGAGTCGAGTTAGGACGTTGACACGGAGTCGAGTTAGGACGTCGATGCGGAGTCGAGTTAGGATGCTTACGTGGAGTCGAGCTAAGGTGTCGACGTGGAGTCGAGCTAAGGTGCCGACGCGGAGTCGAGCTAAGGTGCCGACGCGAAGCTGGGCTTGAGTGCCAACGAGAGACTCGGGCTTAGAATGCCGACACGGAGCCGGGCTTGAGTGCCGAGGGGAGACTCGGGCTTAGAGTGCCAATGCGGAGCCAGGCTTGAGTGCCGAGGGGAGACTCAGGCTTAGAATGCCGACGCGGAGCCAGGCTTGAGTGCCGAGGGGAGACTCGAGCTTAGAACGCCGACGCGGAGCCGGGCTTGAGTGCCGAGGGGAGACTCGGGCTTAGAGTACCGATGCGGAGCCGAGCTTGGAGTGCCGATGCGGAGCCGGGCTTGAGTGCCGAGGGGAGACTCGGGCTTGGAATGCCGACACGGAGCCGGGCTTGGAATGCCGACGCAGAGCTGGGCTTGAGTGAGGAGGGGAGACTCGAGCTTAGAATGCCGACGCGGAACCGGGCTTGAGTGCCGAGGGGAGACTCAGGCTTAGAGGGAGTAGCAGGATCACTCAAAAACATGTCAATGAGAATATTCTGAATAGTACTCCGGCAGGAAGGTTCAAGCTAAGGAAATTAACAAACTACTGATAATACCGACGTAGGTTGTATGCATTCCACATGCAGGGGAGAGGCTTCCCATCTAGCTCCTCAACTTTGTATGCTCCATGATGAAGCACCTCTGTGACTCGATAGGGTCCTTCCCATCTTGGCGCTAACTTGCTTCCTTCCGTCGGCTTTGATATTTTGGCTCATTGAAGGACTAGGTCTCTGGGACGGAACGTCTTAGGTCATACTTGGGCATTGTAGTATCTGGCCGCCTGCTGACGGAAGGCCGCCATCCAGAGCCGCGCTCGGTCCCGTAGCTCTTCTACTAGGTCAAGGTTGGCCCGTAGCTGATTTGGATTGTCCCCCTCGCTGTACAACTCCGTACGGGGGCTCGGGACACCTATCTCCACGGGAATGACAGCTTCGGACCCGAAGACCAGGCTGAAAGGAGTCTCTCCGGTGGGGGTCCGCGGCGTTGTGTGGTAGGCCCACAGCACATTGGGGAGTTCTTCCACCCATCATCCTTTGCAGTCATCTAGTCGGGCCCTAAGTCCTTGGAGGATGATGCGGTTGGTCACCTCGGCCGCACCGTTGGTCTGGGGATGCCCCACAGAGGTGAACCGCTGATAAATGACTAGCTTGGTGCAATACTCCCGGAAGGCTGTGTTATCAAACTGCCGGCCGTTGTCAGTGACGAGAGTATGCGGTAGCCTGAACCAGCATATTATAGACTTCCAAAAGAAGGATCTCACCTTGCCCTCGGTAATCTTGGCGAGTGCCTTGGTCTCGATCCACTTGGTGAAATGGTCGACGGCTACCGGTAGGAATTTGCACTGACCAGAAGCTGGAGGGAATGGTCCCAGGATGTCCATACCACACTAGGCGAAGGGCCAAGATGCAGCCAGAGGGTTAGCTGAGATGTCGGTTGGCATTGGACATTGGCATGGCATTGGCCACTGTCACACCTCTTGACGAGCTCGGACGCATCCTCCCTCATTGTTAGCCAGTAGTATCCTTGTTGCAAGGCTTTGTACGCCAGAGCTCTACCCCCGAGATGACTTCCGTATATGCCTTCATGTATTTCCCACAGGATGTAGTCTGCTTCCATGGGGCCGACGCATTTAAGGACCGGGTACGAGAATGATCTTCAGTAGAGCTTTCCATCCATCATCAAAAACTTTGGGTCCCGCCTCTTGATCAGCCTAGCCTCAATCGAGTCCTCGGGAAGGGCGCCATCAGTTAGGTACTAGATATAAGCATCCATCCATGAAGGCTCTTGCTCGACCAGTAGGATCTCCTCCGTGGCTTCGATGCTTGGGACTTCCAGATGCTCCACGTAGGTTCTTCCTAATGTCCCATCGACTGAGGTAGCAAGTCAGGACACGGCGTCAACTCTGGCATTCTCCCCCCGAGGAATATAACTAACGCTGAAGTAGGCTAAGAGAGAGGCTTGTGACTGCACCATACTCAAGTAACGGGATATAGTAGGATCCTGTGCCTCGAATTCTCCAGTGATTTGGCCAGTAACGAGCTGGGAGTCAGTGAATGCTCTAAGGCACTTCACCCCAAGTTCTCGGGCCAATCTTATTCCCGATAGTAGGGCCTCATACTCCGCCTGGTTGTTAGTGGCTGGAAAGAGAAAATAGAGAGCGCACTCGGTTACAACTCCGTCCGGGTTGGCCAGGATGAGGCCCGCTCCACTCCCTTGGGAATTGGATGCTCCGTCCACATGGAGGATCCACTCATCCTCTCCAGTCCCAGGAGTTGAGGAGTTTGCATGGGAGTCTTCTGGTTGCTCCTCGTTCCAGGTGTATTCGACCAAGAAATCTGCCAGGACCTGAGATTTCATAGCCGAATGGGGATGAAAAGATAGGTCGAATTCTCCCAGCTTAAGTGCCCACTTCGCCAGTCAGCTCGAAGTGTCTGGACGAGCGAGAATCACCTTGAGTGGTTGGTCCGTGACTACTACGATCGGATGAGCTTGAAAATAGGGCCAGAGGTGCTGGGCTGATACGATCAATGCGAAGATAATCTTCTCAATTCTCGAATACCTGGTCTCCGCGTCGTGAAGCACCTTACTGGTGTAATACATCAGCTTTTGTGTTCCACTGGTGTCCATGCAAACCAGCATGGAACTAATAGCTTCGGGAGAAGCCGCGAGGTACATAAGAAGTTCTTCTCCATCCTTTGGCTTGGACAGCAACGGCGGGGTGGATAAAAATTCTTTCAGTGCCTCGAAGGCCTTCTGGCATTCCCTCATCCATTCGAATCCATTGACTATGCAGAGTGCCTTGAAGAAAGGCAAACACCTCTCAGTGGACCTAGACAGAAAGCGGCTCAAGGCCACCACTCTTTCCGTGAGGCATTGTTCTTCCTTCTTGTTGGCGGGAGGTCTCATGTCTAGGATGGCTCGGACTTTATCAGGGTTCGCCTCGATTCCTCGTTGGGTGACCATGAAACCCAAGAATATGCCGGCCATCACCCCAAAAGCACATTTGCATGGGTTCAGCCTCATCTGGTATCGGCTGAGGTTTTCGAAGGCCTCCATTAGGTCGGCGATATGGCTGGTGGCGCGAACACTTTTTGTCAACATGTCATTCATGTATACCTCCATGTTGTGCCCGATGTGGTCCTCAAAGACTTTGTTCATTAGCCTTTGGTAACTAGCCCCTGCATTCTTTAGTCCGAACGACATCACCTTGTATCAGTATAGTCCCTTCTCGGTTATAAAAGAGGTAGCTTCCTCGTCAGCCGGGTTCATCCTGATTTGGTTGTACCCAGAGAAAGCGTTCATGAAACTAAGGGTCTCATGGCCGGATGTAGCGTCCACTAATTGGTCGATCCGAGGCAATGGAAAGCTGTCCTTGAGGCATGCTTTGTTGAGGTCGGTGAAGTCTATGCACATCCTCCAGCTCCCGTTGGCCTTGCGGACCATCATGACATTAGCCAACCAGTCGGGGTAGTGAACTTCCCGAATATGGCCCGCAGATCCTAGCTTGCGGATTTCCTCATCAATGACTTTCTGCCTATCCGGAGCAAAGCTCCTCTTCTTTTGTTGGATAGGCCAACATTCTGGCTTGAGGTTGAGCCGATGAGTGATTATCTCCTCAGGGATGCCCGGCATATCTGATGACGACCATGCAAAAATGTCGGAGTTGGCACGCAGGAAAGCAAGGAGCCGATCGCGTGCCTCTTCCGGAAGCAGTGCCCTGATCTGGACGGTCCTCGTTGGGTCCTCCCCCAAGGGAAAGGCTAGGAGGTGCTCAGCTGGCTCCCCTCTCCTCTCCAAGTCTCAGGGGTTGAGTGGTTCAGGCGCCGCTGCCGACACCGTCTCCTGCAGGCTGGGGGCTAAGTGGTAGTAGAGCGGTGGTGGGCTTTGTTCTCCCTTCATTTCTCCGACCCCTTCGTCGGTGGGGAATCTCACCAGTAATCTCTTGGTGAAGATAACGGCGTCCAACAAATTCAAGTCGGGCCTTCCCAAGATAGCGTTGTAAGCCAACAGGACCCGTACCACCAGGAAATTTATGACTACCGTACTTTGATGGGGTGGAGTCCCAGCTGTGACAGAGAGGGCGATCTTCCCCTCAATGCTCACAGAATCTCCAATAAAACCCATCAGAGGCGTGGTGAGGGGTCGAAGAGAAGAGTTAGCCAGGTTCATCTGAACAAAGGCTTCGTAGCTCAAAACAACCACAGAACTTTCACTATCTATTAAAATTCTCTTAACAGGATGTTTGGCTATTGCCATAGACACGACGATACTGTCATCATGCTTGTTAACTATCCCATCTAAGTCCTTCCCAAAGAAAGGGATTACAAAGTCTAACCTCTCATATCGTCTTTTTGCGTGGCTACCTGCCTCCCAGGAAATCATGGCTATCGTCTTTTTCGTCGGGGTGTTATCCATGCCAATCTGAGGTGCAGGAGGCGCCAACGGGCCCAGAGCAGGGGGGTTTCCTCTTCGAACGAACTTGCCCGAGTGACCCTGCTGGACAAGCTCTTCAATAGCCTTTTTCAAAAGGTGACAGTCTTCAGTGTCATGGCCATAGTCTCTGTGATATCGGCAATAAAACTCCTTGCTACGGGGGATCCCAGACTTCATGGGAGGCAGACGTCGGAAGTAGGGCTCCTCCTCAATCTCCAACAGGATGTGAGATATTGGAGCAAGGAGGGGAGTGAACTGCTCCTTGGGAACAAGTGTCTGAGGCCGGTTGTTTGGGCGACAAGGAGGCTCAGACCTCTTGGGTCATCCTCCAGTAGGCTCCGTTGGTGTCGGTTTCTTGCTAGAACCTTTATCGGCCTCCCTCCTAGAAGAGTCCGCTTCATCGGTGCAAATGTACTTCTGTGCCGGCGTAGGAGTCGGGAGGCTTTTTATCCAGGGAATATGCGAAACTGGAAGGACGAAGTCCTCGCTTCAGGGCTAAGGTGGCTACAGAATCCTCCAAGTTATACACCTCAAGCGCGGCCTCCTTGAACCGAGATATGAAGTCTTTCAGAGTCTTGCCGCTCCTTTGCTAGATAGCGAACAAGCTATCAGCCACTCGAGGGATCTTTCGGCATGCATCAAAGTGGGCCAAGAAGGATCGTTCGAGCTGTCCGAAGGAATTGATGCTGCGCGGTGGTAAATGTGAGTGCCATGCACGCGCTGCCTTCCGCAGTATGGCCAGAAAGGCCACACACAAGAGAGAGTCCATCGCTCCTTGGACTTGCATGAGAACCTTGTAGCTCTCCAAGTGGTCCAGTGGATCCGTCGTGCCGTTGTACGGGTCCAACTGGGGGAGACGGAACCGAGGTTGGACCAGCTCCTCCATGATGCGGTGAGAAAGCAGGGGATGGTGGTCGTAGTCCGTCCCATGAGGGCTAGCGATCCGGCGACTAAGCTCCTCTAATCGTTGGTGATATTCATCAAGCCGCCGTTCGGCTCGACGGGCGGTCTTCAAGCCGGTGTCCTCCTTAGAGGAGTCCGAAGATGAGGAAGGGGAAGACCGCTGATGCAGGGAGTGCGCATGTCTTGGTTCCTTCTCACCATGTCGCCAATGGGAGCGATCAGAATGGCGGGAGAGAGATCACCGCCGCTTTGAGGCTTCCCGACGGGGAGGTTCAGGGAGCGAGTTTTGGGAGGCCTTAGGAGGAGTCCTGCCCTGATGAGGCTGACTGGCTCCATGACCCTCCTTATGAGGCGGAGGGGGTTGAGGTGGCAAAGGCATGGTGGCGAAGCAGTGTTCGTGTAGTCCTCGCACCACCATTATCAGATCTTGTACATGACTAGCCAGGACGTCAAGCCGATCGGACTGGCCAGCCTGTGGTGGTGCAAGAGGCAAAACATGGGTGTTGGCCTCTAACTGCTCAGCCCGCGGGAAGCGTTCCGCGACATAGCTGATGGAAGCTTCCTGAGCTCGCGTCACCACCATCCTCTTCCTTGCTAAAGTCGAGGAGTTGCAGATGCATGAAGGTAAACGTCTGTCTGCTGCCCCCCTTCCTGGTGCACCAATCTGTTGCTGCCAAACCACTTGTGATGAGCGCCGGGTATGCTGAAATCTTCGGGGGTCTCCGAGGAGGTGAAAAGGTCGCCTTCTTCCTTCAAGAACCTGCAAGAAGTCCTGGGCCGGTGGTTCCGACGGGGACGCTCTGACGCTCAAGTTAGTGAGTTGTAGAACAGGAGTTTTGTTTCACAGTCAGAGAGTAGAGATCCCTCCTCCATCATTGCAAGTTAGGAGTTCTTATGTACCTATTTGTGGGGTCAAATTTACCTCGTTCCATTGTAACCATGGAATCTGTTTCGTTAGGATGAGCTCCGTGAACAGCGGGTAGGTGAGTTGTTGCCGAATGGGTGCTGCGTATATCGGTAACTGCAGGGTGTGTTGGTAGTTGCCCGTGATCTCGGTAAAATAGATAAGCAAGATATGCGGCGGTTAGTGCCTCAGATCCCTGGGTCCGGTATTTGAGACCAGCTCCGTTATACTAGGAAAATGTGCAATATTGAGGCCAAAGCCATAGGTTGAGGCCGAAACCAAGGGCCGAAGCTAGAGGCCAGGACCGAAGCCAAAGGCCAAAGCTAGAGGTCGGGACCGAAGCCAAGGGCCGAAGCTAGAGGCCGGAGTTAGAGGCCGAGGCCAAAGCCAGGGGCCGAAGCGAGGATGACTAGAGGCCGAGGCCAAAGCCAGGGGCCGAAGTGAGGATGAGGCCGAAGCTTGAGGCCGAGGCCGAAGTCAGGGGCCGAAGCAAGGATGAGGCCGAAGCTAGGGGCCGAGGCCGAAGCCAGGGGCCGAAGCGAGGATGAGGCCGAAGCTAGAGGCCGAGGCAGAAGCCAGGGGTCGAAGCGAAGATGCCGATGCCAGAAACGAACTATCAGCTCATTCGGCTTCAGAAATCGCGCAAGGTGTTATGCTGCCGCTCAAAGGATGTGATCAGCCACATCACTTACCAACACTTTTAAGCGAGGCCAGAGTCGTATTTTAAAATGAAATACGGGACATGATATGAAGAGGCCTGGATTAATGTTAGAAAAATCTATCGACAACTGGTCCATGCCAACATCAAATGGAATGACTGGAAGCAGCATAAGAAGACATATGACAGCTAAAAGCATGGTGTATCCAATGGCCCTCTTTCTCTGCAGGTCTTGTTTCTACTTCGGACATAGGATAAGCCATCAAATTCAGCGAGTGGACCTCAACAATTCCCCATTTTTCACGGCAGAGAACCAACGGAGGCCAACGTACGGCATGCAGCGTTTAACCAATAGAATGGTGGTGGTGCGCATGCTCACAAGTTTTGTATACACGGGAACATTGTTCGGATGGCTGAAGAACGCGATGGATCCCAGATTTGACCAAAAATATGCGCAGAATGCATCAGAACTGCGGAAAGAACTCGATTATACCAAGAAATCTTATCTTAACAAGATAAGATTTTGGAATCTCATTTGATTCCAGTTTAATTCTTACTAAAAAATAGAGCACAGCACATAAACATCTTCTTCAAGATCTTTAATCCCTGTTAAAATCTTACTTAATGAAGAATTTTCAAATATATAAAGAATCATTCATTTATTCCATAAAAAACAACAAAAATCACACTAATTTTACTAAAAAAAATCCGCAAGTTCAACCGCAGGGATCGAGGAAAGGGGGCATGGTGTGATCCGTAAGAAATTTAAAATGAAGATTTTTTAACAAGCCCTCAAGAACTGAAAATTCTACGGAAAACTAAACTAATCTAAGAAAAGTATTAGAATTAGAATCTCGGTCGTACCTAGCTAAAGACCGATGGTGGAGGAGGAGGGAAGATTAAAATGATCCGAACATTAGGGTTCAATCGGAATCGTTTTCTTCCAGAAGAAGGAAAGGGAGAGAAGCATGGCTAGGGTTTCACCTGTGCGAGAAGAGTCTGATAGGGAATACAACAAATATTCCTCTAATAAGATCGCTATTAGTACGGCCGAGCACGCAGTTGCGATAAAATCAACAAAAAACACAGAATAATAATAGGAACCAAAATTCAAAAGAAAACAGCGAGAGACGAGGATTTTACATGGTTCACCCAAACTGGGCTACGTCCACGGTGGCACAGGATCTGCAAGGCTTCACTAAGAATTGAATCAGGTACAAGCCCTCAAAACACACTATCTCAGAAACTCTTATGATCCAGAGAGTTGAATCAGGATCTACAGCACATGGAGGATGTCCTCACAGAGCCTCCCATTCTCCTTTTTTTTCGCTTAACTTCACCAGTTGAAAAGGATACCCCAAGGATCGAAGACTCTCCTCCAATCTAATCCCATCTCAAAACTGGCTCCACACTTTTGGCAACCATGAACTTATTTCCAAAACAGGATCTATACTTTTGGCAACCATGGACTGATTTGCTGCCTTGAAAATCTCCAACAAATCCTCCCCAAGATCAGATTTGGAAGTTGCAACAAATCCTCCCCAAAATCAGCTTCCTTAGTTGGCCAAATCGAATTCAAAATTCGAATTCAAACTCCCTCTTGATGAAATTAAGCTCCATCCATAACCAGATCATCTCTTTACTAGCTTCAGTGATCGCCACATACTTAGCTTCTGTAGTTGACAATGCCACTATCTTCTGCAACTGAGATACCCAGCTCAATGATGTATCACCGACAGTAAAAACATAACCAGTGGTGCTCCTCCCACTGTCTCTGTCACCAGAGTGATCTGCATGTACAAATCCCTGTACATGAAGACTATCACCTCCATAGCACAAACTGTAAGTTGACGTACCCCTGAGATATCTCAAGATCCACTTCACTGCATTCCAGTGCTCCTTGCCTAGGTTCTGCATGTACCTGCTGACTGCTCCCACTGCTTGTGCGATATCCGGTCTTGTGCAAACCATTGCATACATTAGACTTCCCACGGCTGAGGCATATGGAATTCTAATCATCTCATCCCTTGCCTTCTGAGTTGTTGGACACAACTGCTTGCTGAGCTTGAAGTGTGCTGCCAAAGGTGTTGACACTGCCTTTGCACTCTCCATATTGAACCTCTTCAGTACCTTTTCTACATAGTCCTCCTGAGATAACCACAGCTTCCGTTGCTTCCTATCTCTGTTGATCCTCATGCCAAGAATCTGCTTTGCCTCTTCCAAATCCTTCATTGAGAACTTCTTTGCCATCAATTTCTTAAGCTCTTCTATCTTCCTCATACTGGAACCTGCTACAAGCATATCATCCACATACAAAGATAAAATAATGAACTCATTTGTAACGTACCTCTGAAAGTACACACAATGATCTGACTAGCATCTGGTGAAGCCTTTCTCTAGTATGAAACTATCAAACTTGAGGTACCATTGTCGCGAAGCCTACCTCAGACCATACAAACTTTTCTTCAATCTACAGACCATGTCATCCTTTCTCCTGACCTGGAAACCTTCTGGCTGGTGCATGTACAGCTCCTCCTCCAAATCTCCAAGAAGAAATGTTGTCTTCACATCTAGTTGCTCTGGATGAAGATCCTCCACTGCTACCATGCTCAGAATCACCCTGATGGATGTCATCTTGACTACTGGGGAAAAGATCTCCTAGAAGTCAATTCCCTCTTTCTTTGCATAACCCTTGACAACTAACCTTTCCTTGTATCTCTTGGTACCATCAACCTCATTCTTTATCTTGTACACCCATTTGTTGAACAGAGCTTTCTTGCCGGTAGGTAACTTCACAAGATCCCAAGTCTTGTTTTGCTTTAAAGAGTCCATCTCCTCTTTCATAGCCAACTCCTACTTAACCTTAGCTTCATTCTGCATGGCTTCAACAAAACATTCTGGCTCTCCAGAATCTGTGCACAAAACATAATCATTAGCAGAATACCTCTGTAATGGCCTGGTAACTCTCGTGGTCCTCCTCAACTATGGGGACACCGGCCGAGGTACCGATGTATGCATGTGGCTGTCTGTTCCAACCACATCTTCCTCCTCCACATCCTCGGTGTTTCCATCTTCAGTTTGCACTCAGGGAATTTCTTCATCTCTGACAGGATCGAATTCTATAAACTCCTGTTTCTTTTCTTCCATTGCATCCTTCCTGTCTTTGTAAGTATGCTCTTCATCAAATACCACATTCCTGCTCCGAATGATCTTATTGTTCTGGAAATCCCAGAGCTTGTAGCCATACTCATTGCCACCGTATCCAATGAAAACACACTTTGTAGACTTGGAGTCTAACTTACTCCTCTTCTCTTTCTCAATCAGAGAATAAGTAATGCAGCCAAATACTTTAAGAAAAGAAAGTTTTATTTATTTTCCTGTCCAAACCTCCTCTGGAATCCCACCATCCAATGCACTGGATGGACTCCTGTTGATCAAATACACTGCGGTGTCCAGTGCTGCTGCCCAAAAATATGTAGGTAGACCTGAGTCAAACCTCATACTCCTCTCTCTCTCTCAAGAATGGTCTTGTTCATTCTTTATGCCACACCATTCTGCTCTGGTGTCCCTGGAACGGTCTTGATCCTTCTGATTCCATGCTCTGCGCAGTAGACATCAAACTCTTTGTTGTAGTATTCACCATCGTTATCTGTCTTGAGACACTTGAGAATTGCTCCAGTCGGGCTTTCACACATGACTCTCCATCTCTTGAAGATGCCAAAGAGCTCAGACTTTTCCTTCATAGCAAACACCCAAACTTTCCTGCTAAAATCATTTATAAACGTGACAAAGTACTTATTGCCCGCATATGATGCCACTGGTGCTAGACCCCAGACATCTGAATGAACCAACTCCAGCCTTTTAGTCTTCTTCTGAGTTCTTGCTAACTGAAAACTCGCTGCTTTCTGCTTACCATAGATACACTCTTCACAAAACTCTAGATTCACCTTCTTTAACCTAGGTAGAAGCTCTCTCCTGTGTAGAATATTCAAGTTCTTCTTACTAAGATGACCAAGCCTTCTGTACCACAATGTAGTCACTGTACCCGTGTCTCCTGCTGCCACTAAAACTGAACTCTCACTGTCTGCCAAGAGGTAGAGAGTGCCTGTCCGCTTTCCTTTGACAACAACCATAGACCCTTTAGTAATCTTCCACTGAGAATTACCAAAAATAGATACATAACCCTTAACATCAAGCTGGCTAGTAGAAATTAGGTTTTTCTTTAACTCTGGGATGTATCTGGCTTGTGCAAGTCTTAATTCTCTGCCTGTCACTGGCTTCAGTACAATTGATCATTTACCCACAATTCTGCACTGCTATCCATTGCCAACTGTGACATGGCCAAAATCTCCTTGGACAAAATTCAAAAATAGGTGTCTCTTTAATCTACAATGGTAAGAAGCCCCTGAGTCTACAAACCACAGATCTGAGTTTGCCCCATCACCGGCTGACAGGCACACATCCTCAAAATTATGCTTAATAGTACTCATAACATTTGCTTCCTGACCTTCTATCTTGCTCTCTGCACCTTTTTCCTTCTTCTTGCCCCAACAATCCTTGCTCATGTGACCTTTCTTCCCGCAGTTCCAACACTTCATGAGAAATCTCCATTTGGACTTTCCTCTGCTCTTGGACCAGCCTTTCTCTGACTTCTTCCTCTCCAGTGATCTTCCTTCGGTATCCACCATGAGTGCAGCACTTGTAGAAGTCCCACCCACAGCCTTTTTTCTCATCTCATCATTCAATATACAACTAACTGCATCATTGAATGTAAGGTTACTTGATACCGAGTTGCTGACTGTCATCAGAAGATTGTCCCAACTCTCTGGCAAGGAACATAAGAAAAGAAGAGCCCTGAATGATCATCAAAAGCAACATAGACCGACTCCAATTGATTAATCATCATGTTGAACTCGTTCAGATGCTCCATCACTGAACTATTCTCAGTCATCTTCAAATTGAAGATCTTTTTTATGAGAAATATCTTGTTTGAGGTGGAAGGTTTTTCATACAGCTTTGTTAAAGCGGTCATCATATCCACGGTGGTCTTTTTCTTTACAATATTATATGCCACTTGAGGTGTCAACGATAATCTGATCGTGGCCAGGACTTTCCTATCCAGAATCATTCAATCTGAGTCGCTCATTGAATCTGGCTTCTTTCCCTCTAATGGAAGGTAAAAATCCTTCTAACATAGGTAGTCCTCAATTTGCATCCTCCACCATCTAAAATTATGACCATTGAATTTCTCGATTTTGATCTTGTCTTCTGCCATCTCTTTGTTGATTTGTTCGACCGTAATAATATGAAGAAAATCAAGCTCTGATACCAATTTGATAGGGAATACAACAAATATTCCTCTAATAAGATCGCTAATAGTACGGCCAAGCACACAGTTGCGATAAAATCAATAAAAAACATAGAATAATAATAGGAACCAAAATCCAAAAGAAAACAGCGAGAGACGAGGATTTTACGTGGTTCACCCAAACTGGGCTATGTCCACGGTAGCACAGGATCTGCAAGGCTTCACTAAGAGTTGAATCAGGTACAAGCCCTCAAAATACTCTCTCTCAGAAACTCTTATGATCCAGAGAGTTGAATCAAGATCTACAGCACACGGAGGATGTCCTTACAGAGCCTCCTATTCTCTTTTTTTTTTCGCTCAACTTCACCGGTTGAAAAAGATACCCCAAGGATCGAATACTCTCTTTCAACCTAATCCCATCCCAAAACTGGCTCCACACTTTTGGTAACCATGGAGTGATTTCCAAAACTGGCTCCACACTTTTGGCAACCATGGACTGATTTGCTATCTTGAAAATCTTCAACAAATCCTCCCCAAGACTGGCTCCACCCCTATCCCCGGTAGCCCCGACCCCCCTTCTTCCACCCCTTGGCCCTCCGGCTCCCCCCTTGGCCCCCGCTCCCCCTTGGTCCCCCCCTTGGCCCCCTAGCCGTTGGCTCCCCCTTGGCCCCCCTTTGGTTCCTTGGCCCTCGGCTCCCCCTTGGCCTCCCAGCCGCTGGCTCCGCCTTGGCCCCCTTGGTCCCCTATTCCCCGACTCCTCCTTTTCACCCCTCCCCTTGCCCCCCTGGTTCCCCTGGTTCCCCCCTTGGTTCCCCAGCCCCCCGGCCTCTGGCTTCCCCCTTCAGCTGTCCCCTTGGTCAGTTTCGTCCCAGCCCCCAATCTCGATCAATCTTTTCATCGTTGCCTGCCTTCTGATTGGTATTGTTGATAAAAAATATTATGTGAATTAAAAATAATTTTATATTGTACATTTGATATAAATTTTGTAATATTAAAATATATTATTTCAATGTTAGTTATATGAAATGTTATATATTGATTGTTGATTACATAAGTTAATTATTTTTGATTAATATATTGTATAATCTTAAAAAAATAATTAGTAACCTTCGATTATTAGGAATAGTGCCATCAAAATTAGATATATTTGTACTTGAATATTAATATCAATATTGTCGATCCAATGTTTGTTTTAAAATATATATTTTTAGATCATACATAATTATTTAAAAAATGAATGTTGATTGCTCGTGGATGTATTAGAGGTTTAAGGATAATTTTCTTAATCCTGAATTTGTTAATGGAGTAGAAGAATTTATTGCATTTGCATATAGTCAACCGGAGTGGATGGATGGACTGCCAGCCACTACACAACATAAGCAGGGGACAAGCAGACCGAAACAACCCTCCTTCCTCTTTACGTAGTAAAAGATTCCTCAAGCGGATAAGCTGAGAAATCCAAATTGAGGGAGGAGGCGAAGTCCATGTTAACCATGAGGGATACGTATGCCTTGCATTTCTAGTGGTCCCCATGGCAAGTGACAAAGGACACACAGGAAGCGCATACGTACCCTTCCCATATGACCTCTGTGGCCCTCCCGTGCGCTCTCCATATGACCTCCAAGAATTCCTCCCTTGAGGACTGGTCTCTCTTCGGCAGCTTCTCTATCACCCCAGCTATTTAGAGCGAGCTAGCCTTCAAAAGAAGGCTCGAACTCTCCACTTTCAACTTCAATGAAACAGACGCCATGAAAACCCTTGCTAGTCAAGGAATGGGAGATAGCCTAACACGGCTCGCTCTCCCCATTTTATAGGCAAACGGACCGGGGGCAGCCATTAAAGCAGAAAACCCCAGGATTCAAAATGCCCTGGCCCCGCTACCACGTGACGGTTCAGGGTAAAAGAGTGCTTTCCAAAGCGCACTGAATGCATTTCTTAGGCCATGACGCAAGACAAAAGATTTTCCTCTGACCTCGAATCAAGAGCCTTAAATGCAGAAAATTGTCCACCGGTCCTTGGGATACAGACAGGCCTGGGAATTCACCTTATAAAAATGATGCCCTCCAATGGCGATCGAATTCTTACCTTGTACGTTAAAAAGACCCACGTTGAAAAAGGCCAACAGGATAAATGCCTTACAAAAAAATAAAGCATCCTTTGGCGAATCACAAATCCGCCTCGTCAGCCCGAGCAGAAAATGAAATGATTTCTCATAGAACGGACCATTTTCCAAGGTACTCGCTCAGTTTTTGGCCATATCACGCCAAACCGATTCCTGTTTCGGATTGACAGAACTATCTACCTAACCTCGGTTTCAACCAAGACACTTATCGAGGATCTAGCTGAACTATTCTATGCTTTGGCTCGAAGCCGAGCCATCTGTTATATTTCGGCCTAAACCGAGACATCGCTTTTACTTCGGCTCAAAGCCGAGATAGTCTCCTTATTTCGAAAAAAACCGAACGTTCCCTTATCCCCCGGTCCAAACCAAGATAGCAACTCTCGCCCCAGCGCTAACAGGACAGTCGTTATGTTTCAGCAAAACCGAGCGATATACTACACTCCGACTGGAACTTATGGAGTTCCCCTTACCTCGGCTAAAACGGGAACACCATACCTTAGTCTCATCAAGATCGCCAGAGATCCCCCTAAGGGGGTGGTTCGTTCGTAAGACTCACATGATAAGAACAAATATTTCAAAGATGGCAGCAAACACAAAAGTTGCAAAAACTCTTTTTCATTCATCATAAAAGAGAAAAATAAAAAGAAAAGAAAAGGACACACAAGCCCTCACTGGGGCTTGCCATCTTTTTCGGGCGCTGCCGAGCTCCCCCCACGCCGCAGAGCTAACTCGGCAATCTATCGCTGGAGGGATGCTACTTGCCCCTCCAGCCGACTGTTGGCCCGACGAAGGAGCTCATTCTCTCTCATGAAAACAGCCAGGTATTGCTCGGCCGCCCTCTGGAGTCGCTCGCAGTCTGCGAACAATGAGGCTAAGACCTCCCCATCGACGGTTACCGTAGTGCAGCTCCTATGAGGCCCCCCACGGCCATTGATGCCGCTGCTTGGAGCTTCAGTCGATCGCCCCTCGCCTCTAGAAGCCATCTCAGTATCCAAAAATTTTGGAAGGTCAGCTGAAAAGGTTATTAACGATGGCATTCCCCCATCCATTTTTAAACTACTTCTGGCGAGTATCCCGATCGCCCGGGCCATCAATTCCAATACTATTACTGTGAAACATGCCACGTGTCACTGCCTTAGTAGGCACTTGCAGGAAACGAAGAGTTTTTCCCCCTCGTCGAAGAAAATCATTAATAACATTGAGGCGCTCGGGATGCGCCCCCTTTCTCGGGACCAAACTTCCTCTGTTCGGATCATGTCACCTGGAGCTATATTCCCTACACCCGAACCTGGGCTTCGGACTAGGGAACCTTGGCGAGGCACCTATTTGTTTAGCCCAGACAAATCATTTACTTTACCTCGACCCTAGCCGAGTTATTGTTGACCCAATTAAGGATTTTGATGATTAACAAAACTATTTGAGTATAATATTTGAAGTTACTAATAATTTTGGTTTAAAAATTATAAGATAAATTAAGTTTTAGTTCGAATCTAATGTCAAGGTAAGATTACAGACATTAGAGTCGACACATGAAATCACAGAGTCGACTCCAAAAAATGGCACGGACTTAGAGTCGACTCCGGGACTGTTAGAGCCGACTCCAACAAAAAAGACAGAACGATGGTTTTTCAGGCCACGACTTAGAGTCGACTCCCGGACTATTAGAGTCGACTCCAGAAGATTTTTGTGTCGACCCCAAAAAAGTCAGAGATGACTCAAGATCGAGCGAATTAAAGAATTTCGAGTTAGAGCCGATTCCAGAAAAGTTAGAGCCGACTCCAGAATGTCAGACGTGACTCCAGAACTGTCAGAACGACTCTAAACTTTATCTTTATCTTTTTTAATTCCAACGGCTATTGCTATTTATGGATCTAATCCTTCTTACACTTATTTCTAACGGATAGTTTTAAACTATTTATGGATTAATCGGGATCTATAAGAAGAGGGTTTGCTGCATCCAAAAATGGAGACACAAGAGAGACAAAAAGAAAAGAATAGAGAAAAATCTGTGAAATCCATCAGAAAATCAAAGGAGAAAAGAGGGAAAACTCTTAAGAAAAGATCATACTAATTCTCCAAAAGAAAAGAGAGAGATTCCAAGCTTTTGTTGTTCTATTTCGAAGAAATCTCAAGGGAAGAAAGAAGCCCTAGTTTTCTGATCTTCTGAGTCTCAAGAGCATCTTGAAGGAAGATCCATTCAAAGGAAGAGAAGGAAGAAGCCACCAAGATCTGCAAATCAGGCTTTGATTCCTATCCTTTTATTCTTGTTTCATTATTGTATATTTGCTCATAGAAGGAGCTGTTTATCTTGTAAAACAAATATTGTTTGCTGGGTCAATCTAGTGATTGATTCAGTTGAGGCTGTTAGCCTTGTGCAAGCATTAGCTTGTGGTGTTGGGTTTTGTGCTGGTGAGCCTTGAAAACCAGCTGGGTTCGTTGTGCACCTGGAAAAATAACAAGTTCGAGTTGTGAGCTTGCAAAACAACTCTGCTGTAATCAGATTGATTATAGTGTAGACCCAAGAGATACTTGGGAGTGGACGTAGGTGTAGGTACACCGAACCACTATAAAATCTACTGTATTTGCCGTGATTGTCTCTTTATCTTTAACTCTTAATTTGTGCATATTCTATTTTAATTTGTGTGAATCTAAGTTTTTATTTCCGCTGGGGGTTATTTTTCAAAAGAGTTTACATTTTTGAAAAACCTAATTCACCCCCCTCTTGGGTTGCTATCTGGACCAACAATTGGTATCAGAGCTAGTGCTCATTTGATTTGATCTAACGATCAAGAGTCAAAGATCCACATGGCAACTCAAGCTGGTTCATCTTTTTCTGAAGGCCAATCTACTAATAGACCACCCTTGTTTAATGGTTCAAACTATGGTTATTGGAAGGCTAGAATGAAAATTTTTATTCAAGCACTTGACTATGATATATGGAGCATTATAGTCAATGGACCACACACACCCACTGCTAGAGTTAATGGCATGGAGATTCTTAAACCGGAAATAAATGGGATGAACATGATAAAAAATTGGTACAACTTAATGCCAAAGCAATGAATGTTTTATACTGCTCATTAGATGCAAATGAATTCAATCGTATATCTATTTGCATTTCTGCTAAGAAAATCTGGGATAGACTTGAGGTTACCCATGAGGGAACAAATCAAGTCAAGGAATCCAAGATTAACATGCTAGTTCATAAGTATGAATTGTTTAAAATGGATGCATGTGAATCTATTGCTGACATGTTTACAAGATTTACTGATATAGTTAATGGTTTAAAAAGTCTTGGTAAATCTTATGATAATTATGATCTTGTGAGAAAGGTTTTGCGTTCCTTGCCTAGGACTTGGGAAGCTAAAGTGACTGCAATACAAGAGGCAAAGGATCTAAGTACCCTACCCCTAGAAGAATTATTGGGATCCTTGATGACTCATGAGCTTCAAATTAAGCAACATATTGATGATGATGAGTCAAAGAAGAAGAGGACTACGGCTCTTAAGATTTCTGAATATATGGAAGAGCCTCATGAATCTGAAGATGAAAGTGATGATGAGGACATGGCACTCATCACAAGGAAATTTAAAAGATTCATGAAGAAGAAGAAGTTTGAAAAGAAAAAGCCCTTTGCAAGAAAAGATGAGGACAAGGGCAAAGAAAAAGAAATTATTTGTTTTGAATGTAAAAAGTTAGGTCATTTTAAATCTGAATGCCCTCAACTAAAAAAAGGCACCCGAAAATTTAAAAAAGAAGGCAATGATGGCCACATGGAGTGATTCGGAAAGCTCAAGTTCCGAAGAGGAAGAAAAGAGTGAAATGGCCAATCTATGCTTCATGGCGGACAATGATGAGGTAAGTCCGAGTTTTCTTGATGACTTTACTTTCGATGAATTGCATAGTGCTTTTTATGAATTAATGGATGATTTTGCGAACTTAAGTTCAAAGAACAAAGATTTAAAAATCAAATGCAAAAGCTATCCTTAGAAAATGAAAAGCATGTTGTAGATAAAGAACTTTTGATTAAAGAAAATGTAAGTTTGAAAAATGAAGTTGATAGACTTAAACCTATAGTTGATAAATTCACTATAAGCTCTATCAAACTTAATATTATTTTGGATAATCAAAAAGCTGTTTTTGATAAAGCTGGATTAGGATATAATCCACTTAAAAAGAAAAAATCTTTGAAGAATATTTTTATACATGCTGAAAAATCATCAAATATTACTTGTTTTAATATGAAAACAAAGGACATAAATCTTATATGTGTAAATCTCCACATAATAAGAGAGATGATTTGGGTTTCCAAAGGAATAATATTTAATGCATCTAACCATGAAGGACCCAAGAAGGCTTGGGTACCTAAAATTAAGACATGAATATTTTGCAGGAGTGTCTTGCAGCCATCAGACTGAAAAGAAAATGGTACCTGGATAGTGGTTGCTCAACACATATGACGGGTGACAAAGATCAATTCATCACCCTTGAATCAAAAAGAGGTGGAGTAGTTACTTTTGGTGATAATGGTCAAGGCCATATCATGGGAATTGGTAAGATTCAAATTACTCCATCTACTCATATTGATAATGTTTTATATGTCGATGGACTTAAACATAATTTGATAAGTATTAGCCAACTGTGTGACAAAGGTTTCAAAGTTTCCTTTGAAGCTTCTGTTTGCACTGTTACTAATCCCATTGATAACAGCATTATTCTTGTTGGTAAACGTTATGGCAATGTGTACTTAATTGATTTGAGTAATTTATCTCCAAGTAATCATTGCTTAGTTGCTAATAATGCTAAGATGAATGAGATTGGTTGGCTATGGCGCCGTAGATTAGGTCATGCAAGCACACACCTGATTTCTAAACTATTGAAAATGGATCTAGTTAAAGGTATTCCTAGCTTAAATTTTAAAAATAATCAAATATGTGATGCATGTTAATTTGAAAACAAACAAGAACCTCTTTCAAATCTAAGAATGTTGTTTCAACTACTAGGCCACTAGAGCTACTACACATAGACCTTTTTGGACCTACTAGAACCACAAGTCTAGGAGGAAAGAAATATGGTCTGGTGATAGTAGATGATTACTCTAGATTCACTTGGGTAATATTTTTGGCTCACAAAGATGAGACTTTCTCAATATTCCTAAAATTCGTTAAGAAAGTTACTAATGAGAAAAACACTACCATAGTGTCTATTAGAAGTGATCATGGAACTGAATTTGAAAATCACTTATTTGAAAAATTCTGTTTTGAAAAAGGCATACATCATAACTTTTCAGCACCTAGAACACTGCAACAAAATGGAGTTGTAGAAAGAAAGAATAGGACTTTAGAAGACATGGCCCGTACCATGCTATGTGAAAGCCAACTTCCAAAATATTTTTGGGCGGAAGCTATAAACATAGCATGTTACATCCTAATAGAGCCCTGATTAGACCTATCCTTAAGAAGACTCCCTATGAACTTTGGCATAATAGGAAACCAAATTTAGGTTATTTTCATGCATTTGGTTGTAAATGTTTTATTCATAACAATGGTAAGGATAATCTTGGAAGTTTGATGCAAAGTCTGATGAAGGTATTTTCCTAGGATATTCTACATCTAGCAAGGCATATAGAGTATTTAATAAGAGAAGCTTAGTTGTAGAAGAATCCATTCATATAGTGTTTGATGAGTCTTTAGCATCAAGTTCAGATAAAATTGATGATGAGGAAGATACATCTTTGATTGAAAGAGATATTAAAAAATTAAATGTATCTTCAGATCAAGAACCTGAAGTTAAGGATGATGATGACTCACCTAAGGATGATGGTATTGATACTACTCATAATGATAAAGATCTACCTAGAGATTGGAGATATGCTTATGGTCATCCTAAGGACCTAATCATAGGTGATCCATCTCAAGGTGTAAGGACTAGATCATCAATGAGAAATATCAATAATCATCTTGCATTTGTATCTCATATAGAACCTAAAACTATAGAGGAAGCTGAGAAAGATAGTTATTGGATGTTAGCAATGCAGGAAGAGTTAAACCAATTCACTAGGAATCAAGTTTGGACCCTAGTAGATAGACCTAAAAACCACCCTATAATAGGATCTAAATGGGTTTTTAGAAATAAATTGGATGAAAATGGATTGTAATTAGAAATAAGGCTAGATTAGTTGCAAAAGGATATAATCAAGAAGAAGGTATAGATTTTGATGAAACTTTGCACCTGTTGCTAGATTAGAAGCCATTAGGCTACTACTTGCATTTGCATGTCATATGAATTTCAACTTATTTCAAATGGATGTTAAAAGTGCATTTCTAAATGGTTTTATAAATGAGGAGTTTATGTTGAACAACCTCCTGGTTTTGAAGATCAAGAATTTTCAAACCACGTCTTCAAACTACACAAAGCACTTTATGGTTTAAAGCAAGCACCTAGAGCTTGGTATGATAGATTAAGTAAATTTTTAATTGAAAATAATTTTTCTAGAGGAAATGTTGATAAAACCTTGTTTTTAAAAGAAAAGAAAAGGATTTATTAATTGTTCAAATTTACGTTGATGACATTATATTTGGTGCTACTAACAATCTCCTTTGTCAAGAATTTGCTAAGTTAATGCATGGAGAATTCGAGATGAGCATGATGGGAGAACTAAACTTCTTCCTTGGACTTCAAATCAAATAAGAGAAAGAAGGAATTTTCATTAACCAAACAAAGTACACAAAGGAAATACTCAAAAAGTTTGGTATGGAATCTGCTAAACCTCTTGGTACGCCAATGAGTCCCTCATGCAAGCTGGACAAGGATGAAGAAGGTAAGAATGTAGATCAGAAGCATTACAGAGGTATGATCGGATCACTTCTTTACCTAACTGCAAGTAGATCAGATATCATGTTTTCTGTTTGTCTATGTGCAAGATATCAATCTAATCCTAAGGAATCACATTTATTTGCTGTTAAAAGAATCTTTAGATACTTAAATGGAACTAAAAATGTAGGATTATGGTATTCTAGAGACTCAACCTTAAAATTGATTGCTTATTCTGATTCTGACTATGCTGGTTGTAAATTAGATAGAAAGAGTACAAGTGGGGCATGCCAACTTTTAGGAAGTAACTTAATCTCTTGGTTTAGCAAGAAGCAAAATTTGGTTGCATTATCCATTGCTGAGGCAGAGTATGTTGCAGCTGGAAGTTGTTGTGCTCAAATCCTTTGGATTAAGCGACAACTTGAAGATTATGGTATCACACTTGATAAAATTCCTATTAAATGTGATAATACTAGTGTCATTAATCTAACTAAGAATCCAATTCAACATTCAAGAACTAAACACATAGAAATTAGACATCACTTTATTAGAGAACATGTAACTAACAAAGATGTTTGTCTTGAATATGTTAATACTAATGATCAATTAGCTGATATTTTTACCAAACCTTTGAGTGAGGAAAGATTTTGTTATCTTAGAGGAGAATTAGGAGTTTGTGATCCTTTAGAATGATTTTCTGAAACTCTTAAGGACAACAACTATCTAGACTTCATTAATTTCTTGAAAATCCTCTATGTCCAATAAGGAAATTTATCTAGAAAGTTGATTTATTGTTTCCCCAATTATTAAGGAACACTTATCTAGAGTTTGATGATTAATTTGATTAGTTTCAGATCCTTGAAATTTGAATTTTTCACTGAAACTATTGTGGAGTCGACACCTGCAGTTTGTGGAGTCGACACCTTCATATTTTGATGTTCTGTCTGGGTAATTAGAGCCGACTCTGGCTTCTGTAGAGCTGACTCTAATTCGGGCGCTGACAGATTTTCTGGTTCGGAGCCGACACCTCATTTCGGGAGTCGACTCTAAGTGGAACTAGGTCAAAATAAAAAGGCGGAGTCGACCCCAAACGAAATCTATCGTCTCCTAAACCTTTCCAAACCGATTTCAATCCCTCCAAATCCCTCAAATCTCTTAAGAACTCATTCCAATCGAATCCCATGGCTCCCAAAAGGCGTGCTATCATTGGTGGATCAACTATTCCGATGAAGCGCCGTTCAAATCGGAGGCAACCATCGTCGTCTTCTTTATCTGCCACTCAAGATGACTCTCCACCCTCACCATCTTCTCCACGGGTAGACCAATTAGCGGGTAAGGCCATTACTACCGAAGAAAGTAGATTTTGACTTTTTTGCTTTGGAGGGCTTCGCTATTGGTCATTTATTGAAGGAAATGGGATGGGAGAAAGTCTATTCTTTGGATGTCCCTACATACCCTGCCCTCGTGAGAGAATTTTACAATGATTTATGTAGAGGAGAGGGAGGCTTAGTGAGTTTTGTAAGAGGAACTAAAGTGATTATATCGGCCGAGACTCTTGGAAATCTATTGGAGATGCCAACTATTGGTCTGGTTGAATATCAACATGATGACAGAGGAGGTGCCCTATCGAGGATGTTAGGGAGAGAAGTTTCTGAGTTTGAAGAAATCTTGGCAAATCAACTTAATTTGGAACTCAGGTTACTTCACAATATTTGTGAAAGAATTTTATTTCCTAAAATCGAAAGGTTTAAGTATGTCTCGGAGCGAGACATCTTATTGATGGACTGTATTCTCACTGGAAGACCTGTTAATCTTGCCGGTATGATGATTGGTTATATGGCAGAAGCTGCAACTAAGAAGAGATCAACACTGCCGTATGGTATGATACTAACCTTAGTCTTTAGAAGCCAAGGTGTGCTAATAATGGACAATGAGCCACTAAGAAAATTAAGGCATACTGATTACTATAGTGTCTCTACAATTCACCGGATGGGCTTCAGAAAAGAGAATGGAAATTGGATAAAAAGAGGACAAGAGACCAGAGCTGAAGAAGTTAGAGTTGAGGAGGCCAGAGTAGAGGATATTCCTGGACCATCTATTCCTGGACCATCTGTTGGGACCATCTACTGCTGGACCATCTACTGCTGGACCCTCAGTGGCTGGACCAAGCACTCATCCTCCACATCAGTCAGCTTTGGCATCTGGAAGATTTTCTGAGGAGCAAATAGGTCAGCTCAGAGCTTTACTGGCTGAGTATGATAGTCAAAGGACAAATGAGATGTGTCAGTTGAGACAGGAGTTCAATCAGTTGAAGGAAGAGATCAATTCAAGGCATGACATGATTTCTTTTTCCATTAACAACTCGGTAGAATCCTTTAGCGCTGATCTTTATAAGATTTTTGAAAGGATGGAAGGCATTGCAGATGGTTCTAGAACTTATCTTCATGCTACCAGTCAACTAAAGAAAGATATCGACCTCGCCGTTTCTCAAATTGAAGCTTGTCTTGAAAATTTTAAGAAGACTCAAAAAGATGATATTATGGAAATGATTGGACATTTAAAGAAAATTGTGTATAAGCATATTTGATTTTGATACCCTATCCTAGATTGTATCTTAGGATTTCTTGCTTTCTTGCTTTGATAGCATATCTAGGAATTACATACTTGAATATGTCACTTTACTGTAACACATGTAATGAATCTTGCTTTGGAATACAATTACACTTTTATTGCAAATTTGTCTATGATTGATTGATTGAATTTCAATGAATGAGTTTACTATCTCTATGATTAATTGAACCAACGACCTCGCTCTGATAACCTTCTTTATTGTATTTAAAATTCATCTTATTGCTGATAACAAAAAAGGAGGAGAGAAAATTGTATATGCATATAAGAGAAAGAGAAAGAAAATGAAAGAATATAAGATTTTTTTTGCATATACAAAGGGGGAGAAAAATTTTGAGATGGGGAGAAAAATCTTAGACTCTAATAAAAAATGATTTAATTAAATTCAGTTTATCTATATAGGGGGAGTTATTCAATGCAGGGGGAGCTTAATATTTTTTTTTTATAAAAGTTAAATCATCTTGATTGATGTCATGTATCTTTTTTTGATTCATTTTGAATATTGGCATCAAATTCTCTGTTAGGAAGTTTCAAAGCTTTAACATGTCTATAATTCTCAATTCAAATGATTTTTTAATGCATATACTCAAAGTTTTTGTCATCATCAAAAAGGGGGAGATTATTGACCCAATTGAGGATTTTGATGATTAACAAAACTATTTGAGTATAACATTTGAAGTTACTAATGATTTTGGTTTAATTTTTCAGTTTATGATATGTTCTATTAATCAAAATTATAAGATAAATTAAGTTCTAGTTCGAATCTAATGTCAAGGTAAGATTGCAGACATTAAAGTCGACACATGGAATCGTAGAGTTGACTCCGAAAAATGGCACGGACTTAGAGTCGACTCCGGGACTATTAGAGCCGACTCCAACAGAAAAGACAGAACGATGGTTTTTCAAGCCACGACTTAGAGTCGACTCCCGGACTGTTATAGTCGACTCCAGAAGATTTTTGTGTCAACCCCAGAAAAGTCAGAGACGACTCCAGATCGAGCGGATTAAAGAATTTCGAGTTAGAGCCAACTCCAGAAAAGTTAGAGCCGACTCCAGAATGTCAGATGCGACTCCAGAACTGTCAGAATGACTCTAAACTTTATCTTTATCTTTTTAATTCCAACGGCTATTGCTATTTATGGATCTAATCCTTCTTACACTTGTTTCTAACGGATAGTTTTAAACTATTTATGGATTAATTGGGATCTATAAGAAGAGGGTTTGCTGCATCCGAAAATGGAGACACAAGAGAGACAAAAGAAAAGAATAGAGAGAAATCTGTGAAATCCATCAGAAAATCAAAGGAGAAAAGAGGGAAAACTCGTAAGGAAAGATCATACTGATTTCCCAAAAGAAAAGAGAGAGATTCCAAGCTTTTGTTGTTCTATTTCGAAGAAATCTCAAGGGAAGAAAGAAGCCCTAGTTTTCTGATCTTCTGAGTCTCAAGAGCATCTTGAAGGAAGATCCATTCAAAGGAAGAGAAGGAAGAAGCCACCAAGATCTGCAAATCAGGCTTTGATTCCAATCCTTTTATTCTTGTTTCATTATTGTATATTTGCTCATAGGAGGAGCTGTTTATCTTGTAAAACAAATATTGTTTGCTGGGTCAATCTGGTGATTGATTCAGTTGAGGCTGTTAGCCTTGTGCAAGCATTAGCTTGTGGTGTTGGGTTTTGTGCTGGTGGGCCTTGAAAACCAGCTGGGTTCGTTGTGCACCCGGAAAAACAACAAGTTCAAGTTGTGAGCTTGCAAAACAACTCTGGTGTAATCAGATTGATTATAGTGTGGACCCAAGAGATACTTGGGAGTGGACGTAGGTGTAGGTACACCGAACCACTATAAAATCTCCTATGTTTGCTGTGATTGTCTCTTTATCTTTAACTCTCAATTTGTGCATATTCTGTTTTAATTTGTGTGAATCTAAGTTTTTATTTCCGCTGGGGGTTATTTTTCAAAGAGTTTAAATTTTTGAAAAACCCAATTCACCCCCCCTCTTGGGTTGCTATATGGACCAATAGTTATCCCAACTCCTATTAGGACGAGCTATTTCGAATAAGCCCGAAAGGACATTCCTCAACAAAATTTGGCCCAGAGTCGGCTGAGTAGGGCGCCTGATTAAAAGACGCCATAGGCAACCTAGTTGTGGGATACGGTTTGTTGTAGGCAGAAAGGAAAATCGCCGAACGCACATAATCAATTGCTTAAGAAAATATGACAGCCAAGGCAACAAGGTGAAAACAAAAGGTTCATCTATTGATTATTGATCGAACTACAAAAGAAAAGAAGCAGAAAATACATATGGTAGCCCTAAAAAATCAAGGTTTAGGGTCAAACCCAGCGTCTCCTGCAGCAGCATCTGGGGAGGCATGACTCGGTTTGCCCTCTTCGAAAGTGCTTCATTGAGATACCTCGGCAACCACGTCAACGCCCAAAATAGCCTCGAGATCAACATCCGAGATCTCCTCATACTCAGTTTCCTCGGTCCTCGGGGTACGAGTCTCGTAATGCTCGGCTTCTAGAAAAGACAAGTTCAACTCGGGATAGGCCTGAGAGATTTTAGCTTGCGTCTCCTCCTCGCCGAACCGAAACGCATCGGCACAGGCCGCCCTATGTTCCTTAGTAAATTGAGCAGAGTTTTTGTATTCCTCCACTGCCAAGGAGGTCCGTGCATTTGCTTCGGCCAATTACTTCTTTAGTTCGGAGTTCCTTCGGTGGCTCGAAGCCATTTCCTCTCCAAAGGTCCTTAGCCACTCCTGAAACTCAAGCCTCATTTTGCTCACCTATAGGCAAAGGGCCAAGTAAGGCAAAAGTCAAAAAACCAAAATGAAAAATAGTAGGAGATAACATACCTCTTCCTCCCGTTGAGTCATTTTCGTGTTCAACCCACGAACCTCATTGAGAGCCTTTGACTTGTCCGTCTCCACCTGCTGGAGCCTAATCTTAAGACTATTAATCCACGATTGTTTACCCTTATTCTCCAGGCAAGACTGGGCAAGGTCGGCAGTCAACTTGGCAATTTGACCTTGCTGCCATTTAACCCGATCTTCATTGTCGCCCAATTTCTTGCTTAAGTCAGCAATTTGTTCTTGCTGCCTCCAGAACCTACGTTCCTCATTAGCAAGCCTTTTATCCACCCTAGCCCTCATCTTATTCCACCTATTGTCGAAGCATTTCCGCATACCCTCTATCTCCTCGGCATGCTGAGATTGAATTTGCGACAGCTCCAAGCGGGCCTTGTCTGATTGCTCATGGAAGCCCTGAAGCTCATTGACATGTACAACAAGCTGAGAGGCCCTCTCTCTTGCAGCCGAAAGAGACTTACCCACTCCTTTTGAGAGGTCGTCAAGGATCGGGAAAGAGTGGTTGTCGAGTCCACCCTCTCCTTGAGGCAATCGATTTCTCTCCGGGCTTGAGCCCAAGCTTCGATGGCCAAGCGCAAACACCATTTTAACGCCCTCATAATCAAAGCATTCTGCGAAAAAATTGCATGTGAGAAAACGCGATTGAATTAACTAACTAAAACTTTTGTTTCAGCATAACGACTTACCCGAGAAGCATAATCCAAGGCAATCTTTGTGAGGGCGAGGTTATCGATCTCGGTGAGGAGGAAAGTTTCATTCGGCACCCCAGTATACCTGAAGGCCGCGTCAATGGGATCCACCGGATCATATCCTTCCGCCGAGGAACTCTCTCCCCTATGGAACACAGACCGCATTAAGGCAGCGAACATATCATCCACCTTCGGGTCGTGTGATAGAAAGTCCGCTCCCGAAGGGATGATCTAGGAAGTTGCGGCCTTTGGAGCCATCATCCAACTAACCTCCTCCACCAAGGCCCTCATCTGAGGAGCTTCGGGTGCTTTAGCTCCGACGAGGGGAGCTCCAACTTGGGCATTCCCTTTGCTCGACGATCCCCCTTCCTCTTCAAACATTTCTTCGCCCTTGGCGGACTCCTCTAGAGCCTCAGTTTCTCTTGGAGCCTCCAGTGTTTTGACGGAGGGCCTTCCGATGGCAGATGTTCTGCGAAGCTCAATCACCGGTTCAACCAGTTTGATTTCCCCTTCGGTCTCCGCCGACTCTCCAATGGGTAGCCCAGATCGAGCTTCGGCAACCACAACTATTTCTCCCACCTCGATTGAAGCAGGGATCTTTCCCATGTCTACCTGTGACATTTCAGAACTGCTGGCCTCCAATAGAGAAGACTAAGCAACCCCGACCACGGGGACCACCGAATGAGCTGGCGCTACTCCCTCGCCATCATCTGAAAAAACAGCTATCTATGGGGGGAGACTCCGATAGCCTCCTCTAGAATCCCCTCGGTAGCCTGATCTCTCCCCAATAATAGACCTTCCTCCGGCACCAAAGGATCGTAAATCACCGTCGGTACTTCAACACTTTCATCCCGCGGCGGCAAGGGACGGCGGCCAGCGCCATCCTTCCCAGGCCCCCTAGAATGGGAGCCAGAGTGGCGGGACCTTTTCTCGGCCCTATGCTTATCACTGGAACTGGACCTCTTGTGGCATTTGCCCAGTTCCTCTCTCATTTGGCCTACAAATGATGACCTTTCGGCTGCGGGCACAATGCGATTCATCGATTAAATCGTGCAAAAATCAAAATTAAAATTATCCTAGCACATTGATTGTAAAATAAGACTCACCACGAGGGTCGATAGAACTCAATCCAGCAGCAAAAGGGGCATCCTCTGATAGAAGGGCACTGGCCAAAAGTACTCGACTGCTGCGCAAGGTGATCAAATCCTTCTTCTCCCGCTCGGATAACTTTGGGTGCGCCTCTGGATCCTTCACATAACGCTCCCACACCCGAGGAAAATCCAAGCCGATATTACCTTCAACCATAAAAAAACTGGGATTTCAACTCTTTTATCGACGATGGATTATCTGTGATTATCTTAAAAGATTTTTGGGGGCCAATGTAAGGCCACTCAGAGGCTTTCCCAGAAACTAAGTTGTAGCATACCCAGAATATTGGAAGGGTTGCGGTTACCCCAACATGGCTGCACATCGAGATAAATCCGATGAGGTTGCGCCAACTATTTGGGGCTACCATGGTGAGACATATGTTATAAAACCTCATCACCTCCTGCACCAGCGGATGAAGAGGGAACCTAAGGCCTGCCCTCAAGCTTTCGTCATAGCAGAACACTCCAGCCCCTGGCTCCGATGTTACCCTATCATCGGCCTTTGGGAGCAACAGGACGACATCCTGAGGAACTCTGTAGTGGCGACGTATCCGTTCCAGATCCGCCAAAGTTATCTCCGAAACCACATCGTTTGGGCCCTTCATGTTCTCTAGCCAAGGAGCGAAACACAAACAAATCTGTGAAAAGGAAAAGAGAGAAAAGAGAAGGGTCTCTATGGAAGGAACGAAAGAGTATTGCAGGAAGGACGCCACCCTGGCATCCTTTCTCCACTTTAAACACCGCTTCGGAAAGTTTCCTTAAGCATTAAGGCTCCTGCAATGGGTGTCGTAAACGCAAAGACCCTGCCATGCGAAACTCCCCCAATCACCGCTCAAAGAATCCGAAGAGTTTCCTCTTCGTGTAACGATACCGAATTGATGGCCCGCCAGTTTTGGAGCCATCATTGCGCCTTTTCAGATCCTTCTGGGTAGGATTATTCTAAACTCTACTCCATAAATCTGAAGTTACACTTCAGACTAGGGAGTGGAGGGCATGTGATGAGGGGTAAAAATATCATTGCATTAATGTTCGTGCAATCCAAGACATCGGGCTAAGGCTAGCCCATACACCATGTCGCATAGCTGTCATATCTGAAAGGCAGCAATGAGTGGGCTACCCCCTCCAAACTGCTTTCGTGTAGCAGTTGGCCGAACTATTATTATACCTCGGCTGATCAAGCAATAATACCTCGGCCGATCGAGCTATTATCATAATAATACCTCGGCTGATCGAGCTATTATCATACCCCCATAGATCGAGCTATTGCCATCGAACCATCCTGCGCTTCAGTAAGCCGGGCCTCGTTATACCTCGGATAGCTGAGCCATTCTGTGTCTCAAGAAGGTCGAACTATCCCATACCTCGGTAAATTGAGTCTCATCATACTTCGGCAGATTCAGCCATCTTCTATACCTCGGCCCGACCGAGGTACTCAAGCACCTCTGCGGAATACACTTAAATTAACAAGATTTCAAATAAGAAATCATGCCTATGCTACCAGAAATGGCTTAGAGCCTATGTAGTCGTTGAATCTTGAAGCACCGTCTGCTCTTTCTGGCCGACGATCATCTAACCAACCGGATATGGATCCTACTGGCCCTGTAACAGCCTAATTCGAATCATTTTCGAATCTCAACAACTTTCAGATCCTCTGTGACGTGTCCAAGGAATCAGGTGATCACCTATAAATATCACAGCTTCAGATCCCCTCAGGTATGGCATTCTGCACACTCAAGATACCTCTCTTTCACTCATTCTCACTCTTAGAAAAATTTTATTAGAGCTCAGACAGAGCTCCTAGCACCACCCTTAGAGGAACTCTTCCTCAGGGATCCTTCTCCCCATTGTCTGCTTGCTGTGAATCTTCACTGACTTGGGCGTCGGAGGTTCTTCCGTAGAGGGCACCCCTCCAAACCGCCCTCTGCTCGAGGATTGTTTTGCAGGTACCAGCCAGGAGTCGAGCCCGGATTTGAAGCCCCAACAGCACCCGAGTCGGAGAACGGATTTCTGCGGCAACACTCTCCAACTCTTCTCTCTTGTGGTTTTGATGTGTATTCAACAGACATCATAGAATGAAAGAAGAAGATAGAGGAAGCTAAGGCTTCATTTTGGGATGTTGTAAATATAGCAAATGAACCTTCTTTGTCACATGTTTATTGGTACCACCGGCCGGTTTCTATTGAATTTATGTGAACACTCAAATATTGAAATTAGCAAATTCACCTAATCTCTTAACGGAACAGCTTGTATTGGTGTATGTAAAACCGGCAGACTGTTCAGAACTAGATGCAATTCTACACTACAAAAAGAGCTTATGCATACTTAATATTTGTAGGATTGGAAGCGGGCTCCAATTAACCCAAAGTCCAACAAATCACACCATGAGTCAAGCATGAACTAATTCAAACTAGGTTTGAACGTAAAATTAGAGCCAAAAGAATTTTAGTTCTGGTTCAAACTGTTATTTGGCCCGATTTGAAGCCCAAACCTAAAACAAGCTCAAAATATTAGCCCTTAATTCGATCTAAATATAATCTCAAAATTTATGAGCTTTTTAAATTTTCTGCTGAACTTTCTATTAATTATACAAAAATAGTTCTTCATATTGTAGTAAATTTTTATACTTGAATCTTTATATAATGCAAGAGAAGAGACTCAATCAATACATGATAGGGATAGGGAGAGCAGGCGTTTGAGGAAGCTAAGATAAGTTTGTTTAGATTTTTTTAGACATCTTGGGAAAGATTTGCAGGCCAGGAGAGGAGCATTCGAAGAACACTGCGAGAATTTTGAAAGAAATGCAATAGTGAGAAGGTTTGAAGTGGGTGCATAAAACAGGCTTTGGTAAGCGGTTCAACAATAATAAAATGGAGTCAAATTAAATGCATTATCTTCGGACCGGAATCAAAATCACTGGTATCCAATTATTTATTGGTTAGCACGTTCTTATCTGCATAATATTCAAAATATTATGCTATCAAACTTGTCACTTCTAGTTGACTATTTGGCTTGAATGGATTGCTCGAATCTCTGGAGTGATCTCTCGAACCAACCACTTCTTTTTTTTTTTTTGGGAAAGATTGAACGAGGTGTTCTTGACATAAGAAACCACTAGCGGTTGTCCCCCGGTTGTCAAGATTCCTTCGTCTTTTGTTCCATGCCTTTTTCGCTTAACACATGGCAAACCGTTGCAGTGGATGCTTCTTATCCTCAATAGGTTATGTTAGGCTTTAGTCTAACTCCTTTATCTCAAAAAGAAAACAAGAAGATGATGATTGATGATCTCTTTTTTCCTCGAAACATATACAAGCTTATAGGCCGTTCGAAAACAGAAAGTTAATTTAGACTGCCCAAGGCTTATTTTCCGCACATATATGTTGCCGACAAAGCTAGCTGGATAAAATTTATATCTGCCAAACAGTCATGCATTGCATCCTAGCCTGATAAGAGAGAAAATTTTTTTTTTTTAAAAAAAGCATTGATGTACGTAACTAATGGACCTTCGGCATGCTTATAATTTATGCTATTAAGTCTTCATCTGTATTTCAAATAGAAAAGAAAATCATTACGATCTTAACCTATATAGTTGTTGTTGTTGGACAGCGTCGATGCTAATTTTGAATGTGTGATGTGATTTTCCTATAGATGGGATGGCTTCGCATTTTTAGAGGAAAAGATTATTTTTCTTAAAAATTACGAACCACTAATTTTCATAAAATAAAATTATTTAAAAAAATCAAAGTGAGACTGTTAACACGTTTGCTGAAATGCCTGGATATTTCGATTCACTAGCATGTTCATTTGCATCTAATATTCGACACTTGCACTACTAATAAAGCCAATACAAAGGTGAACCAGCAATGATAATTAGCCATTTTTCTTCTCATTTATGCTCCCTCAGTTGTCGGATGAAATCGTCGATGCACCTTTCGTGGGATTCCTTGTCAGCGAAGATCTCTTTTAGTTCTCTCGCTTTGCACCGAAATAGTTTCCCTTCTTCTCCCATCATAACCAATCGTATGGTCTTGGCCACCTCTTCTCTATGGAAAGATCCATCTTCTTCATTCCTTGCCACCTCTAATCCGACCAATTTCTCTCCCATAGCTCGAGCTATAAGGCCCTGGTCGACGAAATATGGCAACATGACAAGAGGGTGCCCAAATTGCATGCACTCAATGATCGAACTCCATCCACAATGCGTCAAAAATCCCCCAATGGATGCATGGCCCAAGACCTTGAGCTGATGAATCCAACCCATGGTGGTGACTCCACAACCCTGTGTGCGGTCTTCGAATCCTTCAGGCAAGATCCTCTCCTCATCGGCTATGCTAACTGGCTTCCTTAGAGCCCACAGGAAGGGCACCTTGGATAGCTCAAGACCGAGGGCTAGCTCATGTACTTGCTCGATACTTGGGACGGTTTCACTCCCTAAAGCAATATATAACACAGAGCCTGGGGTTTGCTTGTCTAACCACTCAAAAACTTCACTGGCAGCTGTTTTGTGGGACTCCTGGTCCGGTTCAACAAGGGCTGGTGGCAGGAGGCCAATTGGAACCACTGGCTTCTTGTAAAGCTCTGCAAGGAGTTGGAGCCAATTGGACTCGTACTCTCTGCAGCTTCGAGGAGCCACAAGTTTGCATCCTTCGATCACCACTGAGACGCGATGGCAATCAGAAATCCCAGAGTCGTTCTTTTGCCAAAACCCCAATATCCATTTAGCATTATAAAGGCGAAAAGCCAGCGTCGAAGGGAAGGGGACCCACGGTGGTGGCTTCGTGAATTCCTCGACGGTCGTTCGTGATCCTCTGCCCTTTAATTCTGACAATGGTCCCCAGAAGGCAAGGCTTGAAGCGAGAATTATGCTGAAGAAGACGCATGGTACCTCGAACTTGGAGGCAATCTGCGGCCCCCAATAATGAGCAAAGTCAAAGATTATCCAATCGGGCTTCTTCTTCGAGGAATTCTGTTCGAGGAATTCGTAGAAATAGCGCTCGAGGCCGTCGAAAGCCTTCTTGAGGAGTTGGACTTGGTCAGGCAGCACGTCGGCAGTGGATTCGGCGTTGGCGGGCAAGCCTTCAACCTGTGGCAGTGGCAAGGAAATCAAGTCTATCAGTGGGGATATATGGGAAGGGATCTTGGGCAGCCTTGCGATATTTCTTGGGGTGGAGAGGAAGGAGATGCGGTGGCCCCTCTTGGCTAAGGATATGGAGAGCTCCAAGAATGGAAGCAAGTGGCCAAAGGCAAGCCAAGGGAACAAAACAACGTGAAGAGAGCCCTTATCCATGGCGGAGAATGGCTAGGGCGTTGGTATTGGAGGATAAGATCCGAACGCGAGGGGTTAGAGGTCAAGGCAGGATCACCAAGTTTGCAAGCGGACGACAGGACGGCGATAAGGTGCAGTAAGGCTGGATGGGATAAGGTGGCGCTGAAATAGCATGGGAAAGTGCTCCACCGCTTTTTGATACAGTAAGTACGTATTAATTATATAGATTGATCGTACCGAGTCTTAGCATGTGAGGCGATCATGTATCACACGATGATAGGTATAAACAATTAATTTATATGATCAATACGTATTTACTATACCAAAAGACGATGAAGCAAATATTTTTTATAGGTATAGCTTTATCACTAGTGACCATTTACTTTCACTTTGCTACACTGGATCATCCCATGGGATGATACTATATAATTTATACTTCGTATGTCAATTATTTTTATTTAAAAAATTGTTTTTGTTTAAAAATTATCCATACCTACTCTTCATTATTAAACATTATAAAAAAAGTTGTTTTTGTTTAAAAAATTATCCATACCTACTCTCCATTATTAAACATCATTTTTAGCATCATTTTTAGCAAGACGAGTTTATAATTAATCTATGAGTTTGTGGGGGAGGATGTTTTCTATTAGCTGCTCGAATCGAAGCAGGTAAGCGGTCAAAAAAGCGGCATCACCGCGGATCAAGCGCAAGAGCCAGCAAGAATAAGCCTGGCGCGCGGCTGCCCCTGTAACAGGGGAAATTCTATTTGGCCCGCAATTTATCCTTGGTAATTCCTTTCACTTAAAAAATAATATATTTCATTATAAAAAATATTAAAATAACAACACAAATTTAGTGATGCATCATTGCCTCATTAAATTACGACCACTTTGCGACGCCTCTATGACAACAAAACATTGCGACGCAATTAGCGACGCATTAGCGACTCAATAAACCGAAAAACCAAAAAAAATTAATTTTTTTATTTAGCGACGCAAATAATGTGTCGCAATATTTTTAAATTAATTTTTTATAAAATATAAATATAGGAAAAAATATTTTTAATTTAGCGACGCATCAATTGCATCGCAAATAATTTAAATAAAACTAATTTTTATAAAATATAAATATGAGAAAAAAATATTGCAACGCAACTCAGTGTGTCGCAATGTTTTAAAAAAAATTAAATATGTTAAATAGCGACACATTAGCGACGTAATAAACCAAAAAATTAAAAAAATTATTTTTAATTTAGCGATGCACTAACTGCATCGCAATTATTTTAAATAAAATTAATTTTTATAAAGTATAAATATGAGAAAAAATAATTGCGACGTAACTCAGTGCGTTGCAATGTTTTTTAAAAAATTTAATTATATTAAATTGCGACGCATTAGCGACGCAATAAACCAGAAAATTAGAAAAAATATTTTTAATTTAGCGACGCACTAATTGCGTCGCAATTATTTTAAATAAAATAATTTTTTATAAAATATAATTATGAGAAAAAATTATTGCGACGCAACTCAGTGCGTTGCAATATTTTTAAAAAAATTAATTATGTTAAATAGCGACGCATTAGCGATGCAATAAATCAAAAATTAGGAAAATTATGTTTTAATTTAGCGACGCACTTGTTGCGTCGCAATTATTTTAAATAAAATTAATTTTTATATAATATAATTATCATATTAAAAAATTGCGATGCAACCCTTTGCGTCGCAATGTTTTTAAAAAAATTAATTATGTTAAATAGCGATCGGTCCGAGATCGGTCGTGGCCGATCGGGATCAGGGCTCGGATCGATCGCAACCGTCGGATCGTCGCCGATCGGATCGATCGCCGTGGTCCGAGATCGGTCATGGCCGATCGGGATCAGGGCTTGGATCGATCGCAACCGTCAGATCGTCAGCGATCTCGGACCGATCACAACGGTCCGGGATCGGTCGTGGCCGATCGGGATCATGGCTTGGATTGATGGCAACCGTCGGATCGTCGTCGATCGGTCCAATCGCCACGGTTCGAGATCGGTCGTGGACGATCGGGATCACGGCTTGGATCGATCGCAACTGTCGGATCGTCGCCGATTGGACCGATTACCATGGTCCGAGATCGATCGTGGCCGATTGGGATCACGGCTTGGATCGATCGCAACCGCCGGATCGTCGACGATCGGACCGATCGCCATGGTCCGAGATCGGTCGTGGCCGATCGGGATTAGGGCTTGGATCGATCGCAACCGTCGGATCGTCGCCGATCAGACCGATTGCCACGGTCCGAGATCGGTCGTGGTCGATCGAGATCACGGCTTGGATCGATCGCAACCGTCGGATCGTCGGCGATCGGACCAATTGCCACGGTCCAAGATCGGTCATGGCCGATCAGGATCAGGACTTGGATCGATCACAACCGTCGGATCATCGGTGATCTCGGACCGATTGCAACGGTCTGGGATCGGTCGTGGCCGATCGAGATCACGGATTGGATCGATCACAACCGTCAGATCGTCGCCGATCGGATCGATCGCGACGGTCCGAGATCGTTCATCGTCGACCGGGATCGATCAGGGCTTAGATCGATCGCAACCGTCGGATCGTCGGCGATCGAACCGATCGCCACGGTCCGAGATCGGTCGTGGCCGATCAGGATCAGGGCTTGGATCGATCGCAACCGTCGAATCGTCGCTGATCATCCCGATCGCCATGGTCCGAGATCGGTTGTGGCCGATCGGGATCACGCTTGGATCGATCGCAACCATCGGATCGTCAGCGATCAGATCGATCGCCGAGGTCCGAGATCAGTCGTGGCCGATCAGGATCAGGGCTTGGATCGATCGCAACCATCGGATCGTTAGCGATCAGACCGATCGCCACGGTCCGAGATCGGTCGTGGCCGATCGGGATCACGGCTTGGATCGATCGCAACTGTCGGATCGTCGACGATCGGACTGATCGCCACGGTCTGAGATCGGTCGTGGCCGATCGGGATCAGGACTTGGATCAATCGCAATCGTCGAATCGTCAGCGATCTCGGACTGATTGCAACTGTTCGGGATCGATCGTGGCCGATCGGGATCACGACTTGGATCGATCGCAACCGTCAGATCGTCGCCGATTAGATAGATCGCGACGGTCCGAAATCGTTCATCGCCGATCGAGATCGATCAGGGCTTGGATCGATCGCAACCGTCGGATCGTCGGCGATCGGACCGATCGCCATGGTCCGAGATTGGTCGTGGCCGATCGGGATTAGGGCTTGGATCGATCGCAACTGTCGGATCGTCGCCGATCGGACCGATCGCCATGGTCCGAGATCGGTCGTGGCCGATCGAGATCACGGCTTGGATCGATCGCAACTGTTGGATCGTCACTGATCAGACCGATCGCCACGGTCTGAGATCGGTCGTGGCCGATCGGGATCACAGCTTGGATTGATCGCAACCGTCGGATCGTCGGCGATCGGACCGATCGCCATGGTCCGAGATCGGTCGTGGTCGATCGGGATCAGGACTTGGATCGATCGCAACCGTTGGATCATCGGCGATCTCGGACTGATTGCAATGGTCCGGGATCGAACGTGGCCGATCGGGATCATGGCTTGGATCGATCGCAACCGTCAGATCATCGCAGATCGGATCGATCGCGACGGTCCAAGATCATTCATCGCCGACCGGGATCGATCAGGGCTTGGATCGATCGCAACCGTCGGATCATCGGTGATCGGACCGATCGCCACGGTCCGAGATCGGTCGTGGCCGATCGGGATCAGGGCTTGGATCGATCGCAACCGTCGGATCGTCAGCGATCGGACCGATCACCACGGTCTGAGATCGGTCATGGCTGATCGGGATCAGGGCTTGGATCGATCGCAACCGTCAGATCATCACCGATCGAACCGATCACCATGGTCCGAGATCGGTCGTGGCCGATCGGGATTACAACTTGGATCGATCGCAATCATTGGATCGTCGGCGATCGGACTGATCACCACGGTCCGAGATCGGTCGTGGCCGATCGGGATTAGGACTTGGATCGATCACAACCGTCGGATCGTCGGCGATCTCGAACCGATTACAACGGTCCGGGATCGGTCGTGGCCGATCGGGATCACGGTTTGGATCGATCGCAACCGTTAGATCATCGCCGATCGGATAGATCGCGATGGTCTGAGATCGTTCATCGCCGACCAGGATCAGTCAGGGATTGGATCGATCGCAACCATCGGATCGTCGGCGATCGGACCGATCTCCACGGTCCGAGATCGGTCGTGGCCGATCGGGATTAGGGCTTGGATCGATCACAACCGTCGGATCATCGGCGATCGGACCAATCACCACGGTCCGAGATCGGTCATGGCCGATCGGGATCAGGGCTTGGATCGATCACAACCGTCAGATCGTTGCCGATCGGACCGATCACCACGGTCCGAGATCGGTCGTGGCCGATCAGGATTACAACTTGGATCGATCGCAATCGTCGGATCGTCGGCGATCGGACCGATCGCCACGGTCCGAGATCGGTCGTGGCCGATCGGGATCAAGACTTGGATCGATCACAACCGTCGGATCATCGGCGATCTCGAACCGATTACAACGGTCCGGGATCGGTCATGGCCGATCGGGATCACGGCTTGGATCAATCGCAACCGTTAGATCGTCGCCGATCGGATAGATCGCGATGGTCCGAGATCGTTCATCGCCGACCAGGATCAATCAGGGCTTGGATCGATCGCTACCGTCGGATCGTCGTCGATCGGACCGATCGCCACGGTCCGAGATCGGTCGTGGCCGATCGGGATCATGGCTTGGATGATCGGGATCATGGCTTGGATCGATCGCAACCGTCAGATCGTCACCGATCGGATCGATCGCAACGGTCCGAAATCGTTCATCGTCGATCGGGATCGATCAGGGCTTGGATCGATTGCAACCGTCGGATCGTCGGCGATCGGACCAATTGCCACGGTCCGAGATCGGTCATGGCCGATCGGGATAAGGGCTTGGATCGATCGCAACCGTCGGATCGTCGCCGATCGGACCGATCGCCATGGTCCGAGATCGGTCGTGGCCGATCGAGATCACGGCTTGGATCGATCGCAACCATCGGATCGTCGCCGATCGGACCGATCGCCACGGTCTGAGATCGGTCGTGGCCGATCGGGATCACGGCTTGGATTGATCGCAACCGTCGGATCGTCGGTGATCGGACCGATCGCCATCGTTCGAGATCGGTCGTAGTCGATCGGGATCAGGACTTGGATCGATCGCAACCGTTGGATTATCGGCGATCTCGGACTGATTGCCATGGTCCGGGATCGAACGTGGCCGATCGGGATCACGGCTTGGATCAATCGCAACCGTCAGATCGTCGCCGATCAGATCGATCACGATAGTTTGAGATCGTTCATCGCCGATCGGGATCGATCAGGGCTTGGATCGATCGCAACCATCGGATCGTCGCCGATCCGATCGATCGCCACGATCCGAGATAGGTCGTCACCGACCGAGATCGATCATGGCTTGGATCGATCGCAACCGTCGGATCGTCACCGATCGGGATCGATCATGGCTTGGATCGATCGCAATAGTCGGATACTCGCCGACCGGGATCGGTCATGGCTTGGATCGATCGCAACCGTCGGATCGTCACCGATCGGGATCAATCATGGCTTGGATCGATCACAACAGTCGGATACTCGCCGATCGAGATCGATCATGGCTTGGATCGATCGCAACCATCGGATCGTCACCGATCCGATCGATCACGATGGTCTGAGATAGGTCAACGCCGACCGGGATCGATCATGGCTTGGATCGATCGCAACCGTCGGATCATCGCCGACCGGGATCGATCATGGCTTGGATCGATCGCAACCGTCGGATCATCGCCGACCGGGATCGATCATGGCTTCGATTGATTGCAACCGTCGGATCATCGCTGATCCGATCGATCGCGACGGTCCAAGATAGGTCGACGCCGACCGGGATCGATCATGGCTTGGATCGATCACAACCGTCAGATCGTCGCTGACCGGGATCGATCATGGCTTGGATCGATCGCAATCGTCGCATACTCGCCGACCGGGATCGATCATGGCTTGGATTGATCGCAACCGTCGAATCGTCGCCGATCCGATCGATCGCCACGGTCCGAGATAGGTCGTCGCTGACCGGGATCGATCATGGCTTGGATCGATCGCAACCGTCGGATCGTTTATAATTATTAAAAAAAAGTAATGAAAAAGTTTTAAAAAAATATTAAACAAATATTGCGACGCCGTAGCGACGCATTTTCGAAGAAAAAAATAAACAAATATTGCGATGCAATGTATGCATCGTAATTATTTTTAGTAAATATAATTTTTATCAGTAATAATAAATAAAAGAAATATAATATTGCGACGCATTAGTTACGTCGCAATGTTTTTTCTATAAATATATGTAATGAAAAAGTATAAAAAAATGTTTTTCTTCCACCATCGGCCGCACCGTACTTCGACTTGATGCTCAGGGGCTGTAAGTATATACTAATTAAAAATATATGTTTATGTTTTTAAGTCAATTACTTATAAACATGTATTTTTTTAACAGATTTATTGAGCAGCATCATGTATCCAGCCACATCAGTGTCGTATTTCAGAGGCGTGCAGATCCCAGTGGCTACGATTGGCGTCATGTATCTTCAGCCACGAGAGAGTTTTATTTTTCTAAGTTTCAGGTAAACTTATTAAATATAATTTATCACTGATATAAAATTTCTTAATCTTAATAAATTTAAAAACTAACTGTTTATTTTAATGCAAAAAAGTTTACTTGGGATCCTGTCAGCCATGATGCCATTAGGGCAGCATGGGAGGCTCTGACGGGACGCCGATACTCCGACATGCTTCATCGTTGGAGGTCATCGGGTCAGCGTCCTGCGCACATGCCAGAGGGTATTTGGCACGAGTGGCAGCAGGCCTGGTAGTCTGATGGCTAGCGCAGGAGGTCCGCATCAGCCAGCACGAACCGTCGATCTGAGAAGGGCGGTCCTGGCACGGGTCTCTCCCGCCATACTTCGGGCTCCATTTCGATTCAAGAGTACAGACAGCATATGGTAAGAAAACATAAATATTTTAATTACTATTTTAATTATTTACAAATATTTGTATTAATATCAATTTTTTTATTGTTATAGTCTGAGCAGGAGGGTGGAGATCTTGGTGAGTTTCATCTATTCAGGGCGACACACACCAGGAGGGATGGTTCCTGGGTTGACACGCGATCACGGGAGGTTGCAGTAAGAAATTAGATTTATGTAGTATCTGTTTAATTTTTAAAATTTTATTTCAAGAAATTTATTAACTCATTTATTGTTGATTTCATAATTTAAAGACACGAGTCGAGGAGCTTCGCTCCCAGGCATCGCAGGTCGACTCTACTGATGGGGAGACGCCCGTCGAACTCTCAGCAGAGGAGAGTCGGCGTGTATTTTTGGAGGCTGTTGGTGCCCAGCCGTGAGACCGTAGGGTCTATGGTCTGGGCACTAGAGCTTCTACATATTTTCCCCATCAGGCCTCCAGCTCGCGAGTTTCTGGTGATATTCCTCCCGAGCATTTAGACGACCTTCGGAGATCTATTGCAGAGGAGGTTCGGCAGGAGGTCGCGCAGGATTTCGAGGATCGTATGCGAGGTCGGGATCAGGAGATTACAGACATGCGAGATGAGATGCATCATTTACGGGATATGGTTAGCCGCTTGTCGCAGAGTCTCCAGCCTCCACAGCCTCCACGTGATCGCTCAGATTCTTGATGTATTTTTTTTTATATGTTGTACATGAAAACTTTAAAATTTTAATATATTATTTATTTTTATAAATTGAATGATTATTGTTTGGATCAATATGAGTGAAGAATGTTTCGATCAATATTTAAATGTAACGAAATTGTATTAACCGTTTTAAATTTTAAATTTTTATTTTTTTTAAAAAAATATTTATTTAGCGATGCATTAGCGACTGCAATTGCATCGCTAATATTTTTAAAATATTATTAAATATTACGACGCAATGAGCTAGCATCACAATATTTTAAAAAAAATTAATTAGCGATACATTAGCGACTCAAATTGCATCGCTAAAATTTTCATAATATTACTATTAAATATTGCGATGCAACGATCTGGCATCGTAATATTTTTTTAAAAAATTTAATTAGCGACGCATTAGCGACTAAAATTGCATCGCTAATATATCTAAAATATTATTAATAAATATTGCGACGCAGTGACCTAGCGTCGCAATATTTTAAAAAAATTTTATTAGCGACGCATTAGCGACTAATATTGTGTCGCTATTATATTTAAAATATTATTATTAAATATTGCGATGCAGCTAAATACGTCGCAATATTGCGACGCAATTGAATGCATCGCAATATTAATATTAATATTTAAAATATTAAAATTTAGTTTTAAATTTAGCGACGTATTTTGGTGCGTCGCAATATTGCGACGCCTCTCTGCGTCGCAGAGAGTCGCTGTTTGCGACACAATTACGACAAATTATGGTTGCGACGATATTCTCAGCGACGCAGTCATTGCGTCGCTAATGCGTCGCAATAGCATGTTTAGCGATGCATTAGCGATGCATTTGGGCGTCGCAATATTTTTTTTTCTTGTAGTGTTTGTCCCTAAAAAATTTGGATCAAAATATCCCTGCTTGCTCAGTAGCTCCCCCATGGTCAAAACAAAACCCCCACCCCCGCCCGTCAGCCCCTCCCCCTTCTTGCTGCCTCCGGTTTCCTCCTCCCTCACTCTGGATCAACACCCTTGGATCCGACCATTTGAATCTTGGTTGAAGAGATTTCAACATATAATCAAGTGTTGACCCTATATTGATTTTGATGTTTACAAAATAATTAAGCAATGATTAATTCTATTTATCAAGATTGTTAAACGAAAGTTCAGATGCTCTACAAGTAAGTATCTTCATGCAAAATTTTATGTGAATATATATTTATTTTATTTTTCCACCAGATTGATATAAAATGAACATCCTTTAGCCCTGTCCGTTCTTTTTGGCTTGGAGTTAGCTATTTAGCTAGCTTAGTCTTTCATTCAGCTAGCTGGCATAACATTTAGCTAACTACCAAACTTTGTCTGTGGCTTGGTCGAACGTTTCATTTTTTGAGCTAGCTGGTTAGCTAGCTTGTTATTTCATTAGCTAGCTGGAGTTCCATTTTAGCTAGCTGAGGTGCCTGTTACAGTTGCTAGCCAAGCCGTTTCATTTTTAAGCTAGCTAGCTAGTTAGCTTGCTTCTTCTTTGGCTAGCTAGAGTTCCTTGTTAGCTAGCTTGGCCTCTTTGTGAGTTAGCTGGATTTTATTTTAGTTAACTATGGATTTAAATGCCTCTGTGCCAACCGTTTGCTTTCAGTATCAGTTAGCTAATTAGCTAACTTGACTTCTCTGTTAGCTAGCTGGCTTGCTTTTTAGTTGACTATCATTCCCTGTTACATGTATTGGCTGAAAGCCCCTTTTTGTTAGCTGACTGGTGAGCTAGCTGATGGTTCTCTTAGCTAGCTAGCATATCTTGATAGCTAATTGCTTTGCTTTGGAGCTAACTGCTTTCCTTCTTAGCTAACTAATTTTCACAGATTCCTCCAAGCCGTGAGCATAAGAATTTCAGTTAGCTGGAGAGCCAACTTCCACTCCTCCAAGCCGTTTGAATTCATTTCTAAGTTAGCTGGAGAGTTAGCTAACTTTTGGTTCAGTTAACTGGGAAGCTAGCTTCTCTCTCTGGGCGTATGGCTGCCTTCCTTTTCCATGAGTTAGCTAATGAGCTAACTCTCCTGGGCAGTTACTTTATTGCCTTTTGAGCCTAGTTAGCTAGGGAGCTAACTACCACCTGCTCAGTTAGCTGAATAGCTAACTCCTTATTCTCTGATAGCTCTATTTTCTTCTGCAGACCGATAGCCATTTATTTTTAGTCAGCTGGGGAGTTAGCTACCATTTCATGGCCTCTTTTCTCTGCCGCTTGGATTGCCTGCTCAGTTAGCTAAAGAGCTAACTATCTTTTGGCTTGGTTAGTTAAAGAGCTAACTACTGGTTCGTTACCTTTTTGTCCTGGCTGCATGCTTTGCTTGTGAGTTAGCTGGAAAGCTAACTACCAAATGGTTTAGTTGCCTAAGATTCTCCTGGATGGACTTTCTTCCGTGTGATTTCGAAAAAGCTAGCCTAGCTGGGGGTCTTGCTTTCTTCCTGGCCGATCGTCTTCAAGGATCTTCAGCTACTTGGAATTAATTCCAGACAGCTACCACTCAAGCATTTGGGCGTGCTCTTTCTCTCTCTCTCTCTCTCTCTTCTTTATTACATTGCTATTTTTAGCTACATTAACTTTTTGATTTCTTGGATTACTATAGAGTTCTTCCTTTCTCAAATGGATCAAGTGCATTCAATGCTTAAGGAAAATAATCTCAACGGTTATCTTTTCTTCCCGTTTTACTTTCCATTTATTTTCAATGTATCTAACGGATATTTTTATTGTTGGATGCTTATAAATAGCTGTGATTAGAAGAACAACATGATGGATTTTGAAATAGAAAATCAAGAAAAGGAAATACAAGAAAAAGAGCCTTTATTGCATATTCTTCCAAGTGGTGAAAAGCAAGATCGTGTGCATTGAAGTTGTCAAATCTCAAGATCATTCGTTGCTCAAGTCGTCCAGATCAATTAAAGTTCTCAAGAAATCAAAGCTTCAGATCCCTTGAAGTTCTTCATTTATTGCTGAGGAGTTGCTTCAAATTTGTAAAGTATATCTTGAATATTTGCTCATTATAGGAGCTACTTGATCTCATTTATTCTAAACACTTGTAAAAGGGCTAGAGTTAACCCTTATTTTTGTGTTGGCCTCCTTGTGCCATTAAACAAGAGGAGTAGCCTGGTAAGGCTAGGGGCTTGGCTGCCTTGTGTCGTATAAACAAGAGGGCTAGCCAGGGAAGACTAGAGGTTGTAATCGTTGTGATATGATTAGTGGAATTCCCAAAGGTTTTGAAGAGTGGACGTAGGTGCTGGGTTTAGCACCAAACCACTATAAACTTTCGTGTGTTTGTGGTTGCTGGTTTTTCTATGTTATTATCATTCTGTGCACTTCACTACACCGCTGCCAAGTAATTTTGAAATTAGAGTTAAAGCACATGTTTGTGATAGTAATTAATTTTTAATAACCCAATTCACCCTCCTCTTGGGTTTCTACATCTGGGAAACAAGTGGTATCAGAGCAGAGTGCTCTTGATTATTAGCTTTGATTAGCTTAAGCCAAAGATAAGTAGTAATCCAAATGGGATCTATGTTGATTGAAGGACAGTCAACTAATAGACCACCTTTGTTCAGTGGAACAAATTATACTTATTGGAAAGCACGAATGAAAATCTTCATTCAAGCACTAGATTATGATTTATGGGGAATCATAATTAATGGACCACACACACCCACTATTAAGATTGACAATCATGATATTGCAAAACCTGAATCTGAATGGAATGAGCAAGATAAGAAACTAGCTCAATTAAATGCAAAAGCTATGAATGTTCTTTATTGTTCTCTTGATGCAAATGAATTTAATCGCATATCTACTTGCATGTCTGCTAAAGAAATCTGGGATAGACTTGAAGTTACCCATGAGGGTACAAATCAAGTCAAGGAATCCAAAATAAATATGCTTGTTCATAAGTGTGAATTATTTAAGATAATTTTGCTAAGAATATCACTGATATGTTTACAAGATTTACTGATATTATTAATGGACTTAAAAGTCTTGGAAAGTCTTATGCTAATAGTGATCTTATTAGAAAAATCTTAAGATCTTTACCTATGACATGGGAAGCAAAGGTCACTACTATACAAGAAGCAAAAGATATTAATACTTTATCACTTGAAGAGTTGGTCAGTTCTTTGATGACACATGAGCTTTAGCAATGACAACACGTTGATGAAGATGAATCAAAGAAGAAAAGAACTATGCCATTGAAGAGTGGAATTCAGAATGATGAAAGTGAGGAAACCACTAGTGACAGTGAGAAAGATGATGAAATGGCACTTATCTTAAGAAAATTTAAAAAGTTCATGAAAAGAAAGAAGTTTGGAAAAAGAAAACATTTTGCAAAAGGAGATCATAGCAAAGAAAAAGAAAAGAGTGAACCTCCTACTTGCTATGAGTGCAAAAAGCCTGGAGATATCAGACCAGAATGTCCACTATTAAAGAAAGGATCCAAAAGAGTAATGAAGAAAGTAATGATGGCTACATGGAGCGACAGTAAGGCTACAAGTTCAGAAGATGAAAAGAAAACTGAAGTGGCCAATGTATGTTTCATGGCTGATAATGATGAGGTAAATCCTAGCTTTTTAGATGACTTTACTTTTGATGAATTACATGGTGCATTCTATGAACTTGTTGATGATTTTGCAAATTTAAGTTCAAAGAACAAGGATTTGAAAAATGAAATCAAAAATCTTACTCTTGAAAAAGAAAGAATTTCAAAAGACAATGAATCATTATTAAAGAAAAATTAAGATTTAAAAAATAAAGTAAATAAATTAAAACCAATTATTGACAGATTTACTTTGAGCTCAGAAAATTAGAAATAATTTTAAATAGTCAAAGAGCTATTTATAATAGAGCTGGTCTTGGACATAATCCCTTTGAAAGACAAAAGTTTTTAAAAATATTTATGTACATGGAAATGACTCCACCAAAATTATTTGTTTTAAATGTGATAAATTAGGACAAAGCTTATACTTGTCACACACACAATGTGAGAAAAATATGGGTTCCAAAAGGAACTATTTTAACTAACCCTAAAGGACCTATGAAGGATTGGGTACCTAAGAGAAAAACTTGAAATTGCGTATGCAGGTGTGTCTTGCGGCCCAAGCAACTAAAAGACAATGGTACTTGGATAGCGGGTGCTCGAGACACATGACAGATGATGAATCACAATTCATCACTTTGGAGGCAAAAGATGGATGTGTTGTTACTTTTGGTGATAATGGCCATGGAAAAATCATTGGCATTGGAAAAATAGGTATCACACCTCATTTTATTGATAATGTCTTACTTATGAAAGGACTGAAACATAATTTACTTAGTATTAGTCAATTATGTGACAAAGAATTTAATGTTACATTTGAATCATCTTTATGCATTGTTAAAAATCCTACTAATGAAAATATAAAATTTATTAGTCAAAGGCATGTTAATGTATACATTGTTAATCTAAATGATTTGCATGATAAAAATATTGATTGCCTAGTTGCTACAAATAATAAAACTGATTGTAGTTGGTTATGGCATCGTAGGCTAGCTCATGCAAGCATAGATTTATTATCTAAATTAATTAAGAAAGATTTAGTGTATGGTTTACTAAACTAGTTTTTGAAAAAGATAAGATTTGCAATGCTTGTCAGTTTGGAAAACAAACCCGAGTTTCTTTTAAATCAAATAATTTGGTTTTAACCACTAGACCCTTGGAACTCTTGCATATGGATTTATTTGGTACTACAAGAACAACTAGTCTAGGAGGAAAAAGATATGGTTTTGTTGTTATTGATGATTTCTCTCGTTTTACATGAGTTTTATTTTTAACTAGTAAAGACGAAGCATTTGTTTCATTTTGAAAATTATTTAAAAGAATTACAAATGAAAAGAATTCTTCTGTTTATCAATTCGAAACGATCATAGAAAAGAATTTAAAAAAAACCTTTTGAAGACTTTTGTAATGAAAATGGAATTAAACATAATTTTTCTGCACCAAGAACACCTCAACAAAATGGAGTAGTTGAAAGAAAGAATAGAATTTTAGAAGAAATCACCTGTACCATGTTGTGTGAGAGTAATCTCCCAAAGTATTTTTGGGCTGAAGCTATCAACACTGCATGTTATGTTTTAAATCGTGCATTGATTAGACCTATTTTGAAAAAGACTCCTTATGAACTTTGGAAAGGAAGAAAACCAAATATTAGTTATTTTCATGTGTTCGGATGCCGATGTTTTGTTTTAAATAATGAAAAATCAAACCTTGATAAATTCGATGCTAAATCTGATGAAGGAATTTTTCTCGGTTATTCTTTGCATAGTAGAGCTTTTAGAGTATTTAACAAAAAGACTCTAGTAGTAGAAGAATCTAGTCATGTTATTTTTGATGAATCTAATAATCTTCCATTAAGGAAGAGAAAAGGTACAAATGATGCAGATGAGATTGAAGATCAACTCAAGGACATCACTTTAAAGGATAAAGATGAGTCAGATACTCAAGAGGTAAATGAAGAAGGGAACGCTGACCTACCAGAAGCTTCACATGGTAATGATGAATTAGAAAAGGGATGAAGGTACATTCTCAGTCATCCTAAAGATCAAATTATAGATGATCCATCTCAAGGTATTAGAACTAGATCATCATTTAGAGAAACTTATAATAACTTAGCATTGTATCTAAAATTGAACCTAAATGCTATGATGATGCTAAAAATGATGTTGATTCGATTAATGCCATGCATAAGGAACTTCACCAGTTTAAAAGAAATAATGTATGGACTCTTATTGAAAGACCTCATGATCATCAAATTATTGGAACTAAATGGGTTTATAGAAACAAATTAGATAAACATGGTAATATAATTAGAAATAAGGTAAGATTAGTAGCTAAGGGTTATAATCAAGAAGAGGGAATTGATTTTGATGAAACTTATGCCCCAGTTGCTAGATTAGAAGCTATTAGATTACTTCTTACTTATGCTTGCTTTATGAAGTTTAAATTATATCAAATGGGCATAAAAAGCGCTTTCTTAAATGGATACATTGCTGAACAAGTTTTTGTGGAACAACCACCAGGTTTTGAGAATCACTTATTTCCAAATCACGTATTTAAGTTGAATAAAGCTTTATATGGTTTGAAACAAGCACTCCGGGCTTGGTATGAAATGTTAAGCAAATTCTTGATTAGTAATGAATTTATTTTAGGAAATGTGGATACAATGTTATTTATTAAAAGATAAAATAGTGATATTAATTGTTCAAATCTACGTTGATGATATTGTTGGAACAAGATGAAAAGTTGGTGGGATAGGAGCAAGAAATATTTTCTTATTTCATAGACTTTTTTTTCTTGTCATACAACCCTGCCATCTGCCTCCTTGTATAGACATGAAGGAAGACAATTTTAATGTCTTTGGTTTACCAAACTATCTTCCGGGAATACAATTTTTTGGGAATACAATTTGCTGGGAATATAATTTCTGATATTACCAACATGGCTCTTTGGATTTCAGTCAAGTCATTAATATAAGTATGGCTCTTTGGTTTCCAGTCAAGTCATTAATTGCAAATTACTTCTTAACACTCCTCCTTAATTTTCAATTGATTCTTAAATTTTTTGAATTTTTCTATAGTGACAACATTGGTAAGAAAATCTGCAGCTTGTTCATTTGTGCCAACATACTTTAAAATGATTTCCTCTTTATTTACCAAATCTCGAATGAAATGATGTCGGAGTTCAATATGCTTGGACCTTGCATGGAAGACCGGGTTCTTGGATAATGCAATTGCCGACATATTGTCACAATAAATGGTAGTCGGTTGAACTTGGGTTTGTTGTAAATCCAATAAAACTCTTCTTAACCAAACTGCTTCGTAGGCAGCATCAGTAGCAGTGATATACTGTTGACCCCAGATTGATTTTGATGATTACAAAACAAATTAAGCAATTCTAAGATTGATACAGGGAAGTTCAGTCGCCTTGCAAGTAAGTATCTTCATGCAAAATTGACTGGTAAGAAAGTACTTTATTTTACTTTGCTTTAGATATTTTTATTTTGGTTGGAGTTAATTGATTAGCTAGCTGAGGTCTCTTGCTTCATTCTTGGACGATGGCATTCATATCCTCAGCTACCTGGAGCCATTTTTCAGTCCACCGCCGCCTAAGCTTTAAGAGTGCTCTTTCTCTCTCTCTCTATTGCTATTTCAAGCTATATTTAACTTTTGGATTTTTGAATTTTTACAGTGCTCATCCTTCCTCAAATGGAGATCTGCATTCAATGCTTAAGGGAAACATGTTTAACGGTTATATTTTCTTCCCGTTATTATTTCCATTTATTTCTTATGTATCTAACGATATCTTCCTGTTAGATGGATATAAATAGCTGGGATTAGAAGCACACCTAGACGATTTTTGAAAAAGAAATTTCAAAGAGTGAAAAATCCAAGAAAAGAGCCTTCATTGCATATTTGTTGAGTGGTTTCTGGGCATTCAAGTTCATTCCTTGCTCCGAAAGGTCGTCCGAATCATTGAAGCTTTTCAAGCATTCAAGACTTCAGCTGCTTCAACCTAGTTCATTTATTGCTGAGTTTATTGCTTCAAAAGTTGCAAAGTATATTCAGAATATTTGCTCATTGTAGGAGCTTCTCCTTTACATACTCTGATTATCTTGTAAAAGGGTTGGTGAACCCTGGTTTGTTGTTGGCTTCCTTGTGCCATTTAAACAAGAGGACTAGCCTAGGTTTGGCTAGGGGTTTTTGGCTTCCTTTTGCCGTGAAAAAAGAGGACTAGCCTAGGTTTGGCTAGGGGTTTTTGGCTGCCTTGTGCCGTATAAACAAGAGGGCTAGCCTGTTTGGCTAGAGGTTGTAATCGTTGTGATACGATTAGTGGAATTCCCAAAGGTGTTGGGGAGTGGATGTAGGTGCTGAGTTTGGCACCGAACCACTATAAACTTTTGTGTATTTGTGGTTGTTTGCTTTTCTGTTGTTATTATTCTGTGCACCCACTTCACCGCTGCAAATCAAAATTAGGGTTAAAAGCACATATATCTGCATAGCTATTAAATTTTTTAAATAACCGAATTCACCCCCCTCTTGGGTTACTACATCTGGGCAACAAGTGGTATCAGAGTAGCGTGCTCTTGATTTCTATAGCTTTGATTAGCTTGGAGCCAAAGATCAATAGTAATCCCAATGAATTCCATGTTGATTGAGGGACAATCAACTAATAGACCACCTTTGTTCAATGGAACAAACTACACATTTTGGAAAGCACGAATGAAAATCTTCATTCAAGCACTAGATTATGATTTATGGGGAATCATAATTAATGTACCACACACACCCATAATTATGGTTGAAAATATTAATGTTGCAAAACCTGAATGGGATGAGCAAGATAAGAAATTAGCTCAATTAAATGCAAAGGCTATGAATGTTCTTTATTGTTCTCTTGATGCAAATGAATTTAATCACATATAAACTTGCATGTCTGCTAAGGAAATATGGGATAGACTTGAAGTCACCCATGAGGGTACAAATCAAGTCAAGGAATCCAAAATAAATATGCTTGTTCATAAGTATGAATTATTTAAGATGGATTTAGCTGAAAATATTACTGATATGTTTACAAGATTTACTAACATTATTGATGGATTGAAGAGTCTTGGAAAATCTTATGCTAACAGTGATCTTGTTAGAAAAATTTTAAGATCTTTACCTAGGATATGGGAAGCAAAAGTCACAGCATTTTAAGAAGCAAAATATCTCAATACTTTATCACTTGAAGAGTTAGTCGGTTCTTTGATGACTCACGAGCTTCAGCAACGACAACATATTAATGAAGATGATTCAAAGAAGAGAAGGACCATGGCATTGAAGAGTGCAACTCAAGAAGATGAGAGTGAAGAAACCACAAGTGACAGTGAGAAAGATGATGATATTGCACTTATTTCAAGGAAATTTAAAAAGTTCATGAAGAAAAAAAGATTTGGAAAAAGAAAGCATTTGTCAAAGGAGATCAAAGCAAAGATAAGGAAAAGAGTGAACCTCCTACATGCTATGAGTGTAAGAAGCCTGGACACATCAGACCAGATTGTCCACTATTAAAGAAGGCATCTAAAAGAATAAAGAAAAAGGCAATGATGGCCACTTGGAGCGACAGTGAAGCTACAAGTTCAGAAAATGAAGAGAAAACTGAAGTTGCCAATGTTTGCTTCATGGCTGATAATGATGAGGTAAGCCCTAACTTTTTAGATGATTTTACTTTTGATGAGCTGCATGGTGCATTTTATGAACTGATTGACGATTTGCAAATTTAAGTTCAAAGAATATGGATTTGAAAAATGAAATCAAAAATCTTACCATTGAAAAGGAAAGATTTTCAAAGGATAATGAATCATTGTCAAAACAAAACCAAGATTTGAAAAATGAAGTGAATGAATTAAAATCAATTGTTGATAGATTTACATTAAGCTCAGAAAAATTAGAAATGATTTTAAATAATCAAAGAGCTGTTTACAATAGAGCTGGTCTTGGATTCAATCCTCTTGAAAGACAAAAATTTTTGAAAAATATTTATGAGCATGCTAATGATTCTACCAAACTTACTTGTTTTAAATGTGAAAAAATTGGACACAAAGCTTATATTTGTCAAACACAAAAGATAAGGAAAATATGGGTCCCAAAAGGAACCATTTTGACTAACCCTAAAGGACCCAAGAAAGCTTGGGTACCTAAGAACAAAAATTGAAATTGTGTATGCAGGTGTGTCTTGCAACTTGAGCAATTAAAAGACAATGGTACTTGGATAGCGGGTGCTCAAGACACATGACCGGTGATGAATCACAATTCATCACTTTGGAAGCAAAAGATGGAGGGGTTGTTACTTTCGGTGATAATGGCCAAGGAAAAATAATTGGCATTGGAAAAATAGGTATCACACCTTATGCTTATATTAATAATGTTCTGCTTGTAAAAGGTTTAAAACACAATTTACTTAGCATTAGTCAATTATGTGACAAAGGATTTAATGTTACATTTGAATCATCCTTATGCATTGTTAGAAATCCTGCTAATGAAAACATGAGATTTGTTGGTCAAAGGCATGGTAATGTATACATTGTTAATTTAAATGATTTGCATGATCAAAATGTTGATTGCCTAGTTGCTACAAATAATAAAACTGATAATAGTTGGTTATGGCATCGTAGGCTAGCTCATGCAAGCATGGATTTACTATCTAAATTAATTAAAAAGACTTTAGTAGTTGAAGAATCAATTCATGTTATCTTTGATGAATCTAATGATCTTCCATCAAGGAAGAGAAAAGGTATAAATGATGCAGATGACATTGAAGATCAATTCAAGGACATCACATTCAAGGACAAGAACGATACACAAGAGGTAAGTAAAGAAAGAAACGCTGATCTACCTGAAGCCTCACAAGGTAATGATGAATTAGAAAGAGGATGGAGGTATGTTCTTAGTCACCCTAAAGATCAAATTATTGGTGATCCTTCTCAAGGAGTGAGAACTAGATCATCATTTAGAGATGCTTGTAATAATTTAGCATTTGTATCTAAAATTGAACCTAAATGTTATGATGATGCTAAAAATGATGTTGATTGGATTAATGCATGCATGAGGAACTTAACCAATTTGAAAGAAATAATGTTTGGACTCTTATTGAAAGACCACATGATCATCAAATTATTGGAACTAAATGGGTTTACAGAAATAAATTAGATGAACATGGTAATATAATTAGAAATAAGGCAAGATTAGTAGCTAAAGGTTATAATCAAGAAGAGGGAATTGATTTTGATGAAACTTATGCCCCTGTTGCTAGATTAGAAGCTATTAGATTACTTCTTGCTTATGCTTGTTATATAAATTTTAAATTATATCAAATGGATGTTAAAAGCGCCTTCTTGAATGAATATATTGTTGAACAAGTTTTTGTGGAACAACCACCGGATTTGAAAATCATCTGTTTCAAACCACGTTTTCAAATTAAACAAAGCTTTGTATGGTTTGAAACAAGCGCCCCGGGCATGGTATGAAAGATTAAGAAAATTCTTGATTAGTAATAATTTTATTCGAGGAACTGTGGATACAACTTTATTTATTAAAAGGCAAAATAAAGATATATTAGTTATTCAAATCTATGTTGATGATATCATATTTGGTGCCACTAATGAATCTTTGTGCAAAGACTTTGCTAAGCTTATGCAGGGAGAGTTCGAGATGAGTATGATGGGTGAGCTGAATTACTTTCTCGGACTTCAAATTAAACAAAGCAAAGATGGGATCTTCATAAGCCAATCTAAATATACCAAAGAAATGATCAAGAAGTTTGGCATGGAGACATCCAAGAGTATCAGTACCCCTATGAGCTCATCATGTAGACTTGAAACTTATAATTCTGAAAAATATGTTGATTTAAAATTATATAGAGGTATGATTGGATCTTTGTTATATTTAACTGCTAGTAGACCAGATATCTTATTTAGTGTTTGCATGTGTGCTAGATATTAAGCAAATCCTAAAGAATCACACTTGCTTGCTGTTAAAAGAATATTTAAATATCTAAATGGAACAATAAATTTAGGTATATGGTATAACAAATAATCTAGCATTGACTTAATAGGATACACTGACTCAGACTTTGCTGGATATAAATTAGATAGGAAATCAACCACTGGAACTTGCCAGTTTCTAGGTGTTAACTTAATTTCATGGTTAAGCAAAAAAGCAAACTTCAGTAGCACTATCTACGGCCGAGGCCGAGTATGTTGCAGCTGGGAGTTGCTGTGCTCAAATCTTATGGATTAAGCAACAACTAGAAGATTATGGTATTAAACAAAAAGCCATACCTATAAAATGTGATAATACAAGTGCAATTAGTTTAACTAAAAATCATATTCAACATTCCAGAACTAAACATATTGAAATTAGACATCATTTCATTAGAGATCATGTTAACAATGGAAATGTTGTTATTAAATTTTTAAATACTGAAAAACAAATTGCTGATATTTTTACTAAGCCACTTGATGAAACAAAATTTTATGAAATCAGAAGAGAATTAGGGATGGTTGATCCAACCATTTAATGAATCATTTAATGAAGTTATATGATATCTAAAAGTTATGACATCTTTAAATCATAAATCAAAGGAATTTTATGTCAAATTAAATGCTTGTTGTAAGGCTTTATGTTTTTCAAATTAATAAAAGCTACGTTCTTTGAACTCTTCCAACCACCGGCCGTTTGAAAAGCTTTTATTTTTTCTTTTCTTTTGATGGCAGCTAACTGACCAGGCAACCAAACAGTCACCTGGCCAGTTAACCATCAAGCCTATTTCCTATATAACCTTTTTCACCACACGATTTTCAATTCAAGCCGTCTCTTTCATTCTCCCTCATTCAAACTCCAACCGAGCATCTTCTCTCTTCATCTCTCATTCTCAACCCTTTCTTTCATTCCTTCCATTAATCATTCCTTCCATTCAACCTATTAATCTATCTAGAAGAAGATGATGACTCCCAAGAAGAAGGCAGTCGCTAGAGATGACAATTGTGCCGATCTTCGCCAGAAGTCTTCCACGTCTTCTACTCAAATCAACTCCCTACTTGCTTTAAAATCTTTTGCTCATGGGAGGTTAGTAGACTTTAACTTTTTAGAACAAGAAGGTTTTAAAATCGGTAATCTGTTAGTTAAACAAGGATGGGACAAACTTTTATCTACCAAAAGACCTATTTATCTTGAACTTATTAAGGAATTCTATGAAAACATTTTCTTTGGTAGTGGAACTATCTCTTCCATTGTGAAAAAGACTAAAATAGACCTAGACGGTAAAACGTTAGGATCTGCTTTGAAAATTCCATCTGAAGGTTTCTTAGAAATTCTCCCTAGTGAACGTGGATATAAGATTGGCCTAATCCTTAATATAGATAATACTGAAGCTAGTAAAATTGAAACGTTAGATGCAAATATGTTATCAGTTAAAAATCGGCTTTTCCATAGTATCATTGCTAAGATTCTCGCCCCTCGTGCTGGATCATTTAATGTGGTAAACGATAGGACATTTGCTTAATGTATGATATCTTAATAGAAGACCCTGTTGATTTACCTAAATTAATGATGACCGTTATGAGAGAATCTTTGTCCAAATCTAAGGCTGCTTTGCCCTACGGAATGTTTCTCATATATGTTTTTGAGTTTTTTGGTATTAAACTTAAAGGAGAAACCGCAGTGGCATTACATCACTCTGACGTTTTTAATGCTCATTCACTACACCGCATGGACTTTGCTAAAAGGGATGGTATTTGGTTAAAAGTTAGATCTAGAACAGGACAATCTAGTATGCCACCGCCTACTGTGAATCAATCTGCCTGCTCCCCTCAAAACTTTTTCACTTATGACTTCAGCCAACCTAATCCGTATCTTGCTGCTATGACAGCTGACCAAAACCCTTTTCTACCTGATCCACCTGAAATCAATGTTTCTAGATCATCTTTTCGCAATGTCAACCCTGCTCCTGCTCCTTTTCCAACTGTTAGATTATGTGATGATCAACTCCGTCATATTATCAATGAATTGACCCTTGCCACTTCTAGTCGAAGCTCTGGTGACAGTGCTTCTTCTATCAATGATCAGACTCTTGTACCACATATTTCTTTTATTTTTAAAAATATGTCTCAATTTAAACTTATTCTTGAAAGGCTTGTTCATGATGTGAACATTCTTATTGGAAGAGTTTTTCATCACAACGAATCTATCATGGAACGGATCCTGAATAAGATAAATTTACTTAAAAGCAAGCTTGAAAACTTTGAGACTAAGCAGAGTGGTAGAATATCAAATGAGATCGAGCCAGACCCAGACCCGGGATGTAGCAAACGCAGTTGATCATTGGACCGCATCCTTCACAAGGCTGAGTCAACTTTTAGAGACTTACATCATTCCTTCACCCACCTCTGTGCCTGGTTCTTACTCGCATCCACATCTCTGGACTCCACCGACACAGCCTGCCTTCGACATGCCTCAATCTTCAAGCAAGACAAAAGTTTCTTCCATGCATATTTCTTCATCTGATGACAACAAGTGATTGTACTTAACTTTTGTGATTTTGTAGTATTTGAACAAACTTATTATGCTTGTTTATGTTTATGCTCTATGACTTGAAACAATGACATGTAATATCTATTGTCTTGTACTGATCTGCATGACTGTTTTAATTATGTAATGAATGTTAACATCTCCTTGATCTATTATGCTTAAAGTTATTGCAAGACTCTTCAAACTTCTTTTTGATTAATGAAAAAAAGGGAGAGAAGAATGTTGCTTGCATACATTAAGGAATGGAGTAAATAGTAACTCCATATATTCAGGGGAGAAAAGAAAAAGATTTCACTTATTTAATTTGACAGGGGGAGAAATTAATGTTTTCTGATTACTCCTGTTTACTTATTAAACTTCCATATATACACTTGCTCTTTATATTCTTAAAAGTTTTGTCATCATCAAAAAGGGGGAGATTATTGACCCCAGATTGATTTTGATGATTACAAAACAAATTAAACAATTCTAAGATTGATACAGGGAAGTTCAGTCACCTTGCAAGTAAGTATCTTCATGCAAAATTGACTGGTAAGAAAGTACTTTATTTTACTTTGCTTTAGATATTTTTATTTTGCTTGGAGTTAACTGATTAGCTAGCTGAGGTCTCTTGCTTCATTCTTGGACAATGGCATTCATATCCTCAGCTACCTGGAGCCATTTTTCAGTCCACCACCCCCTAAGCTTTTAAGAATGCTCTTTCTCTCTCTCTCTCTATTGCTACTTCAAGCTATATTTAACTTTTGGATTTTTAAATTTTTACAGTGCTCATCCTTTCTCAAATGGAGATCTGCATTCAAATCTTAAGGGAAACATGTTTAACGGTTATATTTTCTTTCCGTTATTATTTCTATTTATTTCTTATGTATCTAACGGATATCTTCCTGTTAGATGATATAAATAGCTGGGATTAGAAGCACACCTAGATGATTTTTGAAAAAGAAATTTCAAAGAGAGAAAAATCCAAGAAAAAAGCCTTCATTGCATATTTGTTGAGTGGTTGCTGGGCATTCAAGTTCATTCCTTGCTCCGAAAGGTCATCCGAATCATTGAAGCTTTTCAAGCATTCAAGACTTCAGCTGCTTCAACCTAGTTCATTTATTACTGAGTTTATTGCTTCAAAAGTTGTAAAGTATATTCAGAATATTTGCTCATTGTAGGAGCTTCTCCTTTACATAATCTGATTATCTTGTAAAAGGGTTAGTGAACCCTGATTTGTTGTTGGCTTCCTTGTGCCATTTAAACAAGAGGACTAGCCTAGGTTTGGCTAGGGGTTTTTGGCTTCCTTGTGTCGTAAAACAAGAGGACTAGCCTAGGTTTGGCTAGGGGTTTTTGGCTGCCTTGTGCCGTATAAACAAGAGGGCTAGCTTGGTTCGGCTAGAGGTTGTAATCATTGTGATATGATTAGTGAATTCCCAAAGGTGTTGGGGAGTGGATGTAGGTGCTGAGTTTGATACCGAATCACTATAAACTTCTGTGTATTTGTGGTTGTTTGCTTTTCTGTTGTTATTATTCTGTGTACCCCACTTCACTGCTGCAAATCAAAATTAGGGTTAAAAGCACATATATAGCTATTAAATTTTTTAAATAACCCAATTCATCCCCCTCTTGGGTTACTACATCTGGGCAACATATACTCTGCTTCTGCTGAAGATAAAGCAATTGTTTTTGTTTCTTTGAACTCCATAAAATCATCTTTGAGCCAAGACAAAAAATATAACCAGACATGCTTTTTCTGTCATCAATTGAACCAGCCCATTCACTAACAGAATAACCAACAAGCTCATTATTTTCTTCTTTAACATATTTTATGCCTTGCCTTTGACTTCCTTGGAGATATCTCAGGATGCGTTTTATAGCAGCATAATGCAGTTTGCTTGGTTCTTGCATATATTTTGAAACAACATTCACAACATGAATAATGTCAGGCCGTGTGTTGGTTAGATATATTAATGAACCAACTAATCTTCTGTAGAGCTTTGCATCATCTTTTTCAACACCATCATCTTGTTTCAGCTTTTCATTCAATGCCATTGGAGTTGGAACTGGTTTACTTTTGTCCATATGAAATTTTTGCAACATGTCTTTAATGTACTTCTCTTGAGAGATAACCATTTCTCCTTTGGCTTGCTTTACTTAGATGCCAAGAAAATACTTTATTAATCCGAGATCTGACATCTCAAATTCCTTCATCATGCTTTGCTTGAATTCTTCTACAATTTGCAAGTTAGTCCCAATGTAGGCAAGATCATCAACATAGATACAAACAACAAGAAAGTTAGTGGCATCAAATATCTTTATATAAAGAGATGGTTCACTTGGGCTTCTTTGGAATCCATTTGAACAGAAGTATTTGTCAATCATGTTGTTCCAAGCTTGTGGAGCTTGCTTCAAGCCATATAGAGCTTTGTGAAGTTTATAGACTTTGTGTTCCATACCTGCCACTTCATACCCTTGAGGTTGTTTGACGTATACCTCCTCCTTAAGTTCGCCATTGAGGAAGGAAGATTTGACGTCAAGTTGGAAGACTTGAAGCTCAAGTTGGGCAGCAAGAGCAAGGATAATACGGATTGTCTCCATTCTTGCAACTGGTGCAAATGTTTTGGTGAAGTCGATGCTAGACTGCTGCAAGTATCCCTTGGTGACAAGTCGAGCTTTATGCTTTTGAATAGATCCGTCTTCTTTATACTTGATTTTGTAGATCCATTTTAGCCTGATTACATCCTTCCCTTCCGGCAAGTTGACAAACTCCCAAGTTTTGTTCTTTTGAATTGTTGCTATTTCCTCATCCATTGCCTTTTTCCATTCTTCCTTCACCACAGCTTCCTCAAAATCCTGAGGTTCATAACCAAAGAAGGAAAAGTGACAAGAGTTATAAATATCTTGCATGGATCGAACATTCTTTGGTGGAGAATCTGTATCTACGGTTTCTAAGAAAGAGGGAGAATGAATGGAACTTGGTGAAGAAGAGAAGGCTTGTGATGTAGATGATGAAGTTTGTGTTGGTGATGAAGGATTAGAATGAATTGAACTTGGTGATGTACAAGGAATTTGTTGATGCTCTTCTTGTTTAGCTTGTGGCTCTATGAACTCATATGAGTTTGGAATTTGAGATGAGCTTTGTGTCCAATTCCAGTTAGTTTCTTCATCAAAAAATACATCTCTTGAGATGACAAGCTTCTTGGTTTTTGGATTGAATAACCTGTATCCTTTGGATTCATCACTATAACCAATAAATATTTTTTTCTCCTTTTTCATCAAATTTCTCCCGGTATTGTGATGGAATGTGAGAATAAGCAACACAACCAAATACTTTAAGATGTAATATTGTTGGTTTTCTTTTGTGCCATGCTTCAAATGGAGTTTTGTTAAGAACTGCTTTTGTAGGAGATATATTAAGAATGTAAACAGCAGTATGCACACCTTCAGCCCAAAAATTATTTGGTAAGCTTTTTCCTTTCAGCATGCTTCGGGCCATTTCCACAATGGTTTGATTTCTTCTTTCAGCAACTCCGTTCTGTTGAGGACTCATATGAACTGTGAGTTGTCTTTGGATACCATTTTGCTGGCAGTATTCCATGAATGGTTTGTAGATGAACTCTCCTCCTCGATCGGTTCGAAGAGTCTTGATTTGAAGTCCACTTTGTTTCTCAACTAGTACTTTGAATTGTAGGAAAATAGAGAAAGCTTCGGACTTGGCATGCAAGAAGTAAACCCACATCATTCTTGTATAATCATCAACAAATAGAATGAAGTACCTTCGGTTGTTGTGTGATGGAGTTCTTGTGAGTCCACATATATCAGCATGAACAAGTTCAAGAGGTGCTTTGGTTCTCCATGAAGTCTTTGGATATGGTAGCTTGTGCATTTTTCCATATATGCAGCCTTCACATACTTGGCTTCTTTCTTTAATGAGAGGAAGACCAATCACCATATTTTTTTGTTTGAGTAGATACAACCCCTTCATATTCAAGTGTCCATATCGAAGATGCCATAAATTTGACATATTGATAGCTTCACTTTTGAATACGACATCTTTAGATAACATAGTTAGAGGAAAAATCTTGTTTGTGCTCATGGGTACAGTAGCAATTAGATAGTTATTCTTTTTATCAAAAATTTTGCAGCTACTGTTATTAAAGTTGATAGCATATCCTTTTTGAGTAAGTTGCCCAATGCTAAGGAGATTATGAGATAGATTTGGCACATAAAGAACATCATTAATAAGCCTTTTGGTACCTCCTTTGGTGAGAACTTCAATAGTTCCTTTGCCTTCAACAGTTTGGAATTTGCTGTCTCCAAGCATGACTTGAGAAGAATAATTAATTTTTGTCAAGTTGGACGAAGATTTTTTGATTCCCCGTCATGTAGTTGCTACACCCACTATCCAAGTACCATACATTTTGAGAATCTTCTTGGGCATTCATGCAAGAGAAGAGTTGTTGAGTTTCAGCTTCACTTTTAGTGAAGTTGGCTTCATCATTTCCATTCCTTTTTTGGTACCAACAATCCCTTTGTGAATGATTAGGAATCTTGCACTTATTGCATCTATATCGATAATCTTTTGAGTCATGGTTGTTCTTCTTGCAAACTCGGCATCGAGGATTAAAACCACCTGATTGTTGTTGGTTTGCTCCTTATTTTTGCCTTTTTCCTTCTTTTGGAATGGTCCTCCTTTGTACTTCTGTTTAAAGTTCTTTTTTTCTGAGGTGTAGAGCTTGGTTTGGAAGGCTTGCTCAAGAGGTTGAATAGAAGACCTATTCATTCTTTCCTCATGAACTTGAAGAGAACTCATTAGTTCATTAAAAGTATAAGTAAAGAGATCTTTTGATTCTTCTATTGCAGTGACAACATGATCATATTTTATAGGAAGACTTCTAAGAACCTTTCGAATAACTTTTCTATCTTCAATGGTATCTCCAAGGCTTCTAATTTGATTAACTACTTCAATAACTTTGGTAAGAAAGCTTTGCATACCTTGTCCTTCTTTCATTTGCATGTTGTCAAAATCTCTCCAAAGTGATTGTAACTTTAGTGAGATGATTTTCTCATTACCTTGGAAACCTTCTTTGAGTATTTCCCAAGCTTGCTTTGCTTTCTTTGCTCCAAAAATTCTGGGGTAGATGGTTTGGCTTATTCTTTGTTGAATGTATCGAAGAGCACTTGCATTTTTCTTCACATTCTCCTTGTACTCCTTTTGTTACTCTGTTGTCCATTTTATTGTAGCATCTTGTGGTTGAGGTGGCTCTTCATATGAACCTTCGACTATGTCCCAAAGATCTTGCGAGATGAATATGGTTTGCATTTGACTACTCCAATAGTCATAATGCTCACCATTGAAGATAGGAACTTGGTTAGAAGTGTAGGAGAACATGGTAGTTGATGAAGTTGCCATCTTGACAAGTGCTTCTTTTAAGGCTCTGATACCAAATTTGTTGGAACAAGATGAAAAGTTGGTGGGATAGGAGCAAGAAATATTTTCTTATTTCATAGACTTTTTTTTTCTTGTCATACAACCCTGCCGTATGCCTCCTTATATAGACATGAAGGAAGACAATTTTAATGTCTTTGGTTTACCAAACTATCTTCCGGAAATACAATTTGCTGGTAATATAATTTCTGATATTACCAACATGGCTCCAGTCAAGTCATTAATACAAGTATGGCTCTTTGGTTTCCAGTCAAGTCATTAATTGCAAATTACTTCTTAACGGATATCATATTCGGTGCCACTAATGAATTTTTGTGCAAAGACTTTGATAAGCTCATGCAGGGAGAGTTCGAGATGAGTATGATGGGGGAACTAAACTACTTCCTTGGACTACAAATCAAACAAAGTAAAGATGAGATCTTCATAAGCCAATCCAAATATATCAAAGAAATGATCAAAAAGTTTGGCATGGAGACATCAAAAAGTATTGGTACTCCTATGAGCTTATCATGTAGACTTAAAACTTATAATACTGAAAAGTCTGTTGATTTGAAATTATATAGAGGCATGATAGGATCATTGCTATATTTAACTGCTAGTAGACCGGATATTTTATTCACTGTATGCATGTGTGCTAGATATCAAGCTAATCCTAAAGAATTACACTTGATTGCTGTTAAAAAAATATTCAAATATTTTAATGTGTTGGCCCAGATGGTAACCCAAGAGGGGGGGAGGGAGGGGTGAATTGGGTTCTTTTAAAAACTTTAACTTTTTGATAACTATTTGCTTAATATGAAGATGTGCAAACGTAAATGATGAAAGCTAAGCACAAATGAAGAGAGTAGAGAGAGAGAGAGGCAAAAGCACGGTAAACACACAGATTTTATAGTGGTTCAGTATATCCAACATCTACGTCCACTCCCAAGTAGCACTTGGGTCCACACTATAATTCACTTGATTACAGTCGAGTTGTTTTACAAGCTCACAACTCAAACTTGTTGTTTTTCCCGGGATCACAATGAACCCAGCTGGTTTTCACAGGCTCACCAACACAAAACCTAACCCACAAGCTATTCTTAGCTTGTCCCGAGGTATACTACCTCTACTAATTCAATCCCTAATTGAATTAACAAGCAAAATAGAAAATAGAGTTTGAAATACAAAACTGCTCCTCAAATAAGCAAATATTCAATTAAATAAACAAAGGTAAGAAAAGACTGTTTGAAGCGATTTTGATTTGAGCTTTTCTTCTTTTCTTCTTTTCTTCCTCTCCTTTGAAAGATTGAATCATGCCTCAACTCAAATTCTTTACTAAAAATTGCAGTTGAGAAGTTGAATAAAGTTGGGGCTTTTTGAAATCGTTTTCACTTTGGAAATCCTTCAATTTCAAACTTTGGATGCTTCGGATTTCTCTTGAATCTCTTTTCAGTGGATGGGTGTGGACTCAGAGATTCTCTCTTTCTTTTTCACTGGATATATCTCTCGATTTTTCTAATATTTTCTCTCTATTTTTTTCTCTATTTTTTCGTTCTTTTTTTTTTCGTACTTCTTTTCAAACGGATGAATCCCTCTTTTTATAGATCCATAGGTGAAATATAGCCATTGGAATGTACCTGGATAGTTCGTCCACAAAAAAAAAAGCCGTTAGAAGTTAGGTAAAGAAAGTATTACTGTTGGAGCTGATCTGTCACTTTTGAAATACGTCCTTGACAGGTTGGAGTCGTGTTGGCCCAGATGACAACCCAAGAAGGGGGGGGTGAATTGGGTTCTTAAAAATTTAAACCTTTTTGAAATGTTTGTTTGCTTAGTATGTGTGGAAGTGAATGCAGATGCAAAAACAAGATGCAATCAGTAAGATAGAGATAGAGATAGAGATAAAGGAGACACGACAAACACAAAGAGTTTATAGTGGTTCAGTGTATCCAACACCTACGTCCACTCCCAAGATTCACTTGGGTCCACACTATAATCTTCCTTGATTACAACAGAGTTGTTTTACAAGCTCACAACTCAAACTTGTTGTTTTCCCGGGCGCACAACAAACCCAGCTGGTTTTTCGGGTTCACCAGCACAAAAACCCTAACACAAGCTATCCCAAGCTTGTACCGAGGTAAGACTACCTCCACTAGTTCAATCCCCCAGATTGAACTAGACACAAATAATAGAAATATTGTTTTTCAATTACAAAGCTCCTTAATGAGTAGATAATCAAATATAATAACAAGGTTTAGAAAAGCCTGATTTGTAGTTGGTTGGCTTTTGAGCTTTTCTTCTTTTCTTCTTTTCTTCTTCTCCTTGCTGGGTTGAATCAAGCCTCAGCTCCGATTCTTCACAGTTGAAGCAGTTGAGAAGGGTTGAAAAGCAAGAACCTTATCCTCTTTCTCCTATTTGGGAAATCCACCAAAACTTTGATTTGAATGCCTTGGATTCCTCTTGAGCGTTTTGGAGTGGAGTGGATTTGAGCTATAAGGTTTTCCTCTTGAGATTCAGGCTCTCTCTTTTTCAGATTTTTGGATTGGGATTTCTCTATTTGTTTCTCTGTTTTTCCCTTTTTTTGTTCTTTTTTGAATGATAGTCTTCCCTTTTTATAGATTTCTTTCAAGCCATTTTTGGAAGAAAACTATCCGTTGGAGTGTACCTTGTAACAAAATATATCCGTTAGAAATAAAGTAAAATAGAAATATTACCGTTAGAGCTGATCTGGCAATTTGATTTTTCGTTCCAGGTGGGTTGGAGTCGACTCTAACTTTTCTGGAGTTGGCTCTAACTCGAAACACTTTAATCCGTTATTTCTGGAGTCGTCTCTGACTTTTCTGGGGTCGACAAGAAACTTTTCTGGAGTCGACTCTAACAGACTCGGAGTCGACTCTAAATTGGGACCAGAAAAATCAACGTTCTGTTTCTTCTGTGAGAGTCGGCTCTAACAGTCTCGGAGTCGACTCTAACTTCCGTGCCAGATCTGGAGTCAGCTCTGTGATTCTCAGAGTCGACTCTAATGTCTGCAATCTTACCTAGACATTAGATTCGATCGAGAACACGATGTAACTCCTGATTTTGATCATTCAATAGACTTACAATCTGAAACACTTAATCAAAATCATTAGAGCCTCCATTAGTTATACTCAAATAGTTTTGTTAATCATCAAAATCATCAATTGGGTCAACAATCTCCCCCTTTTTGATGATAACAAAAACTTTGAGTATATGCATTCAAAAATTCATTCGAACTAAAGATTATAGTCATTTTAAAGCTTAAAACTTTTTAATGAAGGATTTGATGCCAATATTCAAAGTAAACTTTTTAAAATTGTGCATGAGTTCAATATAATCCATCAATTATGAACATTTAATCTAAATGTGCAGAAAATTGCAATTGAGCTTGTTGTTAAGCTTCCCCTGCATTGAATAGCTCCCCCTATATATAAAAATCAAATTTTAATTGAACTGATTAAAATTTCAAGTCTCTTTCTTTTTGCATAAACAATCATTTCTCCCCCTTTCTTTCTTTCTTTTGCATATTCAACCATCTCTCATTAAAATTTCAAGTCTTTCTTTCTTTGCATATTCAACCATCTCTCCCCCTTTTTTTGTTATCAGCAATAAGGAGAGTATTAGATAAAGAAAGTTATTAGAGAAAAATTGTAGGTTCAATAAGACATAGGGATTCAAGCAGTCAATATTTGAAAATGTGAAATTGCATTTCATAAGTAAGAAATGTTACATAAGTTGATTCATGTACATTCCAAAATAAAATACATTAGATACTCAAAAATTCCTAAATACAAACTATCAAAATCAAAGTCAAATATGTTTGAATACAATTTTCTTCAAGTGACCTATGATTTCCATTACATCACCTTTTTGAGATTTCTTAAAGTTTCCAAGACAAGCTTCAGTCTGTGAGACTGCAAGGTCAATGTCCTTCTTCAGTTGACGAGTTGCATGAACATAAGATCCCGAGCCATCAGCAATGCCTTCCATCCTTTCACAGATTTTGTGAAGTTCAGCACCAAAGGATTCAACAGAATTGCTTATGGAAAAGGAGATCATGTCCAGTCTCGAATTAAGTTCTTCTTTCAGCTGATTAAAGTCTTCTTTTAATTGATTAATCTCATGAGATCTCTGACTATCATATTCAGCAAGCAAAGCTCTCAACTGACCAATCTGTTCATCAGAGAATCTCCCAGAAGCAGCAATAGACTGATGTGGAGGAGAGGGAACTGTGCTAGGTCCGACCTCTGAAGGTCCAGCTGTAGATAGTCCCGCAATAAGTGGATCAGGGACTGATGGTCCCGCAGTGGATGGTCCAGGGATATCTTCTACTCTGGCCTCTTCAGCTCTATCTCTTTCAGCTCTTTCTTCTCTTCCTCCTTTCATCCATATACCATTTAACTTCTTGAAGCCCATCCGATGAATAGTAGAAATACTATAATAGTCAGTGTGCCTTAATTTTCTTAGGGGTTCATTCTCCATAATAAGCACACCTTGGCTTCTAAAGATTAATGTAAGAACCATACCATATGGCAGTGTAGATCTTTTCTTTGTAGCAGCCTCTGCCATATATCCAATCATCATGCCAGCTAAGTTGACTGGCCTTCCAGTAATTATACAATCCATCAAAAGAATGTCTCGCTCCGAGACGTACTCAAATCTATCAATTTTCGAAAATAAAATTCTTCCACAAATGTTGTGTAGTAACCTGAGTTCCAGATTTAATTGATTTGCAAGGATTTTCTCAAACTCGGTTACATCCCTCCCTAACATTCTTGTCAATGCTCCACTTCTATCATCATGTTGATATTCCATAATACCGATTGTGGGCATTTCCAACAAATTTCCAAGTATTTCAGTGGTTATTGTAACTCTTGTTCCTCTTACCATACTGATTAAATCGCCTTCTCCTCTACTTAAACCATTGTAAAACTCTCTCACTAAGGCTGGATAAGTGGGGATATCTAATGAGCAAATCTTTTCCCACCCCATTTCTTTCAAACATCTTCCTATTGTGAAGCCTTCCGACTCAAAGAAATCAAAATTGACCTTTCTTCCAGTTGTAATAGTCTTACCGGCTAATTGATCAACTTTGGTTGAAGAGGGTGAATGAGGGGAATCTTCTTGAGTGGCCGAAGAGGAGGATGGCGAGGGTTGCCTCCGAATCGTGCGTCGCCTCGTTGGAACGGACGCTCCACCGACGAAACCGCGCCTCTTAGGTGCCATTGAGAAGATTGGAATGTTTAATCAAAGGCTTTGAGAAGATTGGGGAAGTTGGAAAGGCTTTGGAACTTCTTGGAGAGGTTTTGGGAGACGGATGGAATGATTTGGGGTCGACTCCGCCTTTTTATTTTTGACCTAGTTCGACCTAGAGTCGACTCCCGAAAACTGGGTGTCGGCTCCGAACCAGAAAGTCTGTCAGCGCTCGAATTAGAGTCGGCTCTACAAAAGCCAGAGTCGGCTCTAATTGCTTAGACAGAACATCAAAAACTAAGGTGTCGACTCCACAAACTGTTAGAGTCGACTCTAACAGTTTCAGAGAAAAAAAATCAAGTTTCAAGGATCTGAAACTATTCAAATTAATCATCAAATTCTAGATAAATGTTCCTTAGCAATTGGGGAAACAATGAATCAAGATCTAGATAGATTTCCTTATTGAATATCGAGATTTTTCAAGAAATTGATGAAATCTAGATAGATGTCCTTAAGAGTTTCAGAAAACTATTCCAAAGGATCACAAACTCCTAATTCTCCTCTAAGATAACAAAATCTCTCTTCACTTAAGGGTTTTGTAAATATATCTGCCAGTTGTTCTTCAGTATTCACATAATCAAGACAAATTTCATTATTGGCAACATGTTCTCTTATAAAGTGATATCTAATTTCAATATGCTTTGTTCTTGAGTGTTGAATTGGATTTTTAGTTAGATTGATTGCACTTGTATTATCACATCTTATAGGTGTCTTATCAAGTGTGATACCATAGTCTTCAAGTTGTCTCTTAATCCATAGGATTTGAGCACAGCAACTTCCAGCTGCAACATATTCTGCTTCAGCAGTAGATAATGCAACCGAATTTTGCTTTTTGCTAAACCATGAGATTAAGTTACTTCCTAAAAATTGGCATGCACCACTTGTGCTTTTTCTATCTAACTTACATCCAGCATAATCAGAATCAGAATAAGCAATCAGATTTAATGTTGAGTCTCTAGAATACCATAAACCTACATTTTTTGTTCCACTAAGGTATCTAAGAATTCTTTTAACAGCAATTAAATGTGATTCTTTAGGTTCAGACTGAAATCTAGCACATAAGCAAACAGCAAACATTATGTCTGGTCTACTTGCAGTTAAGTAAAGTAGGGATCCGATTATACCTCGATAATATTTTTGATCAACCTTCTTACCTTCTTCATCTTTGTCCAGCTTGCATGAAGGACTCATTGGTGTTCCGAGGGGTTTGATTGATTCCATACCAAACTTCTTTAGAATTTCTCTTGTGTACTTTGTTTGGTTGATAAAGATTCCCTCTTTGCTTTGTTTGATTTGGAGTCCAAGGAAGAAATTGAGTTCTCCCATCATGCTCATTTCAAATTCTCCCTGCATTAACTTAGCAAACTCTTGACATAGAAGATTGTTAGTAGCACCAAATACAATGTCATCAACATAAATTTGAACTACAAGTAAATCTTTATCTTTTCTTTTCAAAAACAATGTTTTATCAACATTTCCTCTTGTAAAATCATTTTCAATCAAAAATTTACTTAGTCTATCATACCAAGCTCTAGGTGCTTGTTTCAAACCATATAAAGCTTTGTGCAATTTAAAAACGTGATTTGAAAATTCATGATCTTCAAATCCCGGTGGTTGTTCAACAAATACTTCTTCATTTATTAATCCATTTAAAAATGCACTTTTGACATCCATTTGAAATAAATTAAAGTTCATGTGACATGCAAATGCAAGTAATAGCCTAATGGCTTCTAATCTAGCTACAGGTGCAAAGGTTTCATCAAAATCAATACCTTCTTCTTGATTATATCCTTTTGCAACTAATCTAGCTTTGTTTCTAATTACTATGCCATTTTCATCTAGTTTATTTCTAAAAACCCATTTTGATCCTATAACAGAATGATCTTTAGGTCTTTCCACTAATGTCCATACATTATTTCTAGTGAATTGGTTTAATTCTTCTTGCATAGCTAACATCCAATTATTATCTTTTTCAGCTTCTTCAATGGTTTTAGGTTCAATTTGAGAAACAAATGCAAGGTGATTACTAATATTTCTCATAGATGATCTAGTTCTTATTCCTTGAGATGGATCACCTATAATCAATTCCTTGGGATGACTATAAGCGTATCTCCAATCTCTTGGTAGATCTACATCATTATGATTAGTATTAATAACATCAGCATTAGGCGAATCATTATCTTTAGCTTCTTGTTCATGATCTGAAGATACATCAATATTAAGTTTTTCAAGATTGTTTTCGAGAATGTTTGTATCTTCCTCATCATCAATCCTTTTGGAACTTGATGCTAAAGATTCATCAAAAACTACATGAATAGATTCTTCAACAATTAAACTTCCTTTATTGAACACTCTATATGCTTTACTAGTTGTTGAATAACCTAAGAATATTCCTTCATCAGATTTTGCATCAAATTTACCTAAGTTATTTTTACCATTATTATGAATAAAACATTTACAACCAAATGCATGAAAATATTTAATGTTGGGTTTTCTATCATGCCATAATTCATAAGGTGTTTTCTTTAAAATAGGTCTTATTAATGCTCTATTTAGGATGTAACATGCTGTGTTAATAGCTTCCGCCCAAAAGTATTTCGGGAGTTTACTTTCACATAGCATGGTACGGGCCATGTCTTCTAGAGTTCTATTTTTCCTTTCAACTACTCCATTTTGTTGAGGGGTTCTTGGTGCAGAAAAATTATGATTAATACCATTTTCATTGCAAAAACTTTCAAATAAGTGATTTTCAAATTCAGTTCCATGATCACTTCTTAGAGACACTATGGTAGTGTTTTTCTCATTTGTTACTTTCTTGAAGAATTTCAGGAATATCGAGAAAGTCTCATCTTTGTGAGCTAAAAACATTACCCAAGTGAATCTAGAGTAATCATCTACTATCACAAGACCATATTTCTTTCCTCCTAGACTTGTGGTTCTAGTTGGTCCAAAAAGGTCCATGTGAAGTAGCTCTAATGGCCTAGAAGTTGAAACAACATTTTTAGATTTAAAAGAACTTCTCGTTTGTTTTCCAAACTGACATGCATCACATATTTTGTTATTTTCAAAATCTATTTTAGGTAGTCCTTTTACTAAATCCATTCTAATTAGTTTTGAAATCAGGTGTGTGCTTGCGTGACCTAATCTTCGATGCCACAACCAACCAATCTCATTCATATTAGCATTATTAGCAACTAAGCAATGATTATTAGTAGACAAATTGTCTAAGTCAATCAAGTATACATTGCCATTTCTATTTCCATAAAAACAATGCTATTATCAATGGGATTAGCAACTGTGCATATAGAAGATTCAAAAGATACTTTAAAACCTTTGTCACATAATTGACTAATACTAATTAAATTATGTTTTAAACCATCAACATATAAGACATTTTCAATATATGTGGAGGGAGTTATTTGAATGTTACCAAACCCCAAGATTTGGCCTTTGCCATTGTCGCCAAATGTAACTACTCCTCCTCTTTTGCTTTCAAGGGTGATGAATTGATCTTTGTCACCCGTCATGTGTCTTGAGCAGCCGCTATCAAGATACCACTTTCGCTTTGATCTTTTGGCCGCAAGACACTCCTGCAAAGATAATCAAGTCTTATGTTTAGGTACCCAAGCTTTCTTGGGTCCTTCATGGTTAGTAGCAATAAAAATTGTTCCTTTCGGAACCCATATTTTCTTTCCTTTAATATTTAAGTTTTTATTAGGTTTTAGAATTTTACATTCATAAGATTTATGTCCTTTTTGATTACATTTAAAGCATGTAAAATTACTTTGGCCAGCACGCAGTGATTTTTGTTTTCTTAAAGTGTTATACCCTAATCCGGCTTTGTCAAAAACTGCTTTTTGACTATTTAATAACATGTCTAATTTAGTTGAGCTTAAGGTAAACTTATCAACTATGTTCTTATATTTTCAACCTCTTTCCTTAGTTTATCATTTTCATTTGAAATTAATTCTTTTTCTTTACTAAAATCTCATTTTCAGATTTAAGTTTCTTAACTTCATTATTAAGATTTTCCTTTTCTTTAATGAAAGTTAAATTTTCATTTTTCAAAATCTTGTATTTCTTTTTCAAAACCTTGAAATCCCCGACAAGTTCATTAAAAGCATCAAATAGTTCATCAAAAGCAAATTCATCGCAAGGGTTATCGGAACTTACCTCATCATTGTCGTCCGCCATAAAACATACATTTGCGACTTCCTTTTGTTCTTCTTCTTCGGAAGAAGATTCTCGCTATCACTCCAAGTCGCCACATAAGCCTTCTTTTTCTTTTTGTAGGCTTTCTTCAATTTTGGACATTCATTCCTAAAGTGCCCCGGTTTGTTACACTCATAGCAAGTCAAGGGGTCTTTCTCTTTTTCTTTGTCCTTGTCCTTGTTCTTATCCTTTTCTCCTTCCCACTTTGCTCCAAATTTCTTTTTGTGGAAGGGTTTCTTTCTCCTCATGAATCTTTTAAACTTTTTGGCTAAGAGAGCAGTCTCTTCATCATCATCATCATCATCATCATCTGCTGCTCTCTTCTTCTTTTGCAGCTTTGAGGGCAATCATTTTCTTCTTCTTTGTGTCCTCCTCTACATGCTGCTTCATAGTCAGCTCATGGGTCATAAGTGATCCTAGAAGCTCCTCTAAGGGTAAAGTGTTGAGGTCCTTTGCTTCTTGGATTGCTGTCATTTTTGCTTCCCATGATCTTGGTAATGACCTAAGAATTTTTCGAACAAGTTCTGAGTTAGTATATGTCTTACCAAGACTTTTTAAACCATTTACAATATCTGTAAATCTAGTGTACATGCATGCAATGGTTTCAGATTGTTCCATGCTAAACAATTCATATTTATGAACAAGAATATTAATTTTGGATTCTTTTACTTGGTTGGTACCCTCATGGGTAACCTCTAATCTATCCCAAATCTCCTTTGCGGAATTACAAGTGGAGATTCTATTAAATTCATTAGCGTCTAAGGAGCAATATAAGACATTCATGGCCTTAGCATTGAGCTGTGCCATTTTCCTATCATTATCATTCCAGTCCCTTTCGGGCTTAGGAACAATAGTGCCATCAATAACATGTGTGGGTGTACTAGGTCCATTAATTATAACACCCCATAGTTCATAGTCAGAAGCTTGAATGAATATCCTCATTCTAGCTTTCCAATATGAATAATTTGAACCATTAAACAGTGGAGGTCTATTCGTAGAATGACCTTCAGCAAATGATCCAACTTGAGCTGCCATTTGGATCTTTAGCTCTTGATCGTGTGATCAAAATCTAATGAGCACAAGCTCTGATACCAATTGTTGGCCCAGATGACAACCCAAGAGGGGGGGGGGGGTGAATTGGGTTCTTAAAAATTTAAACCTTTTTGAAATATTTGTTTGCTTAGTATGTGTGGAAGTGAATGCAGATGCAAAAACAAGATGCAATCAGTAAGATAGAGATAGAGATAGAGATAAAGGAGACACGGCAAACACAAAGAGTTTATAGTGGTTCGGTGTATCCAACACCTACGTCCACTCCCAAGATTCACTTGGGTCCACACTATAATCTTCCTTGATTACAGCAGAGTTGTTTTACAAGCTCACAACTCAAACTTGTTGTTTTCCCGGGCGCACAACGAACCCAGCTGGTTTTCCGGGCTCACCAGCACAAAAACCCTAACACAAGCTATCCCAAGCTTGTACCGAGGTAAGACTACCTCCACTAGTTCAATCCCCCAGATTGAACTAGACACAAATAATAGAAATATTGTTTTCAATTACAAAGCTCCTTAATGAGCAGATAATCAAATATAATAACAAGGTTTAGAAAAGCCTGATTTGTAGTTGGTTAGCTTTTGAGCTTTTCTTCTTTCTTTTTTCTTCTTCTCCTTGCTGGGTTGAATCAAGCCTCAGCTCCGATTCTTCACAGTTGAAGCAGTTGAGAAGGGTTGAAAAGCAAGAACCTTATCCTCTTTCTCCTATTTGGAAAATTCACCAAAACTTTGATTTGAATGCCTTGGATTCCTCTTGAGCGTTTTGGAGTGGAGTGGATTTGAGCTAGAAGGTTTTCCTCTTGAGATTCAGGCTCTCTCTTTTTCGGATTTTTGGATTGGGATTTCTCTATTTGTTTCTCTGTTTTTTCATTTTTTGTTCTTTTTTGAATGATAGTCTTCCCTATTTATAGATTTCTTTCAAGCCATTTTTGGAAGAAAACTATCCGTTGGAGTGTACCTTGTAACAAAATATATCCGTTAGAAATAAAGTAAAATAGAAATATTACCGTTAGAGCTGATCTGGCAATTTGATTTTTCGTTCCAGGTGGGTTGGAGTCGACTCTAACTTTTCTGGAGTCGGCTCTAACTCGAAACACTTTAATCCGTTATTTCTGGAGTCGTCTCTGACTTTTCTGGGGTCGACAAGAAACTTTTCTGGAGTCGACTCTAACAGACCCGGAGTCGACTCTAAATCGGGGCCAGAAAAATCAACGTTCTGTTTCTTCTGTGAGAGTTGGCTCTAACAGTCTCGGAGTCGACTCTAACTTCCGTGCCAGATCCGGAGTCGGCTCTGTGATTCTCGGAGTCGACTCTAATGTCTGCAATCTTACCTAGACATTAGATTCGATCCAGAACACGATATAACTCCTGATTTTGATCATTCAATAGACTTACAATCTGAAACACTTAATCAAAATCATTAGAGCCTCCATTAGTTATACTTAAATAGTTTTGTTAATCATCAAAATCATCAATTGGGTCAACAAGTCGGCTCCAACTTGTTATGTGTCGGCTCCAAGTTGGAGTGTCCAAAAATAATAATAAAAGTTCATTGAGGAGTCGGCTCTGAAAAAGTTAAGTGTTGGCTCGATGCATTCGGGAGTCAGCTCCAGAATCCAAAGGTGTCGACTCTAACAATGTCCAAATAACATGCTCTCTATACACAGGTTAGAGTCGGCTCTATACATTCAGGTGTCGGCTCCGCAACTTTCAGGTATCAGCTTCCGAACTCCAGGTGTCGGCTTCATAAACTGAAGCAGAAGGCACTTCACTGTATCTTAGGTTGGAGTGAGCTCCGAAACTATAGGTGTCGACTCCAGACTATGCCGAAATTCTAGAAAAGTTCTGATACGCCCTGAGATCAGCTCCAGACTGTTGAGGTGTCGACTCTAAGTTCTAAACTTAAATAATTTTCATTAAAATTTAATTCAAAACTTATTTCCTTATACCTTTTGATTGATTAAACATTTTTAATCCCTGAAACACTTATCAAATTTCTCAGAAATATAATGAATATACTATAGATTTTATTAATCATCAAAATCAATAATTGGGTAAATAATTCATCAATAATTTTCCCAACAGAATGGAATAGTAAACTTAGGTTTATGGTATGATAAACAATCTTGCATTGACTTAATAGGTTACACTGATTCAGATTTTGCTGGATGTAAAGTTGATAGAAAATCAACTAGCGATACTTGCCAATTTCTAGGTGCTAACTTAATTTCATGGTTTAGTAAAAAGCAAACTTCAGTAGCATTGTCTACGGCCGAGGCCGAATACATTACAGTTGGAAGTTGCTGTACTCAAATCTTGTGGATTAAGTAGCAACTAGAAGATTATGGCATTAAGCAAAAAGCTATTTCTATAAAATGTGATAATACAAGTGCAATATGCTTAGCTAAAAATGCTATACAACATTCAGGAACAAAACATATTAAAATTAGACACCATTTCATTAGAGATCATGTGAATAATGGAAATATTGTAATTGAATTATAAGCACTGAAAATTAAATCGCTGATATTTTCACCAAGCCTCTTGATGAAACAAAATTTTATGAAATTAGAAGAGAATTAGGAATGTATGATCCAACTGCTTAATGAATCAATTAATAAAAGTGTTTCTGAAATAACATTTGAAAATCATGACATCTTTTCAACCAAATCTCTTAATGAAAAAATCTTTTCAAATTAAATGCATTGAATTTACCTTTGAGTGTGTCAGTAGGCTATGTATTAAATGCTCTTTAATTCCCTCCAACGCATGAAACCTTTTTTCCATTCAATCCACCAATCGGGATTTTATCTCCCATTATTCCTCTCTTGGTAGTTAACCAACCAGGCAACCCAACAATCACATGGCCAGTTAACCAACTAGGAGTCCTCCCTATATAACCTTTTCACCAACCGGCTTCTCCTTCAATTCTTCAACCATCCAACCGGCTTCTCCTTCAATCCATTCAATCGGCTTCAACCAATCCTCCTCTCCACTTCAACTCTTTGTTTCTCATTCAAGCCTTAATCAAATCATTCCATCCAACCCATCTTCCAATCTATCTTTCAAAATATTTCTCATTTCCTCTCTTATTCAAGAAGATCGTGAATGGCTCCCAAAAAGAAAGCAATCGCAAGAGATGACGATTCTGATCTTCGAAGGAAGTCTTCTTCATCTTCTTCTTCTCAAATCAACACCCTCATTGCTGCTAAGTCTTTTGTGCATGGCAGGTTAGTTGATTTTAACTTCTTAGAACAACAAAAACTTTAAGATAGGGGAACTCTTTGATAATCAAGGTTGGAAAACTATCTTATCCACCAAAAGGCCAATTTACCCTGAGTTAATTAAAGAATTTTACGAGAATATTACCTTTGGTTTGAAACTCTTTCATCCTACGTAAAGAAAACTAAGATTGACTTTGATCGAAAGACTCTAGGTTCTGCTTTAAGCATTCCTCATGATGGTATCCTAGAAATCTTACCTAGCGAAAGAGGTTATAAAATTGGTTTAATCCTTGGCATAAATAATAACGAGGCTAGTAACATAGAAACTCTTGATGCCAACATGTTATCTGTTGAGAATAGATTATTTACAACATTATAGCCAAGATTATTGCTCCTCGTGCTGGTTCGTTCAATGTTGTCACTGATCATGACATTTGCATTATTTATGATATTCTTATTGGAAATCCTGGAGACCTTACTGACCTAATAATGTCTATTATGAAAGAATCTGTAAGTAGGTCTAAGGCCGCACTGCCCTTTGGTATGTTTCTCACCTATGTTTTGAATATTTCAATATAAAACTAAAGGAAGAAAGTGATGTGGCATTATGTCACACTGATGTGTTTAATGCTTATTCATTACATCAGATAGACTATGCCAAAAGGAATGGTGTTTGGCTTAAGGTTAGATCCATAACCAGTCAATCAAGCTCTTTGCCACCTCCAAACCAGTCTTAACCTGTAAGCTCTCCTCAAAACTACTTTAATTTTGATTTCCATCAACCAAATCCATTTCTTGCTGCAATGACAGCTGATCAAAATTCATTCTTAACTGAACTACTTGATGTCATTGCTGCTGGACCCTCTTATCAAAATGATAACCCTGCTCCTGCTACTTCTGCTATCGTCCGTATCTGTGAAGATCAAATCCAACGAATTATTCATGAATTGTCCCTTGTCTAATCCAGTCGAAGCTCTGAAGGCAGTGCTTCTTCAGTTAAAGATCAAACCCTTGTACCTCATATTTCATCTATTTTCGAGACTATGTCTCAGTTCAAGATTATTCTATGCCAACTTGTTCATGATGTCAATATTCTGAATGGGCGAGTGTTTCATCACAATAAAAATTCTATGGATAAAATCTTGAAAGAAATTAACTTTTTAAAAGGTAAAATTGAAAATTTTGAGACCAAAGCTGATTGGGTTGAACATCAGACGAGAACCAATGTAAATCAGATAAGAGACGCCACGAATGCTATTGATTACTGGTCTGCATCTCTGACAAAGCTGATCAAGCTTGTGGAGACTCATATCGCTCTCTCTACTGCCTCAGCTCCAGACGCTTCTTTTTTCCATCCACATCTATGGTTTCCTCCACCTCAACAAGACAAGTCAGGATCCTCCTCTTCTGTTCAAATTTCTTCTTCTGATGATGAGAAGTAATAAATGTTTATGACTGTTTATGGCATGTAATGAATGTTTATGACTCTACTTTTTGTGTTGTATGACTTCAAACTATGACATGTAATATATGTGGTATTATGCTGTATGACTTTACTTGATGATCTGTATGACTGTTCTTAATATGTATGAATGATCACATGTATTATGCTCAAATTCATTGCAAAACTCTTCAATCTTCTTTTTGATCAATGACAAAAAGGGGGAGAAGAATGTTGCATACATTAAGGAAATGGAGAAAGTAATAAACTCCATATATTCAGGGGGAGTTTACCTATTGACAGGAGGAGAAAGTAGTGATTTTCTGTATACAGTCCTGTTTATTTATATTATTCATAATACTTACTATATTTTCTTTTTGCAAGCTTAATGGTTTTGTCATCATCAAAAAGGGGGAGATTGTTGACGCTATATTGATTTTGATGTTTACAAAATAATTAAGCAATGATTAATTCTATTTATCAAGCTTGTTACAGGGAAGTTCAGATGCTCTACAAGTAAGTATCTTTATGCAAAATTTTATGTGAATATATATGCATTTTATTTTGCCACCAGGTTGATATAAAATGAACATCCTTTAGCCCTGGCCGTTCTTTTTGGCTTGGAGTTAGCTATTTAGCTAGCTTAGTCTTTCATTCAGCTAGCTGGCATAACATTTAGCTAACTACCAAACTTTGTCTGTGGCTTGGCCGAATGTTTCATTTTTTGAGCTAGCTGGTTAGCTAGCTTGTTGTTTCATTAGCTAGCTGGAGTTCCATTTTAGTTAGCTGAGATGCCTGTTACAGTTGCTAGCTAAGCCGTTTCATTTTTAAGCTAGCTGGCTAGCTAGCTTGCTTCTTCTTTGGCTAGCTAGAGTTCCTTGTTAGCTAGCTTGGCCTCTTTGTGAGTTAGCTGGATTTCATTTTAGTTAACTATGGATTTAAACGCCTCTGTGCCAGCCGTTTGCTTTGAGTATCAGTTAGCTAATTAGCTAACTTGACTTCTCTATTAGCTAGCTGGCTTGCTTTTTAGTTGACTATCATTCCCTGTTATATGTATTGGCCGAATGCCCCTTCTTGTTAGCTGACTGGTGAGCTAGCTGATGGTTCTCTTACCTAGCTAGCATATCTTGATAGCTAACTACTTTGCTTTGAAGCTAACTGCTTTCCTTCTTAGCTAACTAATTTTCACAGGTTCCTCCAAGTCGTGAGCATAATAATTTCAGTTAGCTGGAGAGCCAACTTCCACTCCTTCAAGCCGTTTGAATTCATTTCTAAGTTAGCTGGAGAGTTAGCTAACTTTTGGTTCAGCTAACTGGGAAGCTAGCTTCTCTCTCTGGGCGTATGGCTGCCTTCCTTTTCCATGAGTTAGCTAATGAGCTAACTCTCATGAGCGGTTACTTTATCGCCTTTTGAGCAGATGGTAGTTAGCTGGGGAGCTAACTACCATCTGCTCACTTAGCTGAATAACTAACTCCTCATTGTCTGATAGCTCTGTCCCCAGCTAACTACCATCTGCTCAGTTAGATGAATAACTAACTCCTCATTGTTCGATAGCTCTGTTTTCTCCTGCAGACCGAGAGCCATTTATTTTAGACATCTTGGGAAAGATTTACGGCCAGGAGAGGAGCATTCGAAGAACACTGCAAGAATTTTGAAAGAAATGCAATAGTGAGAAGGTTTGAAGTGGGTGCAAAAAACAGGCTTTGGTAAGCGGTTCAACAATAATAAAATGGAGTCAAATTAAATGCATTATCTTCGGACCGGAATCAAAATCACTGGTATCCAATTATTTATTGGTTAGCACGTTCTTATCTGCATGATATTCAAAATATTATGCTATCAAACTTGTCACTTCTAGTTGACTATTTGGCTTGAATGGATTGTTCGAATCTCTGGAGTGATCTCTCGAACCAACCACTTCTATTTTTTTTTTGGGAAAGATTGAACGAGGTGTTCTTGACATAAGAAACCACTAGCGGTTGTCCCCCGGTTGTCAAGATTCCTTCGTCTTTTGTTCCATGCCATTTTCTTAACACATGGCAAACCGTTGCAGCGGATGCTTCTTATCCTCAATAGGTTATGTCAGGCTTTAGTCTAACTCCTTTATCTCAAAAAGAAAACAAGAAGATGATGATTGATGATCTCTTTTTTCCTCGAAACATATACAAGCTTATAGGCCGTTCGAAAACAGAAAGTTAATTTAGACTGCCCAAGGCTTATTTTCCGCACATATATTGCCGACAAAGCTAGCTGGATAAAATTTATATCTGCCAAACAGTCATGCATTGCATCCTACCCTGATAAGAGAGAAATTTTTTTTTAAAAAAAGCATTGATGTACGTAACTAATGGACCTTCGGCATGCTTATAATTATGCTATTAAGTCTTCATCTCTATTTCAAATAGAAAAGAAAATCATTACGATCTTAACCTATATAGTTGTTGTTGTTGGACAGCGTCGATGCTAATTTTGAATGTGTGATGTGATTTTCCTATAGATGGGATGGCTTCGCATTTTTAGAGGAAAAGATTATTTTTCTTAAAAATTATGAACCACTAATTTTCATAAAATAAAATTATTTAAAAAAATCAAAGTGAGACTGTTAACACGTTTGCTGAAATGCCTGGATATTTCGATTCACTAGCATGTTCATTTGCATCTAATATTCGACACTTCCACTACTAATAAAGCCAATGCAAAGGTGAACCAGCAATGATAATTAGCCGTTTTTCTTCTCATTTATGCTCCCTCAGTTGTCGGATGAAATCGTCGATGCACCTTTCGTGGGATTCCTTGTCAGCGAAGATCTCTTTTAGTTCTCTCGCTTTGCACCGAAATAGTTTCCCTTCTTCTCCCATCATAACCAATCGTATGGTCTTGGCCACCTCTTCTCTATGGAAAGATCCATCTTCTTCATTCCTTGCCACCTCTAATCCGACCAATTTCTCTCCCATAGCTCGAGCTATAAGGCCCTGGTCGACGAAATATGGCAACATGACAAGAGGGTGCCCAAATTGCATGCACTCAATGATCGAACTCCATCCACAATGCGTCAAAAATCCCCCAATGGATGCATGGCCCAAGACCTTGAGCTGATGAATCCAACCCATGGTGGTGACTCCACAACCCTGTGTGCGGTCTTCGAATCCATCAGGCAAGATCCTCTCCTCATCGGCTATGCTAACTGGCTTCCTTAGAGCCCACAGGAAGGGCACCTTGGATAGCTCAAGACCGAGGGCTAGCTCATGTACTTGCTCGATACTTGGCACGGTTTCACTCCCTAAAGCAATATATAACACAGACCCTGGGGTTTGCTTGTCTAACCACTCAAAAACTTCACTGGTAGCGGTTTCGTGGAACTCCTGGTCCGGTTCACTAAGGTCTGGTGGCAGGAGGCCAATTGGAACCACTGGCTTCTTGTAAAGCTCTCCAATGAGTTGGAGCCAATTGGACTCGTACTCGCTGCAGCTTCGAGGAGCCACAAGTTTGCATCCTTCGATCACCACTGCGACGCGATGGAGATAGAAATCCCAGAGTCGTTCTTTTGCCAGGCCCCCATTCCATTTAGCCTGATAAAGGCGAAAAGCCAGCGTCGAAGGGAAGGGAACCCACGGTGGTGGCTTCGTGATTCCTCGACGGTCGTTGTGAGCTCTGCCCTTTAATTCTGACAATGGTCCAAGAAGGCAAGGCTTGAAGCGAGAATTATGCTGAAGAAGGCGCATGGTACCTCGAACTTGGAGGCAATCTGCGGCCCCCAATAATGAGCAAAGTCGAAGATTATCCAATCGGGCTTCTTCTTCGAGGAAATCTGTTCGAGGAATTCGTAGAAATAGCGCTCGAGGCCGTCGAAAGCCTTCTTGAGGAGTTGGACTTGGTCAGGCAGCACGTCGGCAGTGGATTCGGCGTTGGCGGGCAAGCCTTCAACCTGTGGCAGTGGCAAGGAAATCAAGTCTATCAGTGAGGATATATGGGAAGGGATCTTGGGCAGCCTTGCGATATTTCTTGGGGTGGAGAGGAAGGAGATGCGGTGGCCCCTCTTGGCTAAGGATTTGGAGAGCTCCAAGAATGGAAGCACGTGGCCAAAGGCAAGCCAAGGGAACAAAACAACGTGAAGAGAGCCCTTATCCATGGCGGAGAATGGCTAGGGCGTTGGTATTGGAGGATAAGCTCTTAAATCAGGGGGATGGAGGCCAAGGCAGAAGCGCTAGATTTACACGCAGACAAAGAGGTGTGGTGATGAGGTGCCGTAGAGCAGTATGTCATAACGGAATATAATAAAGGCTATGGACGTTGACCTTTGTCAGGTGAAGTTATGAGTAGCGAAGGGTGCCTGCAACTTGCAAGCTGGCATAGGTTGGGCCGAGCCGTTGATCACACATCTAAAGGTACACAAGAGCAGCCTTGTCACTGGGACCATCCACTTCCAGACAGCGGCACTGGCTCTGGCTCGATAATATATATTTTACAATTTATCTGTCAATCATTTTTATTTAGAAAACAACCCGTAGCTACTCTCCCTTATTAAATGTATTTTTAAAGGCTTATCATAAGAGCATCTTTGGAGGGTCGAGGGCCGCATGCTGAAGGAGTGAGAGAACCAATGCGCCATCGTTTAAGAGGCATCGAAAAAGAAGTGTGCTACGAGTGCTCTGGTTCTCCGCCGAGGACTTGCTTTAAGATTAGTGTTACGAGTGCTTTCTTCTCGATCTCCGGCGTCTCCCCTTTGCTTTCGATCCTCTCCCACTGGTTGATGGCTTCTGGCAGCTCCGTCCCTCCGTCCGGTTGTGATCGGCGGAAGGCCCCTGCTGGTGGCCCTCGTCGTCCGAGCGGAAGCGCCTTCCTGTGGTCCACTTCGGAGCCGTCGCCGGAGGAAATCGCCGCTCTGGAGCTGTCCTTCCCGGATGTCATTGAGCTTCCCTCTGCGGCGTATGCTCAGGAGATCTCGGAGTGGGCTCAGTTGGGGTTGATTGTGCGCAGCCTCTCTCGCTGGGTTCCCTCTGAGGCTGTCATCCGGGAGCTTCGTAGAGGTGGAATCGACGGCGGAATCAAGATCATTGGCCTTTCCCATCGCACTTACCTGCTCAAGTTTGATCTTCAGACTGCTCGGGATGCTGTTCTGTCGCAGCCGTGGATCGTCAACGGCCAGCCTCTCGCTGCGGAGGCTTGGCGCCCTGGATTTATCCCAGCTGAAGATGCTCTGCATCAAGCTCTGCTTTGGATTCGGCTTCCCAAGCTACCGATAGAGCTTTGGACGGAAGATTCCCTTCGAGCAATCCTATCGGTTGCTGGCCAGTTTGTGGGCATGGATTCTTCTACGAAGGAGCAGCGGAGGGGAGGATACGCCCGGGCTTGTGTCTGCGTTGATTTGCGCCAGCCATTCCGCCCTGGTGCTCGGTTCAGAGCATCCGGTAATCCATTTTGGCAACAATTTGTCTACGAGCATGTAGACGGTATTTGCCCCGCGTGTGGATCCCTTCACCTCTCCGGGCCGTGTTCTTCATCAATGGGTTCAGCTGGGGTGGACCAGTCGTCTTCTGCTGCGCCACGTTTTGGTCCGTGGATGTCGGCTCTCCGGATCCGTCGTCAAGCTCCGCTGATGGATTCCAGGCCGTCTGGTCGAATGGATGGTTCGCCGGGTGTTGTCACGGCTGCTTCTGAGGGCGGGGAGGAAGGCTGGATGATCCCGAAGAAGACCTCAAGGAGGACGGGCGCTTCTTCAAATCATCCTCAAATGGCTGTCTCCCCTGTTACCAATCACTCAGTCAACGCAGATGGTCCGTGCCGGGACTGTGATGGCGTGCCGGTTACTGTAGCTCTTGTTTCTGAAACTTCGGCTGCTTCAGTGGTGGATTCAGAGGGTTTTAAGATTCCTATTATCAATTCTCAGCCACTGACTGATCCCAAGATACCAAAGAAGTCCCTGTCCCGCAAATCCTCCAAGACTTCATGTCAATTGAAGGATTTCCAATTTGCTGCTGCTTCCACTGTAGCCAAGGCTGAACTCCATTCTAATTCAAATAAGGCAGTGGCAGTTAAATCAAAGGAGGTATTGACGGTTAACCCTTTTGACCTTTTGGGTTCGGATCGATGGGTTGGGAGTCCCAAGATCCGGGATGATGCGGATCCTACTTCACTCAAACGGGCCCGACCTGCTGTGTCTGCGGGTCCCAGAGTGTTTTCCAAGGAAGCAAAAGGCAAGAGTTGTCGGTCTTCCTCTGGTAAAGCCCATTCTGTGGATTTTGCCCCTCTCTCTGAATCAGCTCCTTGCCGGGCTGCTTGCGATCATGATGCTATGGTCTCTTCTCTCAAGAAGGTGATTCGTGCTGATGAGGAGGCTGTAGCCATGGATCTATCACGGCAGTCGGATCTGGTGGCTCAGGTTGGCTGCCCTTTGTCTGAGGATGTGTTGGTGACCCAGGGCCTGGACTCTGGAGATCATTATGATATGGAAGTGGCTGAAGCCAAGGATGGGGACCATGTTACCCCTTGACCTGGGTCTTCTGTTCTTTTTATGAAGATACTTATTTGGAACGTCCGAGGAGCGTTAAAACCTTCTTTTCGCTCCTCCTTTACTCGGTTATTGCAGCTTCATCAGTTTGATATTTGTGTTTTGCTGGAAACTCGTCTTTCGGGTCTCAGTCTTCAGCGATTTCAGCGGAGAGTTTCCCGATGTTGGTCTTCTTATGCTGTGGAATCTAATGGCCTCTCTGGAGGTATTCTGGCACTCTGGCGGGAGCCTTCCATTCGTATTGATGCTTTCCATAGTTGTAATCAACAGGTGGCCCTGGTTATTTCGGAAGGGATTACTCCGCCTTGGTTGCTGCTTGGCGTCTATGCTAGTACAGACTATAGAGAGAGGCGTCAGCTATGGTCCGAGACACTCACTCTGTTAGGCCAGGATTTTCCTACGCTTATTGCCGGAGATTTTAATTGTATTGTGGATGCTTCGGAAAAGCGGGGGGGGCGTCGTTTTGTGGATTCCCCGAATTCTTCTGAGTTCCGCTCGTTTCTTTCCACTGCCAGGGTTGTTGATTTGGGGTTTTCTGGCTCTCGGTTCACATGGTGTAACAACCGACGGGGAACTGCTCGGGTGTGGGAGCGGCTTGACCGAGCTTTGGCCTCTCCTGGGTGGATGCAGCTCTTTTCCGGTGCTACTATTTCTCATTTGCCTCGGATTGCGTCTGACCACTGCCCCCTTCTGATCTCTACGGAGTCTTCATCACGGATTCCGAGGCCGTTTCGGTTTGAGCAATTCTGGACTTCTTACTCTTCGACCCGGGCTATTATCCGTCAGGTGTGGCGGATGCCAGTTAGAGGAAGCTCTGTCTACCGTCTTTCCCGTCGCCTTGAATTAGTAAAGCGCAGGCTCTTGAGTTGGAGTCGGCGAGAGGTGGGCATTCTTGACCAGCGTATTCAATCAGTGGAAGCTGACATTGCTGTGCTTCAGGCTAAGGAAGATTCTGACGGCTGCCTCTCGGAGTCAGATCTCCAGACTCTCCGTCGGAATTTGTCCTTACACCACTCTATTCTTAGTCAGCAGGAGTCTTATTGGCGACAGCGGTCCCGGATACAGTGGCTTCAGGAGGGTGATCGGAATACCAGATTCTTTCATCAGGCTACTGTGGCTCGGCGGGCTGCCAATCGTATTCGGCATATTCGTGATGAGAATGGCCATATTGCGGAAGATGAGGAGACTATTCGTGAACAGATTGTCCATTATTTTCAATCCCGTTGGTCGGAGGTGTCTGCCAGTGGCTGCCCCATTTCTTCTGTTCCTCTGGATGCTCGGGTGACTGAGGATGATAATGTTATGCTTGTGAGGGAGGTTTCGGCGGAGGAGATTCGTTCTGCTGTTTGGGTTCTGGGCCCTGATAAGGCCCCTGGGCCTGACGGGTTTCCTCCCTTCTTCTTCCGACGCTATTGGGATATTATCGGGTCGGATGTGGTTATGGCTATTCAGATGGTTTTCTCATCTAAGGCTATTCCTCCAGAGTGGCAGCGTACTTTTGTCACTCTTATCCCCAAGAGGTCGACGGCTTCTCTTCCCCAGCATTATCGGCCTATCAGTTTATGTACCACCCTGTACAAAATCTGTGCTCGCCTCTTGGTCACTCGTCTCCAGGGAGTGATTCCCCGTCTTATATCTATGGAACAGGGGGCGTTCCTTCGTGGTCGTACCATCACTGATAATGCTCTTATTGCCCAAGAATTCATGCATGATCTTAATCGGGCAACTGGCAGAAGGGCTCTTATGGCCATCCAGTTGGACATGGAAAGAGCTTATGATAGGATCAGTTGGACTTATCTTCGGCAGACTCTTCAGGAGTTCCGTTTTGATGATCTCTTCATAGAGTGGGTTATGGCTTGTGTTCAGGGGCCGACCTTTTCCATTCTCATCAATGGAGGTCCTTCGGGTTTTTTCCCATCTGCTGGGGGGCTTCGGCAGGGTTGCCCTCTTTCTCCTTTCCTGTTCATCCTCTGTGCTGATGATTTGTCTCGCACCTTTGCTCATGCTGGTAGAGCGTCTATGCTGCAGCCTTATATGCCTGGGCCTCAAGGCCCCCCTCTTACTCATTTGCTCTTTGCGGACGATTGTATTCTTCTCAGCCCAGCTTCTATTCAGAATGCGGCGGTTTACTCTGCTATTATACAAGCCTATTGCCAAGCTTCCGGCCAGCGGGTCAATCTGCAGAAGTCTGTCCTTTGTTTTAGCCCGTCGATCCCTTGTCGTCGGCGGACTACGATCTCCCAATTGTTAGGGATCTCCTCCCATTCTGACCGCCTATCCTACCTTGGGATCCCCATTTCGGGGCGTCGTCCTCGGCAGACTGACTTTGGAGATCTTGATCGTCGGATTGCGGATCGGTTGAGTAGGTGGCAGGCTTCCAGCCTCTCGTTGATGGGTCGGATTATGCTGATTCGGTCCATCCTCACCTCGCTTCCCCTTTATCTCTTATCTAACACCCTGATTCCGGTTATCTGTCTGCGCCGGATTGAGAGGCGTTTTCGGGATTTTCTCTGGGGTTCGAGTCAGGGAGGCCACGGTATTCATCTCCTTTCATGGGATATTGTTTGTATGCCTATTAGAGAGGGTGGGCTGGGAATTCAGTCGTTGGTCCTTCGTCGGGAAGCTCTGTTTGCGAAGCATGCCTCTAGATTTTTATTGGACCCTCACTGCTTCTGGAGTATAGTTATGAGAGGTAGATATGGTGCCTGGTCTGCTGATTCTATTTCCCGCACTCCTCGCGGATGCTCTCCGTTTTGGCGGGCGATTTGTCAGGCTGCCCCTTCTGTTATGCCCGATATTCACTGGATGATTGGGGATGGGAGATCTGTTGATGTTACCCAGGATAGGTGGATTGCAGCCACTCCTCTATCCCGCTGGCCGACCTTTATTAGTACTGATGTTGATCCTTCTATGCCTGTGGCTGCGTTGATCTGCCAGGATAGTAATGTTTGGAATGCTTCCACTGTTTTCCGACTTTTTGGGGTGGAGCTTGCGCTCAGGATCCTTGCCATTCCCCTTGCCCCCTCAGCTGATTCGGATACCAGACTTTGGCGGCGTTCCTGCCTTTCTTCTGCTCCTACCAGGGATCTTGTTGACTGTTTCCGTTCTCGGACTGCGGGGTTGGACGATGTTGCATGGATCTGGCGTTTGCCTATCCACCCCAGGATCCGGCTTTTCTTGTGGAAGCTTCGGTGGAACCGCCTTCCGACCTGCGCTCTTTTGGCTGGCCGTGGTCTCCTCATGTCGTCTCTCTGCCCAATCTGTGGGCTTGAGGATGAGTCGGTAGATCATGTTATTTTTAATTGCTCTCGAGCTATGAGGATATGGCAGCAGATGCAGTTCACCCCGTGGGTGCATGAGGACGGACCCATCCGGCTGTCTTTCTTGCACGTTATTCGTCTTGCCGCTCAGAGGGGTCTGGGTGCCCAGTGTGCTGTCTCAGCTTACTTGGCTTATCATATTTGGCTCACGAGGAATCAGATAGTTTTCTCTGATGAGACTGTTCCAGCCCATATTATTATCAGAAAGGCTATTTTTCTTGCTAAGGAGTATGGCCGCTCTTCCCTTGCTGTTCACTCTGCTCGACCCGGCTTCTGGGACTCCCCTGCTGCCTTGGCAGCGCACCGTTCTACGGTCTTTGTTTCTTGGGAGCCCCCACCCCCGGGTTATGTCAAAGTGAACTTTGATGGTTCTGTCTCCGATCGTATTGTTGGGTCCGGTTTTGTTATTAGGGGTTCGGAGGGAGAGCTTCTTGCTGCCGGTGGCCATGGTTCCCTGGATCTATCGGTTCCGATGGCGGAGCTTCAGGCTGCTTGGGCTGGTATCAGTTATGCCGTTCGTTATTTGGCCTCAGACAGACTGATTATTGAGGGAGATTCTCTCACTGTTATTCGGTGGATTCGTCGGGATGGGGGTCCTTATTCCACCAATCCCATTCTTCGTGCTATCTGGGATTCTCTCCGGACTACAACTGCGCCTATGATTCGCCATATTTATAGAGAAGCCAATGCGGCTGCTGATTGGGTTGCTAATCTCACAGCTCGCCATTCAGGCCCGTGGGAATGGCATAGGGGTGATCCTTGCCCACTTATTTTGCAGCAGATTATGTATTCTGACTTCTCGGGCTTGACTCATGCCAGACTGGTATGATCGCCCGATTGTAACAAAAAAAAAAAAAAAAAAAAAAAAAAAAAAAGGAGTGAGAGAACCCGAATGACCGATCCGCATTCCGAAAGGTCAGATCTCATTTTCATTAACGCAAACTTTTTCGTATCTTTCCATCCACTAGAAAAAGTCTTCATGCATCATAGTGCAGATCACACGCACTGCTATATTAATGCATGATGCAAACGTGCATGTTTATCAAAAAAAACATATATATTTTTTATTTTTAATATGGATATATTACATATCAATCATTGAACGCGATGTCAAAAAAAACGACGCTGCATTTGATGAATTTTTTTTTTTCATCCATTAATTTTTATGATTCTTTAATAGGCTCTCATTTCGCTTGGATCGCCAATACACAAAGTATCTTCTAACCAGCCCATTGAAACATGGCATTTAAAAATAACAAGTAATATAAACACTTGTCGCATAAAATTGATTGGTAGGCAAATTGTATTATCAATATATTTTTTATTTAATAAATTTTATTTTATTTATATAAAAGTAAGGAATTACATCATTTGATTAAAGTAAGAGCGCACATAATATTAAGTATAGAGAACCCTTGGTTGGTGGGAGCCCTGAAGATTTCTTTTAATTCAATTTTCATGAAGATTGATAGCCATTGGTTTGTTGGATCTTCTTATTTCCTATCCATGACAGAATCATATGGCAAATAAAATAGTAAAAAAAATTAAAATAAGAAATAGAAGTGAGCTCACTGCAAGGAAAGAGAAAGAAAGCATTGTGCAGCTCTTACCATATTCCATGATGAATTTATTTATTTATTTCTTTACAAGCTATCCATAGTGAAATAGATAATAAGGCTATGACTACTTGAAGTTTTAGAAAATCTAAAAGTATTTTTAAAGGCCCAAAATTATTTTTGAATGATTTTGTTATATTTGACAAAACTTTTAAAAGCACTCTAACTCCATTGAAAGTTATTAAAAGTCCTATTACAAAAGCTCTAGTTTGAAACTTTTATTAAAAATGCTACTTGCCAAATGTCGAAAACTCATTTCCATTAAATTTAAAGGTCATAGATTCAAACTAAAAAAAAGATAATATCTAATATTATGATATATTAATAAATATAATATGACTAATAATATAATATTATATTATTTTTATAAATAAAATATCATTATTATAATTGTACAAAATTACTATCATAATACACTACATAGTGTAAAATAAGATAATGTAATAATCCTATATAGTATAAAGCACTATAATATATAATACAAATATAATATTATAATACTTTATATGCTATAATTCTTAGTATTACTATAATAGTATATCACATTATTTTGATATTATATTAATTAGTAGATAATAATTATCATAATTTAAATAATATATTATAATGATTTTATATTACAATCAATTTTATATTAGAATATAATTATAATTTTACACTATATATTATAATATAATATGATATATTTTAATAGTATTATAATATGACATAATTATATTATAATATAATTATAATAATTATAATAATTATTTTTAATATTTTAGATGGTTGAAAGCATTACGTAATGTTTTAGTCATTTTTAATTATCAAACCACTATCTTACTTTGATTAGGAAAAGATGCTAAAGTCTTATAATACTTTGAAAATTCAGTTACCAAACAACAAATAATTTTTTTCAAAAACTCTACTTTTAAAAGCATTATTATAAAAAGCTCTACTTTCAAAGGTTTTATTGCCAACAATTCTATCAAATCGAGCTCAACTCTTAATATAAAAATTATACTAGATAAAGGGTGTGCATTGATAAATGGCAGAAGAGGATGTATTCTTTTGTGAAAGAAACTATACTTTGTATTTGCTACCTGAGTCAAAATAGGCATCCAATAAAAAAGCAGAATTGGCATCATATAAGTTAAAAAAAATGAGTTGCCACATGACTACACCTCTGTTAATCCTAATTCTCTATGTATTTTGATCAGAATACCAAAAGAAATGGTGAGTAGACCTTGAAATGTGAAAGAAATAAGATTAAGTGTTAAGCCAAGGAAAATCTCATAGGAGGGATATTAGCTAATTGATCGAATCGCTAGTTATGGAGACATGAGAAAGATTGCCATCACTTGCTGCTTTAAAAGAACATGATCTAATATAAGCTAGCTTGCCTACATAATGACAACATATAGTAAGAGATGGTAGTGGCATGATATGAGCGATTAGATCGCTATACATGTCTTGAAATCCCAATTAGGAGCAACTTTTACTAAAGCAATAATTCAATCTAAGGATAGATCTTTGGATAAATCCTATTTGGATGATACTCCACAAAATGCATTGTTATGATCAGGGATTCAACTCATTAAAGCCATCCACCAATGAATGGCCAAATTTAAGAGAGACTTATTAGAATGCCAATAAAAGTAGTCTCATATCACACATAAATAGATCCATTAGAGCACTATCTTATGGGACTTATTGACCGACTTGAGCATTGGAGCATTTTTCTAAGATAATGTTTGAAGCTCTATCTAACTCTTTTTTTTCTTTTTTGGAGTATGCATCAAGTGGTTGAAGAAAGTGCTCTACCATCGAGGTCGAGACTCATATGATTCATTGGCATTTGGGAGTTACTTTCGAATGATTACAAATTTGATGTTGTCTATTAAAACTGAGAGAGAGCACACAACCATATCTTCCAAAAGAAGAGATTAAGATGTAAATAACACCTGGACAAGCATGAGCCATACCAGGCTGGCTCCTAAAATACCGTAGAAGATTTGACCAAACTAGATCCTCTACTAGTAATGTTAACCGTCACCTAAGAGCAATTTAACACTCTTATACAATATATTAATATGCTACTTAAATTAGTCCAAGATTTGATTCTCAAAGGATCTAGTCCTAGAGACCATACATGAGCCAACTAGAAGGACCAACAGGTTACCAACAATAACGAACCCTAACCAGAACTTGTGAGGATCCATAGGACCTCCAAAATCAATGAACTAAAGGGCATATGTTAAGATCGCCAGTGTACAAAGAAGCCTCAAGATTGACCATCATGATTAAATAAACACTCCCACTCAAAGACTCCTACAACTAACCTACATTGGATTAATCAATCGATGGAAGAGATGAATCAAAGAATTAGGATGATTATGGAGCATATCTAAGGTAGAGGTATATTCACCAAATGAGCTCAATCTACCTCAGGAATTGCCTTTTGCTAAAGGCATAATGGCCAAGCGGTTATGCTCCAAATTCAAGATGCCTAAACTAGAGTTGAACCTAGCATGTGCATAGGTTACTGGGGTTTATAACTATGATGTTGCAATTCAATGACAACATTTCTTAGTGTATACTGCAATAACTTCTTGCAAGCTATGGCCTAATCCTTAAACTTTATAGTTTACTTTAGGTCCCCCCAATTAGTAAACCCTAACATGATCCTATGCTTGGATATATAACTATGATATTGTAATTCAACAACAATGCCTTTTATGTATACTACAATAACTTATTGCAAATTATAGCTTGATCTTTAAACTTTGTGGTCTATTTCAAGTCTCCCCTCTGACTTTCCTTGTATTGTTCCCTGTCCTTTCCCAAATGCATCAATCTTCGGCTCTAGTTCTCTCAACTCTATTCTCTCTTGTGGCACTAATGGGTGTTCAACAAACATCATAGGATGGAAGAAGACAGTGAAAGATAAGGCTTCATTTTGGAAAGTTGCAGCCACTAGCTATTATTGTAGTCCCTGTCTTCACTTTTTGGGGAAGCAGCTGAAGTTATAATCACTTCTATTCTCTCTTTTTATCAAAGAATAAGAATTGCTTCGATTCTCATTTCTTATTCAGTGCACTATTAAGAAGACCACTAAAATTTAGAGTTTCTTTTCTGATGCTCTTATTTAAACTTTATACTTTCACCTGATTCTTATTATTTTCTTTATCTTCTTATAAATACTGAGTTTCTAATAAATTAATAAGGAAGTTGCTAACTTCTTTATTTTTCAATAAAAAAAACAATTTAAAGAATCAAGTATTTTAAGTTACCTAATCATCTTACTAGATCTTTTTCTTACATGAACCACCCTTTATTATTACAGCATCTATGTGCCAAAGTGATTGATTTGCATAACTTTTCTCTTCTCATATTATTAGTCGAAGCCACATATGAGTAGTTTTCTTTGCTTCAAGAAACATTCATTGATTTCTAAAAATCATTCTCTTCAAGTAATAATGATACTTTTCAAATATCCTCTATATGCTCTTGAACCTTTTTTTTGTCATAATTTCCTATGTAGACCTATTGGCAATGCTTCACTTGAGCTAAACTTCAATAACTTCTTAATTTGACCAACCACACATTTCTTTTGAAATTATAGAGGGAGAAATCTAAGATCAAAACAGGGGAGAATTTGGAAAAAGCAAAAGCCAAAGTTGCTTTTTATTGGAAGAAAATTATGCCTTATCAATTTCATTCTTATTATACTACCATCTTATTTCATCTATTCTCAAGCTTTTAAATTGAGTGTATTATGAAATTGATAAGTTAAGAAGAGTTTTCTTCTAGAAAGAAAAAGATTATGTCAATGAATTTAATTGCTTGATTAATTAGGAGACGATCTATAAAGATAAAAAAGGAGGGCTAGGTATCCAAAATTTCAAGGGCATGAAGTTGGCTTTGCCAGCAAAGTGGGCATGGAAATATGTTACAAGTCAAGTTGGAAATATTGCTTCATGAGCAAAACGTAAATCCAAGCTCATTATTAAGAAAATTGCTTTATAAGCGAAACTTAAATCCAAAGCTTATTATTCGAGAGGGTGCTTAACTATGCAAATAAGATGAAGGGTAAGAAGGATATCGCCAATTTCGAGCCCAAGCTGATCAATCTTAGCCGTTGTTTTTTCCTTAGGCATCTTATATGAAAAAGAATTTACTCTTCATAGCACCCTCACCCATGAGTCGCTTCTAATATTCATTTTATATTTCTTTCTTCATTACTTGACTAAGCATAATGGGCTCTAGATCCTAGCTTGAGAGCACCTCTTCTTTCTTCCTCTCTTGGTGGGACGCTTGCTAAAATTGCTTAACCTTTAAGTTTAGTAATGAAAAAAAATCAGATTTTTATACGATAATTGGATAGTGCCTACTCTATTCACCCCTCTATTTAGGAGCATCTATAGATGTGCTACTATGAAGCATACCTCAATCGCCTTGCGTTGGAGTCATAGAGCTCATAGTGGAAAATCAAACTATATGGCCCTTTTTATCCTCAAAGTTTCTCCAGTTAATGCAATTCCAAAGTTTGCTCTATTGCTTATTGACATCTTCATATGTTTCAGCTTGAAAGCCTAGTTGGAATGGTAAGCTTCATGCAAACTCTTTCTAAAGATTCATCGATCAACATAAAGTTTCATACCCTTTTAATAAAGAAGTTTGTATAAGTATATACTCCTAAAAAGGTCAAAGTATTCTTATAATTGGCTCTTCGCAATAGGTTACATACTAGAGATATCTTAATTAAGAAAGAATGGAAGGTCAATACCGATGCATACTATGTGAAATTCCCTAATAATCAGTGTGCCATTTGTTTATCAGGTGTCCATTCTCAATGTCAATTTTGCATATCTTTGCAAATAATTTAGGTCTGACTAGACTACCTTTTATAATTGGTTGAATGGAAGAAGGAAGAAAACTTCTTCAACATCAATCTTTTATAAAGTTATTGCTACCATTGCATAGTGGGTATTCTATGCTCCAATAAGTCCTTGGATTCTCATCAAGGTTTTTGTATTTTTTTTTCACCTCTTCTTAAACTTCATGTAAAATCTTGAGGGGAATGCTTTTTTCCTTCCTACTCTCCCCCCCAAAAAAGGGTAATAATTGGGAAACTAGAGGTGCTTTGCTAAATTGCGTAATTTACTATCTTAATAGTAAAGACTAGCCAAAAAAATAGTATTCGAGTTTCCTAATCATATATAACTATTCCGACTCTTTTCAATACATAATCAATCAACTGATATATGATAAGAAAAGCAAGAGATTAAGCAAGCCAAGATAACCTTGTCTAGATTTTTTAGACATTTTGGGAAAGACTTGCAGGCTAGCAAAGGAGGATCTAAAGAACTCTATGAGAATTTTGAAAGAAATACAATAGCAAAAAGGCATTGGATACATTGTGGCTAAACTTGAGTTAGCGATATTTGATTTGCCTCTTAATGAGGTAGCATGTGAATTTTCTAACTTATTGCATTAAGAAATTGTACATAAAACATAAAACTTCCTTTTTTCCATGCAACTTTCTTTAGTGAATATGTGAACCAATACAATTCATAGTTTTTTATTTTATTTTTTTAGTGCAACAGAAATGTTTATAGTCAAAATTACCATATTTATTTATCAATTTTGGTTTAAAAGAATTGAGTTTTTTGTTTGTGTATGAAAGATGCTTTGTAAACTTGAATTGCAAGGCAAATGGATAATGCAGTTCAATCATAGGGCAAGAAAAGATTTTGGCTTTGAGTAGAACAACAAAAAGGTACCAAGTCCAACTATAAATTGGTTGATGAATAATTTTTTTACAATTAGATCCAATGAAACAACATTTTCTGATGTAAGAACAAATTCTTTTCAATAATTCATGTAAATAAATGTAGACACACGATCAAATATTTTGGATTGGATCGACGGTATAAACTAAACCTTACTTGAATGACCCATTAGGCCTAAAATATATTCTATAGGCCAAACCCATCCTGAGTTAATTATATATTGCATTTTAGATCAAGTTAAATATTAAGACTTGAGCATCAAATCAAGTTGGGTTTGGTCACACCCTGATCTAATCTAACCCATTTATAGTGCTACTTAAGATGGATTTTTTCCTTATGGTTAGCCCATTCTAAGCACCCATTTTATATTAAAAAAATCTAGGAATAAATTATACTTCAAAAGAAGTTTGTATATAACATGAATTAGATAACCGAAATTGTTATTCTAACAGGAATTAGATAACTAGTATTGTTGTTATGACTATCTAACCAATTAACCATTTTTCACATGCATCCCTGTTGGAAGATATTAACTAGCTAGATACATTCACCTTTGTTTGGATGAGGCAAACATAATCCTACAGTACTAGTTGGCCCATGAAAAAATGAAGTGAAAAAGAAGAAAATACTGAGCAACTAGAGAGACTTTTGAAACTCAAATTTTTATAATTCAGAGTAAAATAAATTACTTTTATAAAATTATTTTTATATTCACACTCTTGCAACAATATCTTTACTATCAATTTTTAGCTACAACCTCAACTCGTCTCTCTTCTTCGCTCAGATGAATTGAGTTGAGTTGAGTTGGGAAGATTGAACGAGGTGTTCTTGACATAAGAAACCACTAGCGGTTGTCCCCCGGATGTCAAGATTCCTTCGTCTTTTGTTCCATGCCTTTTTCGCTTAACACATGGCAAACCATTGCAGCGGATGCTTCTTATCCTCATCAATAGGTTATGTCAGGCTTTAGTCTAACTCCTTTACCTCAAAAACAAAACAAGAAGATGATGATTGATGATATCTTTTTTCCTCGAAACATATACAAGCTTTGACCGTTCGAAACAGAAAGTTTAGACTGCCCAAGGCTTATTTTCCGCACATGTTACCGACAAAACTAGCTGGATAAAATTTATCTGCCAAACAATCATGCATTGCATCATACCCTGGTAAGAGAGAAAAAATATAAAAAAAGCATTTATGCAACTAATGGACCTTCTGCATGCTTATAATTTATGCTATTAAGTCTTCATCTGTATTTCAATTAGAAAAGAAAATCATTACGATCTTAACCTATATAGTTGTTGTTCTTGGACAGCATCGATGCTAATTTTGAATGTGTGATGTGATTTTCCTATAGATGGATGGCTTCACATTTTTAGAGGAAAAGATTATTTTTCTTAAAAATTACGAACCACTAATTTTCATAAAATAAAATTATTAAAAAAAATCAAAGTGAGACTGCTAACACGTTTGCTGAAATGCCTGGATATTTCGATTCACTAGCATGTTTATTTGCATCTAATATTCGACACTTGCACTACTAATAAAGCCAATGCAAAGGTGAACCAGCAATGATAATTAGCCATTTTTCTTCTCATTTATGCTCCCTCAGTTGTCGGATGAAATCGTCGATGCACCTTTCGTGGGATTCCTTGTCAGCGAAGATCTCTTTTAGTTCTCTCGCTTTGCACCGAAATAATTTCCCTTCTTCTTCCATCATAACCAATCGTATGGTCTTGGCCACCTCTTCTCTATGGAAAGATCCATCTTCTTCATTCCTTGCCACCTCTAATCCAACCATTTTCTCTCCCATAGCTCGGGCAATAAGGCCCTGGTCGGCGAAATATGGCAACATGACAAGAGGGTGCCCAAATTGCATGCCCTCTGATGCGGACAAATCACCGGTAATGAGCACCGGGCGTGCTGAGATCTATTGTGGGCTTCCAAATGGGGTGGAGATATCGTCTTCCTCCTTCGGAACCCTACAAGAAGTCCCCGGGCCGGTATTCCCGACGAGGACCCTCCGACGCTCAAGTTAGTAAACTTGCCACTCAGTAATGTAGTAGAGAGAGAGAGAGAGATAGAGAGATCCCCTTTCTGTTGAGCTTGGGGTCCTTTTATACCTGTCTGGGAGGTTCCTTTCTTTTCGTCCTCCTTCGAGCCGTCGAATCTTTCTCGTTAAGATAATCTCCTTTGAACGGCAAGTGGTTAAGCCGTTGCTGGATGGGGGCCGCTTGTGGCGGTAACTGCCGGGCGTGCTAGCACTTGCCCGTGATTTTGATGAGCGAGGTATACGGTAACAGATCTTGAATCTCGAGATCTGTTACCTGAGGTGGGTGATAGTGCATGCAGGAAAGGTACCAAGTTAGTGTATGCAGGAAAGGTACCAAGTTAGTGTATACAGGAAAGGCACCAAGTTAAGACCAGAGCCAAAGGCCGGAGCCATTACTGAAGGCCCAAGCCAAAGGCCGGAGCCGTCGCTGGAGGCCGAAGCCGGAGCCGTTGCTGGAGGCTGGAGCCAAAGGCCGGAGCCAAAGACCGGAGCCATCACTGGAGGTCAGAGCCAGAGGCCGGAGCCAAAGGCCGGAGCCGTTACTGGAGGCCGGAGCCAAAGACCGGAGCCGTCACTGGAGGCTGGAGCCAAAGGCCGGAGCCAAAGACCGGAGCCGTTACTGGAGGCCGGAGCCAAAGGCCAGAGCCAAAGACCGGAGCCGTCACTAGAGGTCGGAGCCAAAGGTCAGAGCCAAAGGCTGGAGCCGTTACTGGAGGCCGGAGCCAAAGGCCGGAGGCCGTCACTAGAGGCCGGACCCAAGATTCCATCTCTGGGATTAGCTGTCACATCATTATTTTTGGAAATTGCGCAAAAGGTTTTAACACCACCCAGAGGATATGGTCAGCCGTATCAGATGCCCCCCGCCCCTGAGATGAGTGAGCGCACAATTACCAGTGAAAGGGGTGTTAATATCCACTGAGCGGCTGACTTTCGCGCCATCATTTTGTCTGTTCGGGCTATTGGGATTGGGAAGATTTTCCTCGAGTAATGAGTCATAAAAAGGCGAGCGTCATCATTGCGGTAAGGCCACCGCCATCTTTCTATTGGTGAAGCTCTTAGTGTTTTTCGCGCCGGTAGGCCGCCGAAGCGGCTTCCATTTGAAGGTAGACACATGGCCAGACCGGATGGCCGCGGGATGATTTGAAATGGGGCTATAAAAAGAAAAATCGTCCTTATCTTCCCATTCCCTCTTCTTTTACGTTACATCTTCCTCCCCAGAGTTTGCCAGCGTCCATCGCCTTCCATGTCTGTTCTCTCCCCTGAGTTTGCCAGCGTCTGTCGCCTCCCGTGTCTGTTCTCTCCCCATGCTCCTTCAAGCTTTCCAGGTTAGTTTCCATGGCTTCCTCGCCCTCTTGTTCTATTTCCGATTCTGGGAGTCGTTCCCCCACTCCTTCTCAACCTTTCGCTTCCTTACCAAGCCAATGGTCCACCCCATCCTCCGACCACTCCTCGCCGAGCGGCGGCCGGTCAGATGCCCCGCAGCCGGGAGTTATCTGACCATCAGACGGACCTCCACACGGAGCCGTCTAATAGCTGCCGGTCCCTCCGGTGCTGTCAAGGAGTCCCCCGAGGGGACTGCTTCCACTATGTCTACTCAAGACATAGTAAACCTAAGGGCCAAGTATAGTTTTCCGCAAAACCTACGTCTATCCTACCCCGCTCCTGATGACAGGGTAACTTCTTCCCGTCCTGGAAGAGTTGCCTTGTACGGAGCCTTCTTTAAGGTAGGACTTCGATTGCCTATCCATCCTTTCATCCTTAACCTTCTGGATCGATACTCTTTAACACCTTCCCAACTAGTTCCTAACTTGATCCGAACCATCGTTGGCTTTCTGGTTCTCTATCACCTGCAAGGCATAGAGGCCAGTATCTCCTTATTATGTGGTTTCTATACCCTTCACAAATAGTCAGGTTGGTGGTCCTTTACTCCTAGACCTACTAGGATCCTTAAATTGTACCTTCCTACCTCCGTTAAAGGGTGGAAGGATAAGTTCTTTTTTGCTGATATCGAAGGGGTGAAGGGAAGCTGGGGGACACCCAACATCGACGCCAATAGGGATTCCTCTATCCAAGGGATCGAATGGCATTTGGGCAGCTTCTGACTGCCGATGTCCCTCAATGCAATAACCTTCTGGTCGATGAAAACCTTCGTCTCACCGGCCTAGTCCCTTCTGGTGGTGAGCACTTGATTACTCACATTTTTCCTTCTTTCTTCCCCTCCTTTTTTTTTCTCTTTTTTTTACTCATCTCCTGTTTTTATAGGGATGACGCCATCGCTGCGCGAGCTCAGGCAGGCGGTTACCAAGAAGAGGAAGGCAATGGGGAATGAGCCCCTCGCTGAAAGGAGGCCATCGCCAAAATTCCAAGAAGGGCTGACGCGGGGAGGGCCAACGCTGGAGGGGCCATAGTTGTGAAGCCCCTGCACGCTAAGGTTTTGAAGAAGGCCGACGCTGGAAGGGCCGACGCTGGGGGGGCCGATGCTGGAAAGGGCAAAGTTGTGGATCCCCCGTGCGTGCGCGAGGCGGCCAGAGCCCAATCCGACGAGCCCACCAGGAAAGACACGGTAAGGGCCGAGGCCAGCGAGGAAGCCGGGCGGAGCCAAGGAGGAAAAGGATCACCTTCAGTTCCGGCTCCCCCCTGTCATTCTGCTCGATCCTTCTCCGGAGTAGGTCGCAAAAGCACCGTCACCCCCGCCCGAAGTCATGGAGAAGGATCCGGTCCTCGCAATAATAAGGCTGACTCCAACAGTTACCATGCCCCCCAAAGGGGCAAAAACCGAAGCGCCTCCACCAGTCAAGGGGCCGGAGGCAGTAGAGTCGGAGGCGGAATCCTCCCCCGCGGCACCCGTGTCAGTGGAAAGGAAGGGTGTCGACCCTTCCTTCCAATCACTTTTGGCGAACCACAGCCGCTGGGCCGAGCGGGCATTGGACGAAGCATATGTGGTAGAGGTGCAGGAGTTTCCGGCATCAGGGGAGGGCCACCTTCTTCCGTGAGGCATCCGTGGCACACCTTTGGGTGAGTTTTGCCCTATTAACCTTTTCGCCTTTGTTTTTTTTTTTTTAACATTGACGCTCCGTCCAGGCACTGAACTATCTGATTGCCATGAGGGACCTTTGGACCCTGAGTGATGCTGCCCTTGACCAGTTGCGGGAGGAGATGCTATCGCTCCAGGCTAGGGCAGAAAAGGCAGAGATGGCCTTGGAGGATACCCGGGCCACTTTAAAGGGAGAAGTCGAAGCCATCCGGCTAAGAGCTGAGAAGGCCGAGTACGCGCTGGAAGTTGCCCAGTGTCGGGCGGCCAACGAGCTAGATAACGCCCAGACGGCCAAAGAGAAGCAAAGAATGGCCGAGGAGAGACTGGAGGCAGCAGAATCAGAAATGTGCATTTTGAATAAACGATTGCATTCCGCCTCCATTGAAATAGACGCAGCCAAAGAGGTCACCCGCCAGTCCGATGCCAAGATTGCCGACTTGGAGGCGGTGGTGACCGAAGCCAAGAGGGAGGCCGCCGAGGCCGATAAAAAGGTCACGGAGGCCAAGCGGAAAACCTTCGAGGCAGAGAAAAGAGCTGCAGAGGCCGTAGAGGATTTCAGGAAGTCTAAAGCCTTTAGTAAGGAGTTAGCCGAATCGACGACCTTCGCTTACGAGGCCGACTTCTAGGACTGCAAGGAAAAAATCTAGGAACTCTACGACCTCGAGGGGATTGAAGGGTTGGAGCCAGATGAAGTCCCTGAAGATGACGATCCAGCCCCAAATGACCCTTAATTCATTTTTTTTCTTTATATTGTATTGCTCAAGTCCGACTCAGATCAGCAATTTTGTAAACTTCTAGCCGTCAATGAATATTTCGATTCTCAACACTTGTCTTTGGTCATGATTAGTTTTGCTTGTGTGAGTTGTCGCGAATCAACAACCAACGTCCGAAGAGCACGATTTCTATCTCGTTAAGTATATCGCGTAGAATGGGACTGTGTGCGCCAACATGCTATCCCTAAATGCCGACGCGGGGCCAGGCCTAATTGCCAACACGGAGCCGGTCTTTATTGCCGACGCAAAGCCGGTCTTTGGTGCCGACTCAGAGCCGGTCTTAATTGTCGACGCGGGGAGCCAGTCTTAATTTCCGACGTAGAGCCGGTCTTTGGTGCCGACGCAGAGCCGGTCTTAATTGCCGAAGCGGGGAGCCGGTCTTAATTGCCGATGCGGAGCCGATCTTTGGTGCCGACGCGGAGCCGGTCTTAATTGCCAATGCGGGGAGCCGTCTTTGGTGCCGACGCGGAGCCGGTCTTAATTGCTAACGTGGAGCCGGTCTTAATTGCCGATGCGGGGAGCCGGTCTTAAGGAGTCGGTCTTTGATGCCGACGCGGAGCCGGTCTTAATTGCCGACGCAAAGCCGGTCTTAATTGCCGACGCGGAGCCCGTCTTAATTGCCGACGCGGAGCTGGTCTTAATTACCGACGTGGAGCCGGTCTTTGGTGCCGACGCGAAGTCGGCCTTAATTGCCGACGCGGAGCTGGTCTGTGGTGCCGACGCGGAGCCGGTTTTAATTGCCGATGCGGAGCTGGTCTGTGGTGCTGACGCAGAGCCGGTCTTAATTACCGATGCGGAGCCGATCTTTGGTACAAAGCATGATCACTCAAAAACAATACAAACATTTTGAATAGCAATCTGTCAAGTAGATTCAAATTAATGAAGTTAGCACATTACTGATAATATCAGCGTAAATTGTTGGCATTCCAAGTGCGAGAAAGCGGTTTTCCATCTAGCTCTTCAACTTTGTATGCCCCATGATGAAGTACCTCCTTGACACGGTATGGTCCTTCCCATTTCGGTGCCAGCTTGCCCCCTCTGTCGGCTTTGATACTTCAGCTCGTCGCAGAACGAGATCTCCAGGGCGGAACGTCTTGGACCGTACTCGAGCATTGTAGTATTTGGCCGCTCACTGATGGAAAGCCGCCATGCAAAGTTGCACCTGGTCTCGTAATTCTTCTACTAAATCTAGATCGGCCCGCAGCTGATTTAGGTTACTCTCTTCATGGTATAACTCTGTCCGATGACTAGAGACTCCTATCTCCATCGGAATGACTGCCTCGGTCCCAAAGACCAGGCTGAAAGGAGTTTCCCCGGTGGAGGCTCGTGGCATCGTGTGGTATGCCCACAATACACTGGAGAGTTTCTTCACCCAATGTCCTTTGCAGCCATCTAGCCGGGCCCTGAGCCCTTGGAGGATGATGCGGTTGGTCACCTCGGCTGTGCCGTTGGTCTGGGGGTGCCCCACAGAGGTGAATCGTTGATGGATGCCCAGACTGATGCAGAATTCTCAGAAGGCCGTGTTGTCAAACTGTCGACCATTATCAGAAACGAGGGTGTGCGGTAGCCCAAACCGGCACACGATAGACTTCCAGAAGAAAGACTTTACTTTGCCCTCGGTGATCTTAGCGAGAGCTTCCGCCTCGATCTACTTGGTGAAATGGTCAATTACTACCACCAAGAACTTGCGTTGTCCGAAGGCTGGAGGGAATGGTCCCAGGATGTCCATGCCCCACTGGGCGAAGGGCCAGAGTGCGGCCAGGGGGGTCAGCTGGGACGTCGGTTGATGTTGAATGTTAGCATGGCACTGGCAGCTGTCACACCTCTTAACAAGTTCGGGCGCATCCTCCTTCATTGTTAGCCAGTAATATCCCTGCCGTAGGTCTTTGTATGCGAGAGCTCTGCCCCCCAGATGGCTTTCACATATACCTTTATGTATCTCTCGCATAATATAATCTGCTTCTGTGGGGCTAACACATCTGAGAACTTGGTATGAGAACGACCTTCGATAGAGTTTTCCCTTCATTATGAAAGACTTCAGGGTCCGTCTTTTGAGTTTCTTGGCCTCGGCAGGTCTTCTGGGAGGGTACCATTGGTAAGGTACTGGACATAAGCATCCATCCAGGAAGGCTCCTGTTCAACTGGTAGAGTTTCTCTTGTTACATCAATACTCGGGGCTTCCAGGTGCTCTACATAAGCTCTTCCCAGCATCCCATCAGTTGAGGTGGCAAGATGGGATAAAGCGTCGGCTCTAGCATTCTCCCCTCGAGGGATGTAGCTAACATTAAAGTAAGCTAAGAGAGAAGCTTGCGACTGCACCAAACTTAAATAGCAGGACATGATGGGATCCCTTGCTTCATATTCTCCTGCGATTTGGCCAGCGACCAGTTGGGAGTCAGTGAACGCCCTAAGGTGTTTTACTCCGAGCTCTCTGGCTAGTCTTATCCCAGATAGCAGAGCTTCATATTCCGTCTGATTATTGATGGCTAGAAAGAGGAAGCGGAGTGCGCACTCGGTTACAACTCCATCCGAGTTGGCCAGGATGAGGCCTGCTCCACTCCCTTGAGAATTTGACGCTCCGTCTACATGAAGGACCCATTCATCATCACTGGTTCCGAGGGGCGAGGGGTTTGTAGAGGGCTCTTCGGGTTGCTCCTCTCTCCAGGTGCACTCGATCAAAAAATCTGCCAGGACTTGAGATTTCATGGCCGACCGAGGGCGGAAAGATAGATCGAATTCTCCCAACTTGAGCGCCCACCTTGCCAATCGGCCCGAAGTATCCGGGCGAGCGAGAATTATCTTTAGAGGTTGGTCTGTGATCACCGCGATCGGGTGAGCTTGGAAGTATGGCCGCAAGCGCTGGGCAGACACGATTAACACGAAGATAATCTTCTCAATCTTCGAGTACCTGGTCTTCGCATCGTGGAGCACCTTGCTAGTGTAATACACTGGCTTTTGCATGCCATTGGTGTCCACGTAGACCAGCACAGAACTGACGGCCTCGGGAGAAGCCGTGAGGTACAGAAGGAGTTCTTCTCCACCTGTTGGCTTGGATAGCAGCGGCGGGATAGATAAGAATTCCTTTAGCCCCTCGAATGTCTTCTGACATTCCTTCGTCCATTCGAATCCATTGTCCTTACGGAGCACCTTGAAGAAAGGTAGGCACCTCTCAGCGGACTTGGATAGAAAACGACTCAAGGCGGCCACCCTTCCTGTCAGGCGCTGTATTTCCTTTTTGTTGGTGGGAGACCTCATGTCCAGGATAGCTTGAACTTTGTCCGGGTTTGCCTCGATCCCCCGCCGGGTCACCATGAAACCCAAGAACTTTTGGCTATCACCCCAAATGCACACTTGCGTGGGTTCAGCCTCATCTGGTATCGACGAAGGTTGTCAAAAGTCTCTGTTAGGTCGGCGGTATGGTCGATGGCGTGGACACTTTTTGTCAGCATATCATCCACGTACACCTCCATGTTGCGTCCTATCTAGTCTTCGAAGACTTTATTCATTAACCTTTGGTAGGTGGCTCCCGCATTTTTTAGCCCAAATGGCATTACCTTGTAGCAGTACAACCCCTTCTCTATTATGAAGGAGGTAGCTTCCTTATCTGTCGGGTTCATCCTGATCTGGTTGTACCCAGAGAAAGCATCCATGAAGCTAAGGACCTCATGGCCGGAGGTAGCGTCCACCAGTTGATTGATCCGGGGCAGGGGAAAGCTATCCTTGGGGCATGCTTTGTTGAGATTGGTGAAGTCCACACACATCCTCCAGCTTCCATTATTCTTACGGACCATCACCACGTTGGCCAACCATTCGGGGTAATAAACTTTCCGAATATGGCCGACAGCCGTCAACTTGCGAACTTCCTCGTCGATAGCTTTCTGTCTATCCAGAACGAAGCTCCTTTTCTTCTGTCGGACTGGCCGACACTCTGGCTTGAGGTTGAGCCGATGTGTGATCACCTCCTTAGGGACGCCCGATATGTTTGAGGACGACCATGCAAAGACGTCGGTGTTTGCACACAGGAAAGTAAGAAGTCGATCGCGTGCCTCCTCCGGAAGTAACGCCTCAACCTGGATGGTCCTTGACGGTTCATCCCCCAAGGGGAGGGTCAGGAGGTGCTCGGCTGGTTCTCCCCTCCTTCCCAGCTCTCGGGGGTTAAGCGGCTTAGAGGTTATTGCCGACGCCACCTCCAGTGGACTGGGAGACAAGTGATAGCAAAGTGGTGGTAGGCTTTGCTCTCCTTTCATTTCTCCGACTCCTTTGTCGGTGGGGAATCTTACCAATAATCTCTTAGTGAAGATTACGACATCTAGCAAATTCAATCTCGGTCTCCCCAAGATAGTGTTATAAGCCAGCGGGATCCTGACCATCAGAAAAATTATGACCATCGTGCTTTGACACGGAGGGGTTTCAGCCATGACAGGGAGGGCAATCTCCCCTTCAATGCTCACAGAGTCCCCAGTAAAGCCCATTAGAGGCATGGCGACGGGTCGGAGGGAAGACTTTGACAGGTTTATCCGAACAAAAGCTTCGTAGCTTAAAACATCCACCGAACTCCCACTATCAACTAAAATTCTTTTTACATGGTGTTTGGCTATGGTCATGGACACAATGACGCTGTCGTCATGCTTATTAACTACCCCATCTAAATCCTTTCCAAGGAAAGGAGTTATAGAGTCTATTCCCTCTTGCTATCTTTTTGAACCACCACCTGCCCCCCAGGAAATCATAGCTATGGTCTTCTCCATAGGTGCATTGTCCACACCGGTCTGAAGTGTTGGAGGCACCGATGAACCTGAAGTAGGAAGGTTTCCCCTTCGGACAAACTTGCCCAAGTGACCCTGCTGGACAAGCTCTTCAATGGCCTTCTTCAGATGGTGGCAGTCCTCGGTGTCATGACCATAATCTCGATGGTACCGGCAGTAAAGTTCCTTGTTGCGGGGGGTCCCCGACTTCAAGGGGGTCGGACGCTTGAAGTAAGGTTCCTCCTCGATTTCTAGTAGGATGTGAGATATCGGAGCCATGAAGGGAGTGAATTGCTCCTTAGGAATAAGCGTTTGTGGCCGGCGATCTGGCGGTGAGGAGGCTCAGGCTTCCGGGGTCGTGCTTCGGTATGCTCAGTAGGCGTTGGTTTCTTGCTGGGATTCTTGTCAGCTTCCCTCATGGAAGAATCCGCCTCGTCGGCACAGATGTATTTCTGCGCTCGACTCAGAAACTCGGCATAAGAACTCGAAGGTTTCTTGTCTAGTAAATAGGCAAACCTAGAGGGACGAAGTCCTCACTTTAATGCCAAAGCGGCTACAGAATCATCTAGGTTGTATACCTCCAATGCGGCCTCTTTGAACCGAGCGACAAAGTCCTTCAGGGTCTCGCCACTCCTTTGCTGGACAGCGAATAAGCTATCAGCCACTCGTGGGATCTTTCGGCACGCATCAAAGTGGGCCAGGAAAGATCGCTCGAGCTATCGGAATGAATTGATGCTGCGCGGCGGCAGCCGAGAATACCATGCACGTGCCACCTTGCGAAGGGTGGCCGGAAAGGCGATGCATAGAAGGGAGTCCGTTGCTCCCTGGACTTGCATGAGGACCTTGTAGCTCTCCAGGTGGTCCAGTGGGTTCGTCGTGCCATCGTACGGATCCAGCTGGGGGAGACAAAAATGGGGCGGGACCGGTTCCTCCATGATACGCCGAGAAAGCGGGGGGCGGTGCTCATAGTCCATCCCATGAGGGTCGGCGATCCAGCGGCTAAGCTCCTCCAACCGCTGATGATACTCATCGAGCCATTGCTTGGACCGACGGGTAGTCTTCCTGAGGGCGCCATCTTTAGATGAGTCAGAAGAGGAAGCCGAAGAAGACCGCCGGCGTAAGGAGCGCACCCGCCTGGATTCTCTCTCGTTCGACCGTTGGTGCGAATGACCAGAATGATGGGAGGGGGACCGCCGTCGCTTTGAGGCCTCTCGGCGACGAGGCTCAGGAGGTGAGTGATGGGAGACCTCAGGTGGGGTCCCACCTTGATGAGATTGAATTGTCCCCCGCACCCCTTCACCAGGCGGAAGGGGTTGAGGTGTAGCGGCAAAGCAGTGTTCCTGTAGTCCCCGTACCATTGTCATCAGGTCCTGGACCTGGTGAGCCAGAACCTCAAGCCGGTCAGACTGGCTCATCTGTGCAGGGGGAAGAAAATGGAGGTTGGCCTCCGATTGCTCAGCCCACGGAATGCGCTCCATGGCCTGGCTGGTGGAAGCCTCTTGTGCTCGTGTTGTCACCATCGTCTTCCTTGCAAAATTGGTGGGGTCACAGGGAGAACTTTCACCTTCCCCGCATGTGATTCCCCTTCCTAGCGCGCTAATCTGATGCAGACAAATCACCAGTAATGAGCGCCGGGCGTGCTGAGATCTATTGTGGGCTTCCAAATGGGGTGGAGTGGTCGTTTTCCTCCTTCGGAATCCTGCAAGAAGTCCCCGAGCCGGTATTTCCGGCGAGGACCCTCCGACGTTCAAGCTAGTAAACTTGTTGCTTAGTAATGTAGTAGAGAGAGAGAGATAGAGAGATCCCCTTTTCTGTTAAGCTCGGGGTCCTTTTATACTTGTCTGGGAGGTTCCTTTCTTTTCGTCCTCCTTCGAGCCGTCGAATCTTTCTCGTTAGGATAAGCTCCTTCGAACGGCAAGTGGTTAAGCCGTTGCTGGATGGGGGCCGCTTGTGGCGGTAACTGCCGGGCGTGCTAGTACTTGCCCGTGATTTTAGTGAGCGAGGTATACGGTAACAGATCTCGAATCTCGGGATCTATTACTTGAGGTGGGTCATAGTGCATGCAGGAAAGGTACCAAGTTAGTGTATACAGGAAAGGCACCAAGTTAGTGTATGCAGGAAAGGCACCAAGTTAAGGCCGAAGCCAAAGGCCGGAGCCAAAGGCCGGAGCCATCGCTGGAGGCCGGAGCAGGAGCAGTTGCTGGAGGCCGGAGCCAAAGACCGGAGCCGTCATTGGATGTCGGAGCCAGAGGCTGGAGCCAAAGGTCGGAGCCGTTACTGGAGGCCGGAGCCAAAGACCGGAGCCATCACTGGAGGTCGGAGCCAAAAATCGGAGCCGTTACTGGAGGCCGGAGCCAAAGAGCGGAGCCGTTACTGGAGGCCGGAGCCAAAGGCCGGAGCCATTACTGGAGGCCAGAGCCAAAGGCCGGAGCCATTACTGGAGGCCGGAGCCAAAGGCCGGAAGCCGTCGCTGGAGGCCGAACCAAAGATTCCATCTCTGGGATTAGCTGTCATATCATTATTTCCGAAAATCGCGCAAAAGGTTATAACACCACCAAGAGGATATGGTCAGCCGTATCACCCTCAATGATCGAACTCCATCCACAATGCGTCAAAAATCCCCAAATGGATGCATGGCCCAAGACCTTGAGCTGATGAATCCAACCCATGGTGGTGACTCCACAACCCTGTGTGCCGTCTTCGGATCCATCAGGCAAGATCCTCTCCTCATCGGCTATGCTAACTGGCTTCCTTATAGTCCACAGGAAGGGCACCTTGGATAGCTCAAGACCGAGGGCTAGCTCATGTACTTGCTCGATGCTTGGCACGGTTTCACTCCCTAAAGCAATATATAACACAGACCCTAGGGTTTGCTTGTCTAACCACTCAAAAACTTCACTGGTAGCGGTTTTGTGGAACTCCTGGTCCGGTTCACTAAGGTCTGGTGGCAGGAGGCCAATTGGAACCACTGGCTTCTTGTAAAGCTCTCCAAGGAGTTGGAGCCAATTGGACTCGTGCTCTCTGCTACTTCGAGGAGCCACAAGTTTGCATCCTTTGATCACCGCTTCGGGGCGATGGGCATCAGAAATCCCAGAGTCGTTCTGTTGGCTGGGCCCCACCATCCGTTTAGACTGATAAAGGAGAAAAGCCAGCATCGTAGGGAAGGGGATCCACGGTGGTGGCTTCGTGAGTTCCTCGGCGGTCATTCGTGAGGCTCTGCCCTTTATTTCTGGCAATGGTCCGAAAAAGGCAAGACTTGAAGCGGGCATTGTGCCGAAGAAGATGCATGGTACCTCAAACTTGGAGGCAATCTGCGGCCCCCAATAATGAGCAAAGTCGAAGATTATCCAATCGGGCTTCTTCTTCGTGGAAATCTGTTCGAGGAATTCGTAGAAATAGCGCTCGAGGCCGTCGAAAGCCTTCATGAGGAGTTGGACTTGGTCAGGCAGCACGTCGGCAGTGGATTCGGCGTTGGCGGGGAAGCCTTCAACCTGTGGTAGTGGCAAGGAAATCAAGTCTATCAGTGGGGATATATGGGAAGGGATCTTGGGCAGCCTTGCGATATTTCTTGGGGTGGAGAGGAAGGAGATGCGGTGGCCCCTCTTGGCTAAGGATTTGGAGAGCTCCAAGAATGGAAGCAAGTGGCCAAAGGCAAGCCAAGGGAACAAAACAACGTGAAGAGAGCCCTTATCCATGGCGAAGAATGGCTAGAGCGTTTGTCACGCCCCAGGCCCAAATATCGGGATAGGGTGACAACCCGCCGCGTGCCGGGCACGCAAGGCGTCACCATATTTTTCAACATAAAGCACCATTATAAATAAAAATCAAGTCAAATACAATAATAAAAGTTTTGGGCTAACACCCTTACACACCACAATAATAAAGTCTGGGCATCAAGCCCTACACATATGTAATATTGGGGCTACAACAAAATAATGGTCTTGTTTTATTTAATAGAAGATACATCACCCCACCAATCCATCTTCAATCTCGTGGCTCTGATAAAAACATTGTAAGAATTTTGTGATCTTACACTCAGTAAGTAAACCACATTATACAGTCAAATCATAGCATAACAGTCAATAAGCACATAATAATTTGCATGCTTAAACATTCCACCAATACTCAAACATGCAATGTAAGTAAACCCACTGTTTATACTCTCAATGGTAACTGTAAATGTGACCCACGGCCCTGCAATATCTCAATAATGTACCAACAAGTATCCCCCCTACTGAAAGGGTCGAAATACCATAGTGTATCAACAAGTATCCCCCCTACTGAAAGGGTGTGGCCCTCCTCTCCTCTCTCTCTCCACCACCACCCCGTCGGATGCCTCCCCCGGCGCCGGCGGAGTCGTCGGCCAAGTCTCAGGCCCGGCGAGGCGGCGAGCACGCCGCCGGGCCTGAACCAAGGGATCGACCGGCTCTTGCATCCTTCTCTCTGTCCCGCTGTCTCTCTTTCTCACGCTGTCTCTCTCTCTCTCTCTCACGCCCGCTCTCTCTCTCTCTCTCTCTCTCTCTCAGTGGATCTGGGAGTTTACCTGATGGGAAACGGATGCCAGAATGATGGAGGGAGTCCCCCCTCCATCACGTATTTAATCCCCTCCGCGCAACGCTTCAGTTTAAGGATCCGGGCAAACGAAGCGCTCAGCTAAAAACGAAGCGTTACACAACACAGTGTCAGACCTGAACCTGGTTCACGTGAACCGGGAACCGGGTACTACAGCGTTGGTATTGGAGGATAAGCTCTTAAAGCAGGGTGGATGGAGGCCATGGCAGAACCACTAGATTTGCACGTAGACAAAGAGTTGTGGTGATCAGGTGCGGTAGGCAGTGGACATCATGTGACGTGACCTTTGTCCAGTGAAGTTATGAGCAGCGAAGGATGCCTCCTTTCAAGATCAAGGGGTGTAAGCTGGCATAGGTTGGGCCGAGCCACTGATCACACATCTAAAGGTACACAAGAGCAGCCTTATCGCTAGGAACCATCCACTTTCAGAACACATTCCAATCCCTTCCGGGAAGCATCTGTGTATAGAGTGAATCCTCCAGATCCTGACGGAAGGGTAAGGACGGGGGCTGACACTAGGCGTTGTTTCAGCTCCTGGAAACTTCTCTCACACTCCTCAGTCCAGTCAAACTTCGCTTGCTTTTGGGTCAAGCGAGTCAGGGGTAGAGCAATGCGAGAAAAGCCCTCCACGAATCTGCGATAATATCCAGCCAGCCCCACGAAGCTTCCGACTTCAGATACATTGGAAGGTCGACTCCAATTTATAACTACCTCAATCTTCTTTGGGTCCTCAGTTATGCCATTTTTGGATATTACGTGACCCAAGAATGATACTTGGCTCAACCAGAAGTCACATTTCTGCAACTTGGCATAAAGCTTTTTCTCCTGAATGGTTCGCAGAACAATCCTCAGGTGGTCCCTATGCTCCTCCTGGCTTTTAGAATACATCAGGATGTCATCAATGAACACCACCACAAACTGGTCCAAGTATGGCTTAAAGATTCTATTCATCAAGTCCATGAATGCTGCCGGGGCATTAGTTAACCTAAACAGCATCACCAAGAACTCGTAGTGGCCATACCTAGTCCTGAATGCTATCTTAGGCACATCTCCAGCCTGGACCTTGAGTTGATGGTATCCTGACCGAAGATCAATCTTCGAGAATACTCGAGCTCCTTGGAGTTGATCAAACAGATCATCGATCCTTGGCAAGGGATACTTGTTCCGCACTGTTACCTTATTGATTTCTCGATAATCAATGCAGAATTGAAGACTCCCATCCTTCTTTTTGACAAATAATACTGGAGCACCCCAAGGAGAGACACTTGGTCTGATAAATCCCCGGTCTAGGAGCTCCTACAATTGGTTCTTCAACTCTTTTAGTTCAGCTGGGGCCATACGATAAGGGGCCTTGGATATAGGCCCAGTGCTAGGGACCAAATCAATGGTGAAATCCACTTCCTGATCTGGAGGCAATTCGGTCAAATTATCCGAGAAAACGTCAGGAAACTCCATAGCCACTGGAGTATCCTCCAACTTCACCTCTTCATGCTGAAGGTCCTTGACCACAGCAAGAAACCCTTGGCCACCTTTCATCAAGTATTTGGCAGCCCGCAGTGCTGATACAAACACTGAGGCCAGGTGTTCCTGGCGTCCAGTAAAACTGAATTCAGGCTGATTAGGGATTTTGAAGATCACCGTTTTCCTAAAATAGTCTACCGAAGCATGATAGGAGGCCAACCAGTCCATCCCAAGGATAACATCAAAGGACTTTAGTGGAAGGGCGATTAGATCAGCCTCCAACCTCTTGTCGCCCATGTTGATCTGGCAGGATCTGCATACAGACTCCACCTTCATAATATCTCCATTTGGGAATGCAATGAGCAACTCTTGTTCTAGGGGAACGGGTGTCAATGATGCATTATTGGTAAGATAAGCATCAGATATAAACGAATACGTGGCACCCGGATCCACTAAGGTTTGAGCATAAGTGTTGCCCACTTTAATTGTCCCTGATCACAAAGTTTAGTTGTCTTAGATGTCATATAGCGGATCATATTTGTCCTTCATGATCAATGCATTATATCGCATACGAACGAAATAATCTTAAAGGAGTGTTTAAGTAACAGGTATACCTGCCACAACGGAGTTTGAAGCGGCAGCATCCTGTTGGGTGAGGGTGAAGACCCTTCCCTGGGTCCTCGGCTGCTGTGGCTGGTTCATCCCAAGATTTGGAGAAGGCAGCTGATCCCTCCGAAGGGAACAAGTGGTCATCTTGTGATCCACTTTACCACATATGAAGCAGGCACCTCTCAGCCCACGATACTGCCTGCCCGGGTGGAAGTTCCCGCAGTGAGGGCAACAGGTCTCCTTACCCTTCGATCCTGTGGGGGGCTGATATGTATCTTTCTTCTTAGCCTGCCCCGAAGACTGGCCCGAAGGAGACCCCTTCCTCTTCCTCTTTAACTCCCACTCCTTCTGGTTCCTATTCATGTCTCTTTCGATCACCAGGGCTTTACTCACCATAGCACTATATATGGAGAGTTCAAATGCATTGACTGCTTGCCTCAGTTTGGGTCGTAGTCCTTCAGTGAACCTGGTGATCTTGGCTCTCTCAGTGGTCACTATTTCTAGAGCAAACCGGGCTAGCCTAGTAAACTCGGCTTCATACTGGGCCACAGAGAGATTCTTTTGTTCCAGCTCCAGAAACTCAGACTCCATCTGTCTTTGCACACTACTGGAAAAGTATTTGTTGAAAAAGGTATCCTTGAACTCCCTCCAGGAAATAGCCTGTCCACCCAATCGCTGCTCCATATGCAACCACCAATCATATGCCTCCCCTTGAAGGAGGTAGGTGGCAAATCTAATCCGCTCCTCCTCCTGGCTACCATGGGCCATGAAAGCCTTCTCCATCTCCCTCATCCATCCCTCAGCATCAGCAGGGTTGGTGGATCCAGAGAAGGGAGCAGGGGCTAAGCTCTTAAACTCAGCAAAGCTCCGACCCCCTCCTTGCCAGGGTTGCGGCGGAGCGAGCTGGACTGGTGGTTCAGGTTCGACTCGTGGGTTTTGCTGAGTAGGAGGGCCGGGCTGAGCAGGCACCACTTGTTGTATCTGCTGCTGCATAGCATGCACTATTTCCACCAGGGCCTGAAGTATCTCAGTCTGGCGCTGTTGCTGGCCATTACCAGCCACATTGATGGAACCAGAACCTCTAGAAGTTTGCTGGCCTCCTTGCTGGCCAGAGTCACCAGCTTGGGAACCTCCAACTTGTCGCATACTTTTGGTGTGACGAGGCATGACTATTCCCTGCCAAGTTTGGTTCCAATCAATATCTTTACAACCCTTAAGTTTTCAAAACATATTTATTAGAAAAAAATTATATCTTCTTAGAGTTATTACCCTCCCAGTGTCATCCTACTGTTTTGCCTAGTATCATCTTATGTTTGTCTCTAAGGTCAAACCTAGGCTCTGATACCACATTAGCTGTCACGCCCCAGACCCTATATTGGATCTAAGGGTGGCAACCCGCCGCATGCCTGGCATGCAAGGCATCCCGAAATATAACATTTAATACAAGAAGGGGTAATAACTATATATCATCCAATTTAAATGGTTCTTAATACAAACCATAATCATAGGTTTAGGCTACATGCCCATCATACATAAGTCACTGGGGTTACAACAAAATGTTGGATCTTAGTTTCCTCTGAATGAAGCTCCAACTACCCCAGATCCCATTCTTCAGTCATGTGGCTCTGAAAAACATTGTAAGATTTATATGAGTTTACACTCAATAAGTAAGCCTACTATTATATAATTATTTCGTCAAGATATTATCAAACCACATTTTGATGTATTAAACTTCCAATTTCAATTACATTCATCATGTTATCAAAACATGTATATCATCAACTCAAATAATTTTGGAAGCTTAATTATACAGTAAATGCTGAAATCTACAATGTAAACAAACCACATATTCATATAATTATTATTTTCTTATGTGTCCCATAGCCCTACAACACCTATCTGGTGTATCACTCTTTAATGTCCCCTAAGAGGAAGGGTCCTGGTACCAGCGTTATGCCATATATCATAATCAATCATAACATATCCTCTAGATGTGTGTTTGTTATACAATATATCAATCACATCACATCCTCTAGATGTGTGTCCTCCACATATCTCCCCCTGTGGAGATGGGTCCTGTTGATGCCAAATCATTGGCCTCGAGCGTCCGGTCGCCTCCTCCAACAAGCTCCTCATGCCTGGGAGCCTACAAAAAGTCCCGGGGGCCAAAGATTCCGACGGGGACCCTCCGATGCTCAAGTCAGTGCTCTAGGCAACAAGCGTGAGCTTGAGGAAGCTCAAAAGAGAAAGAGAGAGAGAGGCTCAGAGAAGAGCTCTCTGTGAGCAAGAATGAGCATTTTTTAGAGTATTATTGTGGTTATCAGTTCTTAGTCCCGTTCAGTTCAGTTACCTAGTCGGGGGTCCCTCTTACCCATTTTATAGGTGCTTAGAGTTTGTCTGGCTTGACTAGTTGAGGCCTTGTAATGATGACCTTGATGGGTGAAGTATCAGAGCTGATGTTTGTGAGGCATAGGGTTCTACCACTTATTAGAGCATTTAAGGTGATGGCAGCAATGGCAGAGCTTGCTTCCTTCTTTGATATGTCAGGACTGCAGGTTAAGTTCCATCAACGATGTGGCCAGTGGGTAAGTGGACCTGGCCAGGAAGTACAGGGGCGGGGCCGGCCAGGGATGGCTGGGGCCAGCTTGGCCAGCTTGGAGATGCTGGGGCCGAGAGGGCCGGCCAGGGATGGCCGGGGCCGACTCGGCGGGCACAGAGATGCCAGGGCCGACTGGGAAGTGCCGGGGCCGTTTAGCTTGGACACGCCAGGGCCGGCTAGGAAAGTGCCGGGCCGGCCAGCTTGGACACGCCGAAGGTCGCCTAGCTTGGACACGCCGGGGGGCCGGCTAGGAAAGTGCCGGGGCCGCCTAGCCTGGACACGCCGGGGGCCGGCTAGGAAAGTGCTGGACTGCCTAGCTTGGACACGCCGGGGGCCGGCTAGGAAAGTGCCGGGCCGCTTGGGAGGTGCCAGGGCCGGCTGGGAAGCGTCGGCCATGGAGCTGTCGGCTTTGGAGCTGTCGGCCTTGGAGCCATCGGCCTTGGAGCCGTCGGCCTTGGAGCCGTCGGCCATGGAGCTATCGGCCATGAAGCCGTGGCCTTGGAGCTATCGGTCATGGAGCCGTCGGCCTTGGAGCGTTGGCCTTGGAGCTGTCGGCCATGGAGCTGTCGGCCTTGGAGCAATTGGGTGCGCATGGCTTTATGAGGCCATAAATGCTATCGTGGCCGAAGGGCCCTTTGGAGGCCAAAGGGGGGCTCCGTCGGTTTCCCTCCTTCATGGTTCTCTAACGGCGTTGGATCAGCCACATCAGATGCCCCCTCGCCCCTGAGACAAAGAGGGCCTACCCCATCAAGTGAAAGGGGCGTTACCTCCCAAGTGGCTGATCCTCGCCTAACTTTGTGGTCTTTAACTCTTGACATGAAGTTTGGATGTGGGTCCCCGTCCACATGCTGTTGAGGCAAAGTTGAGGACATTGAGAGCCTTTTGAACCCCGGAGGGTGACCTGAGAGTTGAGAGTCGTCAGGTGCCTTTTGTAACGAGCTGGCCTCGAACTTAGAGTGCCGGCGCTTGGGGTCGACCGAGGTCTTCCCAGCTGGACCCGGGCTTAAGGTGTCGGTGCTTGGGGTCGACTGAGTCTTCCCTGTTGGACCCGGGCTTTTGTGCTGACCGGGGTCAGGCTTTAGCCACCGATGGGTGTCGGGCTTCATGCCTGGCCGGTGCAGGCTTTAGGTGCCGACCGGTGTCGGGCTTCATGCCTGGCTGTGCAGGGCTTTATCCGCAATGGGTGTCGGGCTTCCTGCCTGGCTGGTGCAGGGCTTTAGTGCCGACGGGTATCGGGCTTCATGCCTGGCTGGTGCAGGGCTTTATCCGCCGATGGGTGTTGGGCTTCATGCCTGGCTGGGCAGGGCCGATGGGTGTCGGGCTTCATGCCTGGCTGGTGCAGGGCTTTATGCCAACGGGTGTCGGGCTTCATGCCTGGCTGGTGCAGGGCTTTATCTGCCGACGGGTGTCGATATTCATGCCTGGCTGGTGCAGGGCTTTATCCGCCGACGGGTGTCGGGCTTCATGCCTGGCTGGCCCAGGGCTTTATCCGCAGACAGGTGTCGGGCTTCATGCATGGCTGGTACAGGGCTTTAGGTGCCGATGGGTGTCGGGCTTCATGCCTGGCTGGTGCAGGGCTTTATCCATCGATGGGTGTTGGGCTTCATGCTGGCTAGTGTAGGGCTTTAGGTGCCGACGGGTGTCGGGCTTCATGCCTGGTTGGTGTAGGGCTTTAGGTGCCAACGGGTGTCGGGCTTCATGCCTGGCTGGTGCAGGGCTTTATCCGCCGATGGGTGTAGGGCTTCATGCCTGGCTGGTGTAGGGCTTTATCCACTGATGGGTATCGGGCTTCATGCCTGGCTGGTGCAGGGCTTTATCCGCCGATGGGTGTCGGGCTTCATGCCTGGCTGGCCCAGGGCTTTATCCGCCGACGGGTGTCGGCTTCATGCCTGGCTGGTGCAGGGCTTTATCCGCCGATGGGTGTCGGGCTTCATGCCTGGCTGGTGCAGGGCTTTAGGTGCCGACGGGTGTCGGGCTTCATGCCTGGCTATTGCAGGGCTTTATCTGTCGATGGGTGTCGGGCTTCATGCCTGGCTGGTGCAGGGCTTTATTCGCCGATGGGTGTCGGGCTTCATGCCTGGCTGGGCAGGGCTTTATCCGCCGATGGGTGTCGGGCTTCATGCCTGGCTGGTGCAGGGCTTTAGGTGCCGACGGGTGTCGGGCTTCATGCCTGGCTGGTGCAGGGCTTTATCCACTGGTGGGTGTCGGGCTTCATGCCTGGCTGGTGCAGGGCTTTATCCGCCGACGGGTGTCGGGCTTCATGCCTGGCTGGCCCAGGGCTTTATCCGCCGATGGGTGTCGGGCTTCATGCCTGGCTGGTGCAGGGCTTTAGGTGCCGGCGGGTGTCGGGCTTCATGCCTGGCTGGTGCAGGGCTTTATCCGCTGACGGGTGTCGGGCTTCATGCCTGGCTGGTGTAGGGCTTTAGGTGCCGATAGGTGTTGGGCTTCATGCCTGGCTGGTGCAGGGCTTTATCCGCCGATGGGTGTCGGGCTTCATGCCTGGCTGGTGCAGGGCTTTTTCGCCGATGGGTGTCGGGCTTCATGCCTGGCTGGTGCCGGGCTTTATCTGCCGATGGGTGTCGGGCTTCATGCCTGGCTGGCCCAGGGCTTTATCTGCCGACGGGTGTCGGGCTTCATGCCTGGCTGGTGCAGGGCTTTATCTGCCGATGGGTGTCGGGCTTCATGCCTGGCTGGTGTAGGGCTTTAGGTGCCGACGGGTGTCGGGCTTCATGCCTGGATGGTGCAGGGCTTTATCCGCCGACGGGTGTCGGCTTCATGCCTGGCTGTGCAGGGCTTTATCCGCCGACGGGTGTCGGGCTTCATGCCTGGCTGGCCCAGGGCTTTATCCGCCGACGGGTGTCGGGCTTCATGCCTGGCTGGCCCAGGGCTTTATCCGCCGACGGGTGTCAGGCTTCATGCCTGGCTGGTGTAGGGCTTTATCCGCCGACGGGTGTCGGGCTTCATGCCTGGTTGGTGCAGGGCTTTAGGTGCCGACGGGTGTCGGGCTTCATGCCTGGCGGACCCAGGGCTTTTTGTGCCGACCGGGGTCGGGCTTTAGTTGTTGAGAGCCGATGGTACATTGCTCTGCCAGTGGTACACTGGGCTTCATGCCTGGCTGGCCCAGGGCTTTTTGTGCCGACCGGGGTCGGGCTTTTGTTGTTGAGAGCCGATGGTACATCGCTCTACCAGTGGTACACTGGCTTCGTCCCTGGCTGGCCCAGGGCTTTTTGTGCCGACCGGGGTGGGCTTTATGCCTGGCTGGTGCAGGGATTTAGGTGCTGACGGGTGTCGGGCTTCATGCCTGGCTGGTGCAGGGCTTTAGGTGCCGACGGGTGTCGGGCTTCAGTTGTTGAGAGCCGATGGTACATCGCTCTGCCACTGGTACACTGGGCTTCATGCCTGGCTGGCCCAGGGCTTTTTTGCTGACCGGGGTTGGGCTTTAGTTGTGAGAGCCGATGGTACATCGCTCTGACAGTGGTACACTGGGCTTCATGCCTGGCTGGCCCAGGGCTTTTTGTGCCGATCGGGGTCGGGCTTAGAGTGCCGGCGCTTGGGGTCGACCGAGGTCTTCCTTGCTGGACCTGGGCTTATTGGACGCCAAAGTGAGGTTGGCCTTGGATGTTGATGCAAGGTAGATCTTCCCTGCATGACATTTTTAAGTCTTAATGAAAGAAAACTATATTAGGTGCAATATACTTAGCTCTTGTAGCACCCATGTTTTTCCTTTTGTGGGTTTGAGCACTTCTGCCCGTTGGTGGTCTGCCCCCAGGGAGTCATGTTAGTCAGATTGGAAGTGTCGTTGCCCTTACTTGGGCCTTCCCTCGCATTGGAGGCCCGGACGAGATGCCTGTGGCTGGGAAGAAGCTAGAAACCGGGACAAAGCTGGAGTCCGTTGAGAGCCTCGACAGTTGGCGGCCATTGAAGATGAATGGCTGGGAGAGTCCATCGAGGGCATTGCTGAGAGTAAAAAGGTTAGAGGAGTTGCTGGGAGGGCTCTTTGCTAGCATTTTCTTTGAAGAGATTGATTGCCCTCGGTGCTGAAGCTTAAGAGCAGCAGTCAAAGCCTTTTGTCTTCATCTTCTTCCTTGCATTAATTGCAACAACACCTCTCGGCTTGCTCTGGCCGATTGTTGAGCCTTTGAGTGAGCTCTTCCAGCCGCCGGTGTTGTTCATCCAGATGCTTCCTCATCTTATGATTAAAGTCCTCCCCATATGACTTGAAAGACTAACAGAAGGCAGGAGATCGGTGGTGCTCAGGTGAAGCTTGATGGTGATAAGCTTCTCTGTGAGGAGATTTTCCGCAAGCGGATCACTAGCCAACTGGTGCAGCTATCATGGGCGACGTGAGAGGCTTGGGGTACTGCTGAGTGGCCCCCGAGCGTTGCTTCTGTAGTTCATGAACTGCTGCTTTCAAAGCTTGATCTTGCTGATTGAGGATGGCCAGCTGGTTAATCAGAGCAGCTGAAGTTGGTGGTGAAGAGGGGGCAGAGAGAGAGTGAGACTGGTCTTTTGTCGCTCAGTACGATGTGGATGCCCCCCAGCATGATTGGTAAGAACCTTTGGCATGTGCATCACCACCATAGCTATCTTAGAGGGGACGGAAACTTATAGCTCAAGGAGACAGAGCTTTCTTTCCTTCAGCGCATCCCCCCTACCTGGCGCGCCAATCTTTGATGCCAAATCACCGGCCTCGAGCGTCCGTTCACCTCCTCCAGCGAGCTCCTCGTGTCTGGGAGCCTGCAAAAAGTCCCAGGGGCCGGAGATTCCGGTGGGGACCCTCCGACGCTCAAGTCAATGCTCTGGGCAACAGCCGTAAGCTTGAGGAAGCTCAAAAGAGAAAGAGAGAGAGAGGCTCAGAGAAGAGCTCTCTGTGAGCAAGAATGAGCATTTTTTAGAGTATTGTTGTGGTTATCAGTTCTTAGTCCCGTTCAGTTCAGTTCATTTACCTGGTCGGGGGTCCCTCTTACCCATTTTATAGGTGCTTAGAGTTTGTCTGGCTTGACTAGTTGAGGCCTTGTAATGATGACCTTGGTGGGTGAAGTGTCAGAGCTGATTTCTATGAGGCATGGGGTTCTACCACTTGTCAGAGCATTTAAGGTGATGGCAGCAATGGCAGAGCTTGCTTCCTTCTTTGATATGTCAGGACTGCAGGTCAAGTCCCATCAACGATGTGGCCAGTGGGTAAGTGGACCTGGCCAGGAAGTGCCAAGGCGGGGCCGGCCAGGGATGGCTGGGGCCGGCCCGGCCAGCTCGGAGATGCCGGGGCCGAGAGGGCCGGCCAGGGATGGCTGGGGCCAGCCCGGCCGGCTCGGAGATGCCGGGACCGAGAGGGCCGGCCAGGGATGGCCGGGGCCGACTCGGCTGGCATGGAGATGCCGGGGCCGGCTTGGAAGTGCCGGGGCCGGCTAGCTTGGACACGCCGAGGCCGGCTAGGAAAGTGCCGGGGCGGCCAGCTTGGACACGTCGAGGGCCGCCTAGCTTGGACATGCCGGGGGGGCCAGCTAGGAAAGTATCGGGGCCGCCAAGCTTGGACACGCCGGGGGCCGGCTAGGAAAGTGCTGGGGCCGCCTAGCTTGGACACGCCGGGGGCCGGCTAGGAAAGTGCCGGGCCGCTTGGGAGGTGCCGGGGCCGGCTGGGAAGCGTCGGCCATGGAGCCGTCGGCCTTGGAGTTGTCGGCCTTGGAGCCGTTGGCCATGGAGCCGTCGTCCTTGGAGCCATCGGCCTTGGAGCCGTCGGCCATAGAGCTGTCGGCCTTGGAGCCGTTGGCCATGGAGCTATCGGCCTTGGAGCCGTCGGCCTTGGAGCCATCGGCCTTGGAGCCGTCGGCCATGGAGCCATCGGCCTTGGAGCCGTCGGCCATAGAGCCGTCGGCCATGGAGCCGTCGGCCTTGGAGCTGTCGGCCATGGAGCTGTCGGCCATGGAGCTGTCGGCCTTGGAGCAATTGGGTGCGTGTGGCTTTATGAGGCCATAAACGCTATCGTGGCCGAAGGGCCCTTTGGAGGCCAAAGGGGGGCTCCGTTGGTTTCCTTCCTTCATGGTTCTCTAATAGCGTTGGATCAGCCACATCAGGTCCCGTATCACTTGGCATTTCACCTCATTTCACATCATATGAGAATCACGGCGACACATATCATCATCATATTTGCATGTAGCACATCATGCATCATCATGAGCATAAGCTCCTCATATCACATATACAGTGGTTTGTACATTCACAGCATAAAAATACATCAATAATACCAGTATATTTTGCAAAGCCAAAATAATCACATCATTCAAATTTTTGCACATTTATAATCCATTACTTTGCAAAATATTAGTAATCACATATGATTATAACAGATACCCAATTGTATAACAAAATTCCATTTTGTCTTATTTTTCCAAATAATGCAATATATCCATAATTTTTATATTATAATAAATTATAAAAATTATAATAAATGGCTTACTTACCTCAGTACGCTAATTTCAAACTGTAAATCAGCTATGTGGACATCTGGTTACCTACAGCATTAATTTCCATAATTAAATCTCAAAAATTGGAACAATGCAGCATCCCCTAAGGTCTACCCAGTCTAATCCTGGGCCCAACTTTGGGATCAAATATCTCTTAATATATAAGCCCGAATGGGAAATAAAAATATCCCGAGAAACTAGAATCAACGCCGAATCGGGCCATATTTTTATTTCTCCATTTTCGGTCCTATACGGGGCCCAAAGATGGCTCAAAATCGGCCCAATAGGGCCCAACGTGGGAGGGCCCAGCCGGCCCACTCTCTTCATCTCCCCCGTCTCCTCCCCTGTTTCACCCAAAATAGGGGGAGGCCGTGCTGGCGGCTAGGGCCACCGCCGGCCAAATTTCAGGCGGCCCGGTCGTCGGCGACCAGGCCAGAGCCGACCGCGGCGGCGGCCGGCTCCCTCTCCCTCTCTTTCTCCCTCAATTTCTCTCTTTCTCTTTCGGACGATCCACGGCACATGACTCATGCCGGTGGCACGGCCGGCCACCACGGTCGGCCGGATCCTCACCGGACGGTCACCTGCCGCCGGTGAGGTCCTCTGGCCGCCGCTCAGGCCCGGCGAGGCATTGGGCACTCCGCCGAGCCCGAACCAAACCATGAACCAGCTTGGTTCCCTCTCCTTTCTCTCTGCGATTCTCTCTCTCTCCCTCTTACCTGCGGCCGGCACCGGGGGGGAAAGCTCTTGGAGAAGGAGGGGTGCTCCCCCCTCCTTATATAGTGCCAAGGGGAGGGTTAGTCCCTCCCCTGCTCGTGTGAAGGGGGCGCGTCGGCGATCCCTATCCTTGACTGGCTGCGGCACCCCCTTGCCGCAGCCGTCAATAATGGCGGAAGAAGGGGGCGGCGCTCTCCTTCCTTCATCAACAATGGCGGATCCTCACATGGTGAGGATCCGTCGCAAGAATAGGGGCTCAAGGCGAAAAGCCAGCGTAGAAGGGAAGGGGACCCACGATGGCGGTTTCGTGAGTTCCTCGACGGTTGTTCGTGAGGCTCTGCCGAAGAAGGCAATAGATGAAGCAAGATATATGCTGAAGAAGACGCATGGTACCTCGAACTTGGAGGCAATCTGCGGCCCCCAATAATGAGCAAAGTCAAAGATTATCCAATCGGGCTTCTTCTTCGAGGAATTCTGTTCGAGGAATTCGTAGAAATAGCGCTCGAGGCCGTCGAAAGCCTTCTTGAGGAGTTGGACTTGGTCAGGCAGCACGTCGGCAGTGGATTCGGCGTTGGCGGGCAAGCCTTCAACCTGTGGCAGTGGCAAGGAAATCAAGTCTATCAGTGGGGATATATGGGAAGGGATCTTGGGCAGCCTTGCGATATTTCTTGGGGTGGAGAGGAAGGAGATGCGGTGGCCCTCTGGGCTAAGGATTTGGAGAGCTCTCTTAAAAGATAATGGTTGTTAGTTTGTTAGTATTTTATTTTATATAGTCTGAGTTAGTTTTTTAAATAATGAGCCTATCTTTTTATGATTTGATAGGATAGCCTTAGATTGGATAAGATCATAAGAGGATTATGCTTATCCGTATAAATAAGAAACAATATTTATATGGTGATGTGCTTAATGAAACGTAATAGATCAATTTTATTCTTTAGAGAAAACCCTTCTTCTTCCTTGATTTCTCTTCTCAAAATAATCTGAGTTGGAAACAATCCCAATAAAAATTGGTATCAGAGCCTGATTCCCTGATCACACCAGATCCAAAAGCAAAGTTGTGAAAAATTCAAATAAAGGATTCACGATTTTCTCTGGCCTTCTTCCTCTTCTGTCCCATCTTGATCGTGTTGAGCGAGAAGCCGTGAGAAGGGAGATCGGTGGGAGCATCAGCCATATCCATTGATCATCTACGAAAAAAAAATCGGTGACGTTGAGGAAGCCGCCGAGATTCCACAAGAGCACAAGAAGCCAGCCGTTTTTCTTCCATTTTCGAATTCCACCTAGTGTCAGTTTTCCTTTCTTTGGCGTTAGTGGGTAAGCCTCTATTTGAAAAACAGCATCCAAGGTACACAACACAAGTCCTTTCTTTTACAACGGAAGTTATCTTTTGAAAAAAAAAAAAAAAGACAACGCTGCCTCTATTCTGGAAAGTTTCCTCCCCATCTCAAGAAATGTGCACCACCACTAAGAAGTCGCTACCAAGATTCCTGGGTGCCGTCCGCGTGCTTTCTTTTCCCGGGTGAGCACTCTTATATGTGGATCAGGTATTATATTTGGGCATCCAAGAAGTAAGATAGTGACATTATTTTTTTTGAAGCAGAATATGTTTCAACAACTTTGGCAGCTCAACAAATAATTTGATTGAGAAGAATACTTAAAGATATGGATGAAAAGCAAGAAGAAGCTACTACTCTGCTATATGACAACAAATCTACTATTTCTATGACAAAGAATCCTATATATCACAGCCGCACCAAGCATATCAAAATCAAGTACCATTTCATTAGAGATGTGGTAGAAGAAAAAGAAATTGAAGTCAAGTATGTGAAGAATGAAGACCAAATTGCAGATATCTTCACTAAGGCACTACCCAAGGAGAAATTCATTCACTTTAGAGATCTCATGGGTATCCAAGAACAACCATTAAAGGGGAGTGTTAAAAGATAATGGTTGTTAGTTTGTTAGTATTTTATTTTATTTAGTTTGAGTTAGTTTTTTAAATAATGAGCCTATCTTTTATGATTTGATAGGATAACCTTAGATGGATAAGATCATAAGAGGATTATGCTTATCCGTATAAATAAGAAACAATATTTATATGGTGATGTGCTTAATGAAACGTAATAGATCAATTTTATTCTTGAAAAAAAACCCTTTTTTTTCTTTAATTTCTCTTCCTAAAATAATATGAGTTAGAAACAATCCCAACAAACTTTAAAAATGGAAGCAAGTGGCCAAAGGCAAGCCAAGGGAACAAAACAACGTGAAGAGAGCCCTTATCCATGGCGAAGAATGGCTAGAGCGTTGGTATTGGAGGATAAGCTCTTAAAGCAGGGGGATGGAGGCCATGGCAGAACCACTAGATTTGCACACAGACAAAGAGTTGTGGTGATCAGGTGCAGTAGGCAGTGGACATCATGTGACGTGACCTTTGTCCGGTGAAGTTATGAGCAGCGAAGGATGCCTCCTTTCAAGATCAAGGGGGTGTAAGCTGGCATAGGTTGGGCTGAGCCACTGATCACACATCTAAAGGTACACAAAAGCAGCCTTATCGCTGGGGACCATCCACTTTCAGACAGCGTCACTGGCTCATCACATGGCTCAATAATAGATATTTTACACTTTGTCTGTCAATCATTTTTATTCGGAAGACAATCCGTAGCTACTCTCCGTTGTTAACATTGAGTTTGAGAAAGGAGATAAAAAAATGTTTTCTAGATAGTTTTTTTATTTTTAAAAATATTAAGAATAATTTTAAATAGAAAAAATAGCCCATGATATTTTTTGAATAATTTTTTATTCTTAAAAGTCATAACTACATCAATTATTAAAATTAATTTTAAATAGAGAAGATAACTCATACCAGGATTATCTTCTTAGTTTATTCATAAAAGTAGTGTTTGATAAAAAAAAAATCGAATAAAATTTTTGTATGAGAGATATCTCCGACTATTTCATTGATCATATCAAATATAAAAAAAAGTAAATACGGATAACTTTGTTGGGCCTGATGTGGTGCTATCAAGGCACAAATTGGACTAACTTGTATTAGACTAAATATGGATCCAAGGATTAAGATTAAATCAAATCATAAATATACACGACTTAAAAATTAATTTAATTTTATTGAATTAATTTAAAAGTTTTTGTTGAGTGATCCACTTGATTAATATATTTAAAACAAGAAAGTCACAAATGAGAAAAACACTACCATAGTATCTCTAAGAAGTGATCATGGAACTGAATTTGAAAATCACTTATTTGAAAGTTTCTGCACTGAAAATGGTATTAATCATAATTTTTCAGCCCCTAGGACTCCACAGCAAAATGGTGTAGTTGAAAGGAAAAATAGGACTCTAGAAGACATGGCCCGTACCATGCTATGCGAAAGTAACCTACCAAAGTACTTTTGGGCGGAAGCTATTAACACAGCATGCTACATCTTAAATCGAGCCCTAATAAGACCAATCTTAAAGAAAACACCTTATGAATTATGGAATGAAAGAAAACCCAATATAAAATACTTTCATGCATTTGGATGTAAATGTTTTATTCATAATAATGGTAAAAATAATTTAGGAAAATTTGATGCTAAATCTGATGAAGGAATCTTTTAGGATATTCAACAACTAGTAAAGCTTATAGAGTATTTAACAAGAAAACCTTAGTAGTTGAAGAATCCATTCATATAGTTTTCGATGAGTCTTTAGCATCTAGTTCTGAAAAGCTTGATGATGAGGAAGATACAAACATAATTGAAAAAGATCTTGAAAAACTTAATATTGAAGTATCTTCAGATCATGAGCAAGAAGCTAAAGATGATGATTCACATAAGGACGATGATGTCAATATTGATCATAATGATATAGATCTTCCAAGAGACTGGAGATATGCTCATAGTCATCCCAAGGAATTGATTATAGGTGATCCATCTCAAGGAATAAGAACTAGATCATATATGAGAAATATTAGTAATCATCTTGCATTTGTATCACAAATTGAACCTAAAACTATTGAAGAAGCTGAAAAAGATAATAATTGGATGTTAGCAATGCAAGAAGAATTAAATCAATTTACAAGAAATAATGTATGGACTTTAGTTGAAAGACCTAAAAATCATTCAGTAATAGGATCAAAATGGATTTTAGAAATAAACTAGATGAAAATGGCATAGTAATTAGAAACAAAGCTAGATTAGTTGCAAAAGGATATAATCAAGAGGAAGGTATTGATTTTGATGAAACCTTTGCACCAGTAGCTAGATTAGAAGCCATTAGACTTTTACTTGCATTTGCATGTCATATGAATTTTAACTTATTTCAAATGGATGTTAAAAGCGCATTTTTAAATGGTTTTATAAATGAAGAAGTTTATGTTGAACAACCACCAGGTTTTGAAGATCACGAATTTTCAAATCACGTCTTTAAATTGCACAAAGCTTTATATGGTTTGAAACAAGCACCTAGAGCTTGGTATGATAGATTAAGTAAATTTTAATTGAAAATGATTTCACAAGAGGAAATGTTGATAAAACATTATTTTTGAAAAGAAAAAGTAAAGATTTACTTGTAGTACAAATATACGTTGATGACATTATTTTTGGTGCTACTAACGATTCTCTATGTCAAGAATTTGCCAAGTTGATGCAGGGAGAATTCGAGATGAGCATGATGGGAGAACTCAACTTCTTCCTTGGACTCCAAATCAAACAAAGCAAAGAGGGAATCTTCATCAACCAAACAAAATACACAAGAGAAATCCTAAAGAAGTTTGGTATGGAATCAATGAAACCCCTCGGAACACCAATGAGTCCTTCATGCAAGCTGGACAAAGATGAAGAAGGTAAGAAGGTTGATCAAAATATTATCGAGGTATAATCGGATCCCTACTTTATTTAACTGCAAGTAGACCAGACATTATGTTTGCTGTATGTTTATGTGCTAGATTTCAATCAGAACCTAAAGAATCACATTTAATTGCTGTTAAAAGAATACTAAGATATGTAAGTGGAACAAAAAATGTAGGTTTATGGTATTCTAGAGACTCCACATTAAATCTGATTGCATACACTGATTCTGATTATGCTGGATGTAAGTTAGATAGAAAAAGCACAAGTGGTGCATGCCAATTCTTAGGAAGTAACTTAATCTCATGGTTTAGCAAAAAGCAAAATTCAGTTGCATTATCAACTACTGAAGCTGAATATGTAGCAGCTGGAAGTTGCTGTGCGCAAATCCTATGGATTAAGCGACAACTTGAAGACTATGGTATCACACTTAATAAGACACCCATAAAATGTGATAATACAAGTGCAATTAATCTAACTAAAAATCCAATTCAACATTCAAGAACAAAACACATAGAAATTAGATATCACTTTATAAGAGAACATGTAGCAATAATGAAATTTGTCTTGATTATGTTAACACTGAAGAACAATTAGCTGACATATTTACAAAACCTTTAAATGAAGAAAGATTCTGTTATCTTAGAGGAGAGTTAGGGATTTGTGATCCATTAGAATGAATTTGAAACCCCTAAGGAAATTTATCTAAGATTCTTTCAAATCTTTGATCTTTAAGGAAATCTTATCTAGAATTCATATCTAATTGATCCATTCAATGATTATTTTATCAATTTTTATGATCAATTCCGGACACATTTCAGAAATTTCATGTTTTTGCTCTGAAATGGTCTCGGAGCCGACTCGGTGCGTATCGGAGTCGACTCCTGGTTTCGACTGAAACTCTCGGGTCGACCCCTCTTCGGCGCGAGTCGACTCCAAGTCGGGATGGTTTCTGTGACTGTCCGGAGTCGACCCCTGGATTTGCGCGAGCCGACTCGAAGTGGTCCCAGGTTGATTTATCTAGGGCAGAGTCGACTCGCCGTTCATTTCAAAATTTCCAATCCTTCAAAATACTCTCTCAAAACTCTTCCAAACCTTCCAAACTTCCTAAATCCCTTTTACACTTCCAATCGACTAATGGCACCCAAAACAGTGGTTCCAACCTTGTGCGGCCGGATCAAGAGGAAGCGAGCCGTTAGGAAAACCGTGAGGCGTCCCGTGCGTGAGCCGTCACCCAGCTCGATTCTTCTTCTTCTTCTACTCCGAATGCTTCTCCTGCTGCTGCTTCTACTCAGGTAGATAGATTAGCGGATAGGATTATAACAACGGGTAGAAAGGTGATTTTGAGCTTATTTGAAGCAGGGTTTTCTAGTTGGGAGACAATTGATTGAGATGGGATGGGAGAAAATATTCACTGGATTGCCCACCTATCCCTCTCTAGTAAAGGAATTTACAAAAATTTGTCTAGAGGTGATCACGGCCTTAGTTAGCAAGTGAGAGGCATAGGCTCTCTGTTACTGTTGAGCTTCTTTCTAGACTGTTGGATTTACCTTTATCTGGCACTGCCACTTTTCTTCAGAAGACCGTAGTCCCGCTCTTGCAGATTATTAAATCGGGATGTAGTCGGATTTGAAGAGGTTTTTGCCAACCAACTTTCATTAGAACTGAGATTATTACATAATATTTGTAGGATACTCTTTCCAAGACTGGAAGATTTGATATGTATCGGAAAGAGATATCTTTGTGATGGATGCCATTGTGACAGGCAAACCTATAAATCTTCCCAGTATGATACTTGGTACATTGCAGACTGTGGAGGAAAAGAAAGTCTAGTTGCCCTATGGAATGATTCTAACAAAGATTTTTCTGAGCCAAGGAGTTGTGATTTCTGATAATGAGCCAATGAGGAATCTGCGACATACTGATTTTTATAGCTTGGCCACCATTCATCGAATGGGTTTTATCAAGAAATGGAAAATGGGAGAGGAAAGGACTGCAGAAGAGAGAGCTACAGATGTTGAGGCTGCAGGACCTTCAGTCAGACATCCTTCACCTGCACCTCCGAGCCCTTCTGCTTCTGCCCCTGCTCCAGCCCCCGCTCCATCTTTTGATCAAGCTTCATCATCTTCTGCCGGTTTCTCAGATCAACAGCTTAATCAACTCAAAGTTCTATTTGATGATCAATCTGAAAAACTTAAATCTGAATTTGAGAATAAGTTCATGAATTTGAGGAGACTCTTTATTCATTGGATGATCGTATCTCTAAGATGAGTCTACTCTCAGCTCTTCTTCGGTATCTTTAAGTGGTGATCTCAAAAATATTTTGAAGAACTTAAGATATATGCGGAGATGGAGACTTATGCAAAGTGCAATGCGGAGCTTCAAGACAAGATTTGACTGCTTGCACTTTTGTAGATGAGAGGCTCAAAGATTATGTAAAATTCAATCTGATGGAATGAAGAACATAGTAGATCATTTAACTAGGATTGTAAGAACTCATTTCTGAGTTATTAGATTTTCAATCCTTGCTATGTACTGAAATTTTTGTTATGTTTCATTTTGAAATCAATGTATTAGACCTTTTGATGAAATGAATTCTCTATGTTGATTACTCAATGTATTTCCTTCTTTCAATGAATGAATGAAATTGTCAAATCTTATCTTGATTGAATGAATGTTTATGCTTCTCTACCTTTTTGTTGATAACAAAAAAGGGGGAGAGTTTTATAGTTTTATGATTGTAATACATTTGAGAAAATCAAAGTAATCAATGAATAAACAATGGGATATTTATTTAAGTTTCATAGGGGGAGCTACCTCATTAAGGGGGAGCCTAAGCCTAACTATGAAAACAAAATAAATTCACTAATCAATCATGCATAAACTCAATGTTTTTGTCATCATCAAAAAGGGGGAGATTGTTGGAAGATTATTGAAAAATTATATGACCCAATCCTTTTGATTTTGATGATTACTAAAAGCCATTGAGTTCATTAAAAGATATAATGAGTTTATTTAAATGAGCAATAATTTATTTTGAACAATCAATGAGAATGTTAAAGTTTGACTTTAATCAATTTTGAAAGTAACTTTAAGCTCAATGTTTAAACTTTCAAAAAGAAATTTTATAATTCATGTTTTATTCAATGAGTTTTTGGAATAGTTCTTGAATCAATTCTTAATGTCAATTTTATTGAATTCAAGTCAAAACAATGAATTAAAATGAATCTGGAACGATTTTAATGTCAATCAGAAAAGTTTCTGATTTTTGATACGTTCCGGAGCCGACTCTAGAGTTTCAGAGTCGACTCCGTCAGTGTACAGAAATGTGCATCTGTCTCGAGTCGACCCACGAAATTTCAAGAGTCGACCCCTGATTCTGTCGAGCCGACTCCTTGACTGTGCGAGTCGACTCCGCTCAGACACCAGAAGAGTGTTTTTCTGAGCACTTCGCGAGTCGACCCCCTTTTCATGAGTCGACTCCCGACTTTCAGGAGTCGACACTTTACTTTTGGCGAGTCGACCCCTAACCTTTAAAATTTCTATTTTTAGTAAGACGAGCTCGAGCCGACTCGGGAAAAGCATGAGTCGACTCCAGCAAATCTGGGCGAAATTTTTACGGATGCCAACTCAGCTCCAACGGTAAGTTTTTTGATTAACGGCTATTTTTCTTTTCTAACGGATATATTTTGCAGAATCTATAAATAGAGGAGCTCTTTTCAAATCAGAGAATAAGAGAGTGAAAAAGAAAATCTTTCAAAAAGAGGGAAAAACAGAGCTTCATTGGAAAAATCATTTGAGTCAAGAAAAGAGATTCAAAAGGAGTGAAATCAAAGAGAGAGATTCGTGTGCTCCAGAGCTACAATCTACAAAAAGTTCAAGAGGAGATCCCAAAGCAACCAAGAGCAAATCAAGATCTTCCAACCTAGAAGAAAAGAAGAAAAGCTTCAACCAACATCCAAAAGCCCCAAAGCTAGGAGAATCTGTGCTGAGGCCTGATTCCACACTTCAAAGGAGTTGGAGAAGAGAAGCAAAGAAGCCAAGCCTGCATTCAAGCTTATTAAATCAGGCTTTTCTAAACCTAAGCTTTATTTTGATTATTCTGCTCTAGAGGAGCTGTTTGTATTTAAACTCAAATTATTTTGTGTACTGATTCAATCAGTGGATTGAATCAGTGGAGGTAGTTGTACCTCGTTGTAAGCTTGGGATAGCTTACGTTTTGGGTTCGTTGTGATCCCGTTAAAACAACGAGTTGGGTTTTGTGCTGGTAAGCCCGTGTAAAACCGGCTGGGTTCGTTGTGATCCCGGAAAACAACAAGTTTGAGTTGTGAGCTTGTAAAACAACTCGGCTGTAATCTAGGGAGATTATAGTGTGGACCCAAGTGAATCTTGGGAGTGGACGTAGGTGCTGGTTGCACCGAACCACTATAAAACCTTGTGTTTGCCGTGCTCATTTGTCTCTCACTCTATCTCTCTTATATTTCTGTTTGTGCATTGCTTATAAGTTAATTTCTCTCACTTGCACATCTTGAGTTAATTTGTTTAAAACATTTCAAAAAGTCTTAAATTTTTAAGAACCCAATTCACCCCCCCCTCTTGGGTTGCCATCTGGGCCAACAATAAGCACTATGATTCGTTTCGAAAGATTTTTCGGCCATTTCGGTGCATTTTGGCATGTTTCGACCGTTTCGGTATGTTTCAGCCGTTTCGGTAAAATATGTTTCGGGGATCAATTTATGAATTATTAAACTTTTTTGAACCATTTTAAAATATATATATATAATATCAAAAAAATCCTAGTTATCCTACCCCACGACTGCATCTCTTAAAAACTCAAACTTTTTTTTTTATATTATTATTATTATTTATGAAGAATATGAATTATGAATAAATTATATATATATATATATATATATATATATATATATATTCCGAAACGAAGCACCGAAATGGTCCGATACCCAAATATTTCGTTTCATAAGCTAAACCGAAACATAATCCGAAACAAAATTGACAACTTTGGTGGCCGCTGTAGTGGAAGAAGAGGAAGTCGTCGGGACGTGCAGAGGCGACGAGTTTGGCGATGGTGCGGCGGATGTTGGCTCCCGTGGGCTGGGAGTAGGAGTCGTCGGTGTCGATGAGGACGGTGATGTCCTCCTCCGCGAAGGCATAGCGCTCCACCAAGCAGCGGTGCATCCGCCACACGTTATTGATGCACTCCTTTAGCTCCGCCTTCATCCTCGAGTAGTTGCATCCCACCAGCAAGGCCTTCTTCCCCCATCTTCGAGTCCATCTCAATCCAATCTCCTTCCCTCCCTCTCCCTTGCTCTTCCTTTTGTTTTTTTTGCGTTTTGTTTTCTTCTTTTTCGCTTGCTTTGGAGGGGTGAGGTTTAAGTCCAAACCTTTGCCTATTATTTTAATAAATCTCATATGCAAAGGTTCAATCTGCTTTTGCCTACGAGTTTAACTAATGTTGTAGGAAAATTCTATTTGGCCCACAGTTTTTGCTCTGGAGCCCCCTATTTAGCCTTTTTTTTTTACTCAGTAGCCCCCAAAATTACTCATTTATGTCGAGTTGGGGATTGCATCTAGGGCATCCATTAGACATATAAGTGGATATATGACACTTTTTCAGGCATGGATTTATGAGAATTTTCCCTTTCTCACTCCTCACCCATCCCTGGACTATAATGATGCTAGGCCCCACATACACCGATGACTCCCGGCAGTCCACCCCGTACTACGATGGACCATTTGGTGATTCTACGCAAGTCATTGGACGTATTGAGGGCAGATGAGGTATGTACCATAGGACCATGCACTTGTATATTTCTATAATTAGTAAACAGAATGAATTATTAGTCATTTAAGGATGATTAAGAGCCGTTTAATTAATACCTCCATAAAATAATTGCCATTTACGAACGCCACTGCAATATCTTTGCAGCATAAAGGAGGAAGAGGCACTGATCGTAGAGGTAGGAATGTAAGACATGATAGACTCAATTTAAATATATTGATCCCTATCAGATATGTGGAAACATGAGACCAATATATTTATCATAAAATAAAGTAAGTCAAGATCGATAAATACCTCCAGCCATTGCTCCACGGTCCAGATGAGGGGTAAGGATCTTCCACACCTTACGGTCTCTCTTAGCAATCACTACAAGAAAAAAAAAAATATTGCGATGCCCAAATGCGTCGCAATTGCGTCGCTAATCATGCTATTGCGACGCAATAGCGACGCAATGATGGCGTCGCTCAGATGTCCGTCGCAATACCCATTTGTCGCAATTGCGTCGCAATATTGCGACTCTCTGCGACGCAACATTGAGTCGCAATATTGCGACGCATCCAAATGTGTCGCTACATTTTAAAATTAAATTTTAATATTAAAAATTATTATTTAATATTGCGACGCACTAAATTGAGTCGCAATATTATGACGCATCTTGTTGCGTCGCAATATTTAATAAAATATTTTTGTATAATAGCGACACAATTGAGTCGCTAATGCGTCGCAAATAAAATTTTTTTAAAATATTGCGACGCAAGGTCATGGCGTCGCAATATTTATTAAAAATATTTTAGATATATAGCGAGGCAATTTTAGTCGCTAATGCGTCGCTATTAAATTTATTTTTAAATATTGCGATGCCAGATCATTGCATCACAATATTTAATAATAATATTTTGAAAATATTAGCGATACAATTTCAGTCGCTAATGCGTCGCAAATTAAATTTTTAAAAAAATATAAAAGATTAAAAATTAAAACGGTTAATACAATTTCGTTAAATCTAAATATTGATACAAACATTTTTCACTCAATCCAAACAATAATAAATTTCCAAAAATAATTCATATATTAAAATTTTGAAGTTTTTACAACATAAAAAAGAAAAGAAAAATACATCAAGAATCTGGGCGATCACGTGGAGGCTGTGGAGGCTGAAGACTCTGCGACAAGCGGCTAACTATATCCCGCAAATAATGAATCTCATCTCGCATGTCTGCAATCTCCTGATCCCGGCCTCGCATACGATCCTCAAATTCCGGCTCGACCTTCTGGCGAACCTCCTCTGCAATAGATCTGCGAAGGTCGTGTAAACGCTCGGGAGGAAGATCACCAGAAACTCGCGAGCTGAGGCCTGATGGGGAAAATATGTAGAAGCTCTAGTGCCCAGACCATAGACCCTGCGGTCTCGTGGCTGGGCACCAACAGCCTCCAAAAACACACGCCGACTCTCCTCTGCTGAGAGTTCGACGGGCATCTCCCCATCAGTAGAGTCGACCTGCGATGCCTGGGAGCGAAGCTCCTCGACTCGTGTCTTGAAATTATGAAATCAACAATAAATAAGTTAATAAATTTCTCGAAATAAAATTTTAGAAATTAAACAGATACACATAAATCTAATTTCTTACCGCAACCTCCCGTGATCGCGTGTCGACCCAGGAACCGTCCCTCCTGGTGTGTGTCGCCCTGAATAGACGAAACTCACCAGGATCTCCGCCTTGCTCAGACTATAACAATAAAAAAATAATATTAATACAAATATTTGTAAATAACTAAATAGTAATTAAATATTTATATTTTCTTACCATACGCCGTCTGTGCTCCTGAATCGAAATGGAGCCCGAAGTATGGCGGGAGAGACCCGTGCCAGGACCGCCCTTCTCAGATCGGCGGTTCGTGCTGGCTGATGCGGACCTCCTGCGCCAGCCATCGGACTCCAGCCTGCTGCCACTCGTGCCAAATACCCTCTGGCACTGCGCAGGACGCTGACCCGATGACCTCCAATGATGAAGCATGTCGGAGTATCGGCGTTGCGTCAGAGCCTCCCATGCTGCCCTAATGGCATCATGGCTGGCAGGATCCCACGTAAACTTTTTCTGCATTAAAATAAACAGTTAGTTTCTAAATTTATTAAGTTTAAGAAATTTTATATCACTGATAAATTGTATTTAATAAGTTTACCTGAAACTCAAAAAATAAAACTCCCTCGTGGCTGGAGATACGTGGCGCCAATCGTAGCCACTGGGATCTGCACGCCTCTGAAATACGGCGCTGATGTGGCTGATACATGATGCTGCTCAATGAATCTGTTAAAAAAATGCATGTTTATAAGTAATTGACTTAAAAACATAAACATATATTTTAATTAGTATATACTTAATCCCCTGAGCATCAAGTCGAAGTACAGTGCGGCCGATGGTGGAAGAACTCTCGGAGGTATGTGTCGATCGGCTGGATGGTAATACTGCTGGAGAGATCAAGGCTGCGACTGCTGGAGATCCAAACTCCCATCTCCGACGCTCATGTGATCTGATGTAGGCAGGGCTACGTCCTGCTCACTCCGTCTGTCGTCGGTAGATCTACCTCTGCCCGTCATACTGAAAATACTAAGATTCACACAATTAAATTACGATTAATGATTGACTATGTAAGAATTTAACATTATAAAAAAAGTTAAATTTAAAAAACCTCTATGTTTAATCGGTGTCATTTGTTTCGTGAAATGTTGGTTCAACATCCGATGTCGTATCGGATTGCGAATCAGTTTCATTATCATCGGAAGGAAACCGAACATTTGCATCGCATTTCTTGGACATCACCATTTGGATCTCTAAGTGATGTTTCAGGAGCCCTTGTGTCGTCCTCAATTGCATGCATTTCCATCTCATCCTCTTGAAATGCAGGGCACTCGGCTGATTGACTTGATGAACTCTCCTCTAATACGATTGTTGAACGTGGGACGATTTTAGAAACGGCCCACCAATCTCGCTTGTCGTTGCGCAAACTTGGATATCCGCAGTAAAAGACTTGCTGAGCTTGGGATGCAAGGATGAATGGTCATATTTCTGCAATCTTCGTCGATGGTTCACTTCAACCAAATTATAGTCGTTATGAACCCTTTTGCCCACAGGAACTGTCGGATCGAACCAATCGCAACGAAACAATACGGTTCGTTTCATAGGCCAACCAGGATATTCAACTTCAACCACCTCTACTAAACTTTCCATAATAATCCTGCATATTTGCTCCAACACTTTCTCCTTTACACACACGCCCCAGTTCTGCGTGCCTCTTGAAGCTGCTAATCGTTCAATCTGAATTTGAACCCATTACAAAATAGCCAGTAGAGGTTGTTACGGTCTTCAATGGCCATTGCGATAGACATTTAATGAAAATATTGTCGGTTGTGGACCATGGACCGTTTACCTATAAATTAATAAGCTATTCACATCCAATTCAAAAAATAGCCATTATCGAAATTGATTGAGTGATACTGCTCACAAATTCATAAAACCAGTAAGCAAACTCCGTTTCTAATTTCTGCCCAATTGCAACTTGACTGATGTCGGGATTCATCTGTCGTTGCCTATCACAAAACATCCTTATGGGATGAAAAGGATGAAAACTAATGTTAGAAATTTCTTTGATTAACCCAGCTATAGAATTGAATGCTTTTTCTGATAATCGATGTTCTGCCTTAATATTCAAATTCGAGCAGCTGTAGACAACTGGGAATGACCTCACAAACCAGGATACAATTCTTGATTTGCAGCACGCAACATATCATAAAATTGTTGTGCTTCTGGATTTGGTTCTTCATAAATGTATTCTGATTGAATTCATTACCCGATGCATTCATCACCATTTGTTCATATGTGTTTAAATTCACAAATGGTTCATCTACGGAATTGACTCTTGTTGGCCTATAACAGCTGCTGGAATATCCTCTGGTTCACCATGACAGTACCAAACATAGTAATCAGGAACAAACCCCTTCTTACACAAATGCACCTTAACAGTTTCCACATCTCTGTAGGCTTTATTCTGACACCTGTGGAAGTTGCATGGGCACCTAATCCTAGGCCCATCCATCCATTCAGGTTGGCTACATGCAAATGCGATAAATTCTTCCAATCCATTCAGAAAATCTGGATTAAGCAAGCCATCTTTTATCCTTGCATACATCCACGAGCGAGCCCCGCTCATTTTTGACCGACTTATACAAAGTCTGGTAAATCTTAAATGAAACCACAAAATAAAACTATATTAGTATTAATAAATATATAACTAAATTATTTCTTGGTCACAACTAAGGTTAATAACAACCATTTAAATCATTTATAAGTAAACCAATTTTTTTTAGGCAACTAAGGTCCCTACCATGCAAGGGCGAGCCACGGCTACGATCCTTGGCGTGCTAGCAAGGACCGATGCACAGGTTCATGGCTAATGGGAGGGCTTGAGTTTGTGTCGGGCCACAAGGCGGTGCATTTAATCATGAGACTTCACAAGAATTCAAGTGTCTTAAATTAATTCTACCTTCACTCCATGTCTATAAGGTAAGGCCCTATCCCATTCAAGAATATTTTTTTGATATGTTATTCTGCTATTAATTATCATCGATCGGTTACATTGAAATTTCGGCAGCATTTCCCCATATGTTCTCCTAAATGTGTGGTATATAAGCCACACTAGGAGAACGTATGAGCAAATGCAAACCGAAATCTCACCCAACGATGATTACTAGCAGACTAACATATCACAAGAAATATTCCCAAACTGTCCACCAGGACAATTTGAGAATTTGCAAGACTAAGGCTTACAAATTCTCAAACGGGTCTAAAGGTTAAAGTGCTGTGATTATGGAAGTCCGAAGACAATCGAACTTATGCTTGTTATTCTTAACTTCTTGTGAATTATACATGTAATCACTAACTTTTTAAGATTATTGTGTCAAATACAAATGTTTGCGAATACTAAAATGTAAATCATTGAAACTACTAATTTGTTGCTGGAAATTAAATAATATTACAACAACATTTTATTTAGCATTTCAAATTTAATGCATCATTCAGTTTGCAGCAGAATATAAATAATCAAGACATAACAAATGTAAATGAGTATAAATGCACAAATACTATTGCATAAACATTCTGCTTAAATTAATTATTGCATAAATATTATGCAAATTAAATAATAAAACAAGACTTCCTATCTAGCATTACAAATATTATTGAATAATCAAGACATAACAATCAGTCTATCCAAACAGCTCTGTGGCCCCCCCTAACTAAATTTTTTTTTTTTGGACTGGCGGCCTGGCCACCATGGGCGTGGCCGGACAAGAAAAGAGGGGGGGCCCTGTTACCATTTTTTTTTTTTTTTTGACAGTGGCCAGGCCACTGCGGCCACGGCAGCGGCCGTGGCCGGAGAAGAAAAAGGGGGGGGGGTTTCCCCCCCCCCCCCTGTTAAGTTTTTTTTTTTTTGTGACAGTGGACTGGCCAGCCACGGCCAGCGGCCGTGGCCGCCGTCCGGCCGCGGACACGGACGTGGCCGGACAAGAAAAAAAGGAAGGGGGGGGGGCGGGGGGGTTTCCCCCCCCCCCTGTTAAGAAATTTTTTTTTTTTTTTTGTGACAG